>JACWFU010000002.1:0-187585 GCA_019775405.1 Aureobasidium leucospermi
TTATGGTTAAGACTACGACGGTATCTGATCGTTTTCGATCCCCTAACTTTCGTTCACTGACAATTGGCAAAAGAACCTACACTCTTAGAGCGCCAATTTGTAGTTAAGGATGTAGAGCTAGTGCTTAAGCCTATGTGACGAGATAAAGACAAGGAAGCGAAGAGATAACAAGGAGGAGGAGTAGAAGGCAGCAGCAGTCTTGGCAACTCTACACTGCCATTTGACAAGTGTCCGGCCAAGGTCAGGGTTACGCTACCGACCAGAGGTCACTGTCATGGGCAACTAGACGGGCAATCGTGACAGCTTATGGTAGTACTATGCGCAAACAACAGATTTCAACAACAGTCTAAACATACAGTAGTTTTCTTTAAAATTATCTCTACCTACTAGCCATCGTTTGATATCTATTTATCAAGTGGTGTTGGTGTGATGGATTTTTACAGGAAGTGAAAGCTTCAAATTCCGCCCGGCAACGATTTGTGTCCGTGAGCCTCGGACCAAACAGAGCAAACACAGGCAGCTTCCTCGAAGTTACGTCAGATTCCAGAATCGCGGAATCGCCGAGACAAACCATCACTTTTCTCACAAAGCCATCTCTGGAACAAACCACTCTCGGTCTTCACAGTCACTGTCGCGCAGGGACGCTCTCAGACAACTGAACTATCTCACACCTGTCGTCCTGCTCTACACCAAGCAATCTGTCGGCCAACACAAGCTCTAGAAAAGTACAAACACCACCAGCACTGCCAAAATGCCAAAAGAACGCTCTATCAACCCCGTCGCCGCTCAACACAAAGCAGACAAGAAACAACAACTCAAAAAATCAAAACAAAACGTCCAGGTCCAACGTAACGAAAAGCTCGCCCGCCGCAACCCAGAACGCCTACAACGTCAAATTGACGACCTGAAATCCCTAGCCACAACCCAGCAATTGCGACCAAAAGACCAAGCCACACTCGATCAACTGGAAAAAGATTTGAGGGCAGTAAGAAAAGCGAGGGATGTGTTGGGAGAAAAGGCACCGGCATTCGCGAAGAGAAGAGAAGGAGGTGGTGTGCAAGAGGGAAGGAAAAGGAGGAGGGTAGAAGAGGAAGATGAGGACGAGACTGATGAGGATGTGAGGAGCATTCCTATGCCCAAGGATACGCCGCCGCCTGTGCCGCGAAGAAATCAACCTCATCAGTTGCCGAACAAACCTGCCGTGTCTGCTGCTCCGGTGGTGGCGCAAACGACATACAGCTCCGCACCTGTGTTGCGCAATCTCAAGGAAGAGTCGAGGAAATTTGTGCCCACCACGGTGGCTCAGAACATTACGCGACAAAAGGGTCAAAGCGGGCGGTTGCTAGAACCGGAAGAGGCGGACAAGCTGGAAAAAGCAGGCTACAACGATGCGAGAAAGGTGGCCGATGAGATGGAGAAAGAGGCAGAGTTCGAGATGATGGGTCGAGGGGAAACAGCTGAGAAGGCACTCAGGCATGTCGAGATGGAGGAGGTCGAAGACGAGGGCATCTGATCCGCTGATTACGTCCCAGCGATTGCTGTAGCACATATCCATTTGCATACCAATACAGCGAAGCACTTATTACATCTGCGAGTGTAAGGAATCCACTCACAGGTGCTCGTGGAAGAGATTCAACAGTACCAGACGGTCCACTCACGTCTTGGTCAACCGACTTCGATGTGGCTCTGCCAGAAAGTCGCGATCACAATGGAACTACCTTTACCAACATCATGACGGCCACTGATAAGTTTACCAAGCGCAAGCACTTGATTCCCACGCGAACCATTACTACGGTTGATGCAGCATACACTATGCTACACATCATCAAATTACACGACCTTCTTAAAGAAATGGTCACAGACCGCGGCACCCAATGGGACTCTGAGTTCTTCCGCGAGCGCTCAAAACTCCTCAGCATCTAGCAATCAATGTCATCAGCATGGCATCCTCAATGTCTCTCCCTTCTTTGCAGACCTTGGGCGCGATATGCGCAGCCTTTCACCAGACCAGCAGGCACCATCACCTTCGTCAAGCGATCGTGCGCCCGCGCCTGTCAGGCTTCTAAGAGAAGACGTGAGAGCGTTTGCTAACGATATGCGCAAGTCACACAAAGAGCTCAACGAGGGAATGTCTTGAATCCAGAACCAACGACAGAAACGCAAAGCAACAGCTGCCATCGAATCACCAGCCTTCCGTCCCGGCGACATGGTATGGTTGAGCACACGCAACCTGACCAACAGGCTCCGCCCGGTGAAGAAACTTGACAACAAGCGCATCGGCCCCTCCAAGATCGCGGAAGCTATCCCATCAAGATCGCTACAATTCTAGAGCTCCTTAATACTATAGAAAGAAAATAACAAACGCTTCCTTCTCTGCTTACTACTCTGCAGCGATACGGACTGTGAAACTGACGTGTTTTGAGATTATTTACTGCTGACCACTTGATAGAAGTCGGCGAATCCCGATAGATGCGGAGATGCGGAGTGATCAGATCAGCCGACCGTCACTTGCGTCAATCACCACAGTTCAACTTCCTTCCTTCCTTTCCAACAATCCTTTGTAAAACGCCAAAAACCAAATACATGCGGCGCTACTGCAATCTCCTTACAACTTCCATCCGCCGCACTTTACCGAAGCAATCACCGCGCATGGCCCTCTACAACAGTCCAGGACACAGCACCAGCACCAGCGCAGCAATGTCGTCCTCTACACCCAATAAACGCATCTTCGCCCCCGGCGGCACAAACGACTCCCAGCAAGCCCAACAATACACAAAAGGCAGTCTTGAAGCAGACCAACTCGACCCCAACCCCCTTATCCAATTCGACATATGGTTCCAACACGCCAATGCCGAAAAGGTACACCAACCCGAAACCGTCACTTTGAGTACTGCAGAACTACCATCGGGAAGAGTAAGCGCGAGAATGGTATATTTGAAAGAGTTGGACGACAAAGGTTGGGTGGTGTACAGTAACTGGGGCACCAGCAGGAAGGCTGCAGATGTAAAGAGCAATCCTCATGCGAGTTTGACTTTTTGGTGGCATGAGTTGGAAAGGCAGGTTCGGGTTGAGGGAAGGGTGGAGAGAATGACTAGTGAGGAGAGTCAGGTATACTACGACACGCGCATTCGTGGTAGCAGGATGGGTGCTTGGGCGAGTCAGCAGAGCAGTGTGCTTAGCAGCCGTGAAGAGCTTGAGAAGCAGGTCGAGGACGTTGAGAAGAGGTTCGATGGGCAAGACAAAATCCCTGTACCGGAGTTCTGGGGTGGCATCAGAGTCATTCCGGACATGGTCGAGTTCTGGCAGGGAAGACCCAGTCGCTTGCACGATCGTTTCAGATATACCAGAGATGAGAAGAGTGAGTCTGGATGGAAGGTCGACAGATTGAGTCCGTAAGTCAAGCAATCAAGCAAAGTTTACAGGCTCCCTTGAGTAGCGACATGTCCCTTCCTGGCCCTTGGGACCCGATCCGCTTACCGGATTCGTGACACTGGATGGCTTCTCGCACGCTTAGCAACACATAGCGCGAATCCCATCTCGCTTCCTCTCTTGTACGACAACATTGGTCAATTGAGTTCTTGGACCTCGGAGACCATCGACACACTGGCTTACCGACTGGCCTTCGAGAAAACCCAGACCCATCTGAACAGTGTCGCTAGCTTTCACTGGCCATGGATTCACGCCTGTCAGGGCCGGGGTAGTCTGAGAGCTTGCCCTCGACAATCTTGGCCTTGTTCTCGAGGGGGAAGGTGACATTGGCTCCTCTCTACTGTCGCTCAGCCTGATCACATCAATGTCGCAGAAGCTTGGCCCAGAGACTACCTTGTGTGATGGAAAAAAATATTGAAGAGATTACCCTGAATCACCACGCGCACTTACTGGCTTCCTCGCGCGATCGATCCTTCGTCACCTCGAGACGGGGCATCAGACAGCTTCCCGACTACAACCCACCTTGGCGACTCAGCGTGACGGAAGAAAAGTCTTCCTGGCGACGGGTTGTGACAGAGGTCCGCATCGGCGCCTGTAGTTCGATGGTTTCTCACATTTCTTTCCTAATGCGGTAGGTGCATGCGGGTGGGCTTGCTTCCCTAGGAGCGCACGTTTCGACGGTCACACGTCGGCGTCCCTCCTTGCGAGCAGCTCCCAATGCTTTCTAGGTCTGCAACCATGCCTTGATTCATTACAGGATCTGCCAGAAAGAGAGGACATTATCGAAAGCGGGTCCTCGCCCAGGATCCTCTACAGCCACGTTCTGATGATCACCTTCGTGGCTTTCACCGCTGTCTGACTCGGAATTCTTGCTGCCATCACTCTCTTCTAAACAATTCGAGTCCGAACCAGAATCGGAGTCGGAGTCAGAATCGGAGGTTTCCAAGTCTACAAGGTCACTAGGAATGCGACGTTGACCCGATGTGGTTATGAGCATTGGCTCACGACGACTGAGAATGGTATTGCTCACAGCAGCTAGTTGATTGTCAGCGCAAGTAAGTTGTGATGAAAGAGAAGGATGCTCACCATGACTGGCATGCAGAGCACAGTCTGGTTCTATACGACCTTCTCTCGAGGTCACATCGCACCAAACCCTAACCTTGCCATCTGTTCCGCCAGCCCAGATATCAATCTTTCCTTCAGGATTGCTCGCGACGTCGAAGGAGAGCTTAAGTGTAGTAAGTGCACAACGTCCAGTCATATAGCTTAGCCGCTGTCCGGTGTGTCTGATATCGTAGACAAGCAGAGCATCACTCTGACGTTCGGCGACGAAGAGGTAATTTCCACATGGACTCCAAGCAAGTTGGCTGACACCGTTGCCTCTAAGCAGACTGTCTTCTGCGTCATTGAACTTCAAGTCGAAGGCGGCTATAGTCTCTCCTTGTCCGGCATTCTCAAACAAGCCTACTTGACGATTGTACGTTCCTGCGGCCAGGATGTTATCACCGGACAGAGCCAAAGAGGAAACTATGCCGCCAATGCCTGCAGTATCGGCACCATATAGTTTCCTCGCCTTGCGACCTTTTCTTGTAGGATACTCGTTCACCGGCCCTCCTCCAACTTCTATATCGAATAGAGCGATATTGTCTTTTGTACCAGCAATGAAGCTGGTGTTGTCAATGAAGAGCAGGGATGATGGCGAAATGTAGGCTTCGGTAAGAGGATTCTGCCATGTATAAGATGCGTGTGTATATGAGAGATCGAGAGCGTTAGTCAAGCGAAGAGGTAGGTCTGGCTGAGAGGTCAAGAGAAGGGTACTCGCAGGGTTGGTGACATCGAAAGCGGGGTGAAGGGTAAAAGATGAGAGCTTGATTGGGGACGGAGCAGAGCAATAGGGTGAGACTATTGCCGGCTTCTCGTCGCCGTGGATTGAGGGACTTGTGCATGTTAGCCAGAGGCATAAACAACCACAGACGAAAAGGAAAAAGATGATGGAAGAAAGAGAGATTGAAAACAGTGGTGCATTCAGCATGATCCTTACACTGCAAAGGTTCTCAGTATGAGATCCTCGTTATATGTGACTACAGCGGTGCCATCGGCTGACAGGAGGGCATGGCGGAAGTAATTGCTCTCGTTCCTGTCTAAGGAAGTCGCGACGCCGTAGACTTGTTCAGCCCAGCCAGGATGCGCCTCGTCGACGGTGCAGCGATATTTGTCGCCTGTCGAAGCGACACATCTTAATTCGGACTGCTTCTGTACAGCTGGTGCAGAAATCACAGGTCCTTCTTCGACCATGTCGTCGTCCCGATAAAAAGGCTTCAGTTGCGGAACTGCGGAAGACGTCGGAGCGTGATCGATTTCTTACACGAGGTCGGAGAAGAACCTGTCATGTACAATCAGCCACTGACACGGACCGCGAAGCAAAGAGCTCGTTGTGGACCCTCGGACAAGGTTGTATGAAGTGTTGAAAGAAGGGCGTGCACACGAAGCGAGACGCGGAAAGAATTCCGTGAGCGGCAGGGAAATATAAACAGTCGGCGTGGGGCTCCTTCAGCCTTCAGGACAGCTTCATGCTTTCCACACGTCGACACTTTCTCACTCGCTTCTCGAAGACATTGAGAGTCGCCAGGATGAGCAGTCAATCCCTCCCAACACGCGGCGCCAATGGCAGCAACAGCGAGGCCGTCCACGACGAACGCACCGTCCCTCCAATGGGCATGACGTCTTCGCAGTTCAATGATGCCGCAACAGAAGCGATTGGCGACATCACAAAGTACTACGACAACATCGCCGAACGACCTGTTCTTCCTTCCGTCGCCCCTGGATATCTGGCTAAGATCCTGCCGCAATCACCGCCCACCGAAGCCGAGAGCTGGGACAAGATCCGCGCCGACATGGAGTCCAAGATCATGCCCGGCATGACGCATTGGCAGAGTCCCGACTTCATGGCCTTCTTCCCCGCCAGCAGCTCATATCCAGGCATGATGGGCGAGTTGTGGTCGGCTGCATTGACCGTGCCCGCCTTCAACTGGCTCTGCTCGCCCGCCGTCACCGAACTCGAGACAATCGTCATGGACTGGGTCGCTCAGATGCTCGCACTGCCCGAATGCTTCCTGTCAAAGGGCAAGGGCGGTGGTGTCATCCAAGGCTCTGCTTCCGAAGCCATTGTAACATGTATGGTCGCTGCTCGTGAGCGCTACATCACGCGAACACTGGAGAAAGAAGGCATTGTCCTCACTGAAGAACAAAAGGAGGACCGTTCTGCTGAGATCAGAAGCAAACTGGTTGCACTGGCTACAAAACACACACACAGTTCCACCCACAAGGGTGCGAATATCGCTGGCACGAGATTCCGCAGCATTGACACTCAACTGTCGAATGCTTTCGGTCTGCAAGGTCGCGAACTCCGAGCCACGATCGAGAAGCTCAAGTCTCAGGGGCTGGAGCCTTACTTCTTGACCGTCTCTCTGGGAACGACAAACACTTGCGCAGTCGATGATTTCGCCTCGATTGCAGAAGTCAAGAGAGACTACCCCGACATCTGGATCCACGTAGATGCCGCCTACGCCGGTGTCGCCCTCGTCTTGCCAGAATACCAACACTACTGCAAGCACTTCTCTGCCTTTGACTCCTTCGACACGAACCTCCACAAATGGCTCCTCACAAACTTCGACGCCTCGTGCCTCTTTGTCCAAAACCGCCGCGATCTCACCGATGCCCTCTCCATCACTCCCGCATACCTCCGCAACGAATTCTCAGATCAAGGGCTAGTCACCGATTACCGCGACTGGCAGATCCCTCTGGGCCGCCGTTTCCGCGCTCTCAAAGTGTGGTTTGTCATCAGGACTTGGGGTGTTGAGGGTCTTCGCGCACATATCAAACATCATCTCAAACTCGCCGACCTCTTCGTTTCACTGGTGAAATCACGTAGCGATCTTTTCACCATCATCACACCTCCCGCCTTCGCATTGACTGTATTGACAGTCAACCCTACGCCCAAGCAACCCGCGCCCAAACCATCGAGCACAGAAGGTGAACCTGATGCTCAACACACTGTGCCATATCAAGACAGTCATGTCGCTATTATCCCCCAACAGCCAGATTCTGATACATTGACACGGGCGAACGAGGTGACGAAACAGGTTTATGAGATTATCGACAAGGAAAAGAAGGTCTTTTTGACGAGTTCGTTGGTTGGAGATGCTTATGCCATCAGAGTTGTCAGTGCCAATCCATTGGCGAGTGAAGAAGGTATCCGCAAGGTGTTTGGGTTATTGGTGGAGGCCGCAGAGACTGTGCTCGACGTCAAGAAATAGACAGGCGGTATCACTGGTGCGGGTAGATTCTCCTCTCATGATTAAAGGTTTTTCCGAGCTATGAAACAAGCTCTCCTCAAAACACAACCATGTTCCATGAGCATACTGCTCGTTCAGGAAGTTGCGATGGGGCATCTATCCATATGTCGCGCGAGACACGTCAACTTGTCAGGGATCGCCATATGACCATTCTTCCCGACTGGCCACCAAACTCACCCAATCTTAATCCTATCGAGAACGTATAGGCGTTGATGAAGCATGCGTTGGAAGAGCAACCACACGGCCGCGAGGCGGCGATGGCAGCGATACGACAAGAATGGGCGAGTCTGACCTGTCTCGAACTCGAAGCCCTCGTCGAAGCGATGTCTCGATCGCATCGAGGCGTGTATCGAAGCACGAGGTGGCCATACGAAGTAGAGTGGTGAAGGAGCGGCCGTGGCGAGGACGAAGGCTGGCGTTGGGTGTGTCCTTGTGTTCCTCCTCTTCTTCCACCTCTTGTTTCAACCCTTGTATCCCTATGTTCCACTTCTTGAATTGGTCTTGTTTCGTACGTAGGCGTTGGTCAGGTTCGGCGATGATTGGACGGGCGCGCACGTCGTGACTTTTGGATAGAAAAGGGAACGAACATGAGAGGCGATCAAGCTTGGAGATTTTATTTCATAACATTTCGAATGCCCGGCGATGAGTAGATTTCCAGTTGGCGCTGACCCTTCCGAAGCATGTATTCGATAGCGCTGAAGTCCTTCTTGTCGTAATTCTGGTGCTCCCGGAACTCGGTCCTTCGAGAGACGGCGTCAGCCTTTGGGAAATCAAGCACCTGTGGACAAAACTTACCGAGTGAACTGCAGGAAATTGGGTCTGACGTCCTGATCATGGTTACTTTGTGAAGAGAGCTTGTTATGTCATATGCTTACGGTAGGCTTCTTTCGTGTTTCACGAAGACATTTGCGATAGAGAGACAAGACTTCGCGCTGAAGACCGGATAAGCGCGCCATGTTAATCAATCAGGGTATACTTCGGGTGGTTGTGCGCAAGGAAGGTATTTGAGAGAATGTGACAAGGGTGCCTTGGTACAATACTTGAAGAGTGGTATGTAAACTTGTCGTGGTTGTCACAGTCTCACAGAGTCGAGTCGATGATGGGGAGCTTTGCCATGACGCGCTTGAGCCGGCTCCGAGACCGCTCACGTCCATGTCGCAACACGTCGACGACTCAATCTCTTCACCTTTCAATCCATCACGATAACGAAGACGTCGCATATCTCATCCGTCCTCTTTCCAGAATGCCCACTCCTCGCCAAGTCTACGTTGCCGTCATTGGTATGACTTTTTGCAGAACTACCCCTCCACGCCCCGCCATCCTTCCTCCACCACCCATTGACAATCAACAATCAATCGCCATGGACTAACAGTACCCAGGTGTCGGCGGTGTTGGAAAATGCTTCCTTGACCAATTCCAGGCCCTTCGAACCCGCATGTCGCAAGCCACATCTCCCACCTACCTCGATCTCATCTTCGTCTCGCGCTCGTCAAAAGTCCTCTTTAGCGAGAGCTTCCGCCCATTGAACCTTGACACCGTCGAGTCCGATCTTGCCTCGTCCAAGCAACCCATCCTCGAAGCCTCCGCTCTTGTCGAGTACCTCGCGACCGCCCCCGAGAGAGTCATCCTCGTCGACAACACTAGCTCGCTCGACATCGCACGACAATATCCTGCCTTCTTGCGCAAGGGTATCAGCGTCGTCACTCCTAACAAGAAAGGCTTCTCAGACAACTATGAACTCTGGAAGGACATCTTCGCCGCTGCCTCTAACGGTACTGGCAATGGTGGTTACGTCTTCCACGAGAGTACCGTTGGTGCCGGTCTACCCGTCATCTCTACCCTGAAAGAGCTTGTCGAAACTGGCGATGAGGTTACAAAGATCGAGGGTGTCTTTTCCGGTACCATGAGTTTCTTGTTCAACAGCTTTATGCCTGTTGGTGGCGGTGGTGGCTCCTTTGCTGCAGAGGTCAAGAAGGCCAAGGATCTCGGTTATACCGAGCCCGACCCAAGAGACGACTTGAACGGTCTAGATGTCGCTCGCAAGCTGACCATTCTCGCCCGTCTCGTCGGCTTGAAGGTCGAGAGCCCCACAAGTTTCCCTGTCCAGAGCTTGATCCCCAAAGAGCTGGAGTCGTGCACCAGCGGCGACGACTTCATGTCTCGCCTGCCCGAGTTCGATGACCAGATGGAGAAGCTGAAGCGAGAAGCCGCTCAAGAGGGCAAGGTCGTCCGTTTCGTCGGCAGCATCGACGTCGCTAGCCAAAGCGTCAAGGTCGGGCTTGAAAAGTTTGACGCCAGCCACCCTATTGCTGCCCTCAAGGGAAGCGACAACATCATCAACTTCTACACCAAGAGATATGGTTCCAACCCTCTTATCATCCAAGGCGCTGGCGCTGGTGGTGAGGTTACTGCTATGGGTGTTACTGGTGATCTTCTCAAGGTCCTCCGTCTACTCAACTGACGCCAGGATAAATCTAAGCTGTAGAAACGCTATGCAGATGGGAAGATATGGATACAGAAAAGTTTCTGAATATGAATGATCAATCTGATACTACATCTTATCGTTCAGGGACTTGCGCCGTGCTTTCGGAATCCTCAACTTGGTCGGATCTGCAGGTGCTTGACCATCATCTCTCCTTCCTCTTCAGCTCAAACAACGAGACCTCCCATCATTAGCAACGTGAACCTCATAGGCGGAAGCATGAAAAACATTCAGCCACAGCTCTGCACCCTTTGACAGGGACGAGCCACGAAATGCAGGGATATCATGATACCATCTGATCGAGATCAGAAAAAAACTTCGATGTTGCGACGTCGAGCACAGAAGAGCGGCTCCGTCGACTTTGCAGCCATGTAACATTAGCTACGAGACATGAAATGATTATAATTCAGACCTTCATCTTGCAATCTTCCCCGTGATCGTACCGTGTGATGTTGAAGCAGAGCAGAGCCTCAGTTAAGCCTCATGCGCTAAGAGAAAGTGTTGGCGGGGGCATGCGACGAAAGCGGCGAACCCCGAAGACAGCTGAAAGGTAAAACAATTGGAGTGAGAGTGAGATGAAGAGATAGCAAACGATTTCTCCATATTTAGAAGCTACTTCACTCCTGTGAGTCGAACATTGTTGCTGTTTCTTACCTCATCCTCTTTCGACCCCTGGTCGACGTCCATTTAGAAACAAGCCTCCTCCTGTCACCGACCACATTTCGCCAGATTACATCCAGACCAGCATAATGTCAGCTCCTCGTCCCTTCATTACATGCCATGTCCTTGAGACGGTCTCGGGTCGCCCGGCGCCTGATATGGGCGTCACTCTCTCGCTGCTCTCCCCACAATGCTCCAACTCGTCTACACCTACCGTCTTTACCGCATCTACCAACTCCGACGGCCGCGTGACCGCCTGGCAGTCCAAGGGCACCGTCACCACCTCTGAGCTCGACCACCTGGTTAGCTCACTCAAGTCCGACCTTAAGGATGATGAGCAGATGAACTGGAGCTTAGTCTTTGCGACCGAGGAGTTCTACGGCAAGGGCAAGACCTTCTGGCCTGAAGTCGAGCTCAAGTTCTGCACGAGCAAGGATGAGAGACACTACCACGTTCCTCTGCTCTTGGGTCCCTGGAGCTACACTACCTACCGTGGCTCGTAGGCGAAGGGCGAGAGTTTCGATATTGAAACACGACAAGAGCATGATTTACGAGATACCAACAGCGAGCCCAGTACGATGGCAGGGGCCCAGGGACGAAGGACAATTGCCGATAGTTCAGTACAGGGGACAGGCAGACAGCGAGAAAGGGATGAAACAATAAACAAGCTTCGCTCGGAAAGAGTAAAGCACACTTGCAGAATGAAGACGGTTCCACGACTGAATACCATCTCATAAATATCTTTTCACTCCCCCTTCTTGTTCCTAACGTCCCTGCTCATCTGCGCCCAATTCAACACCGTCGTATTCAATGATGCCATTGAGGTACTGTTGTTTTTCAATGTAATTGTCCACGGCTCTTTTCACGTCCTCGTAGGCCTCGTTGAGCAATTCTCTGGCTATTCTGACGCGTGTGTCTTTGTCCAGTAGGCGTAGGGCGTCTGAGATTGCAGGGTGCGCGGTGGGAGTGAATGTGTTGAGCAGACTCGAGACATCTTGGCCATTGGCGGGCTGGAGCGAGGACGGTGTTTGATGGGATTGAAGCGCGGGAGAACTGGTGGAAGGGTGGTTGAGTGCGGACGCGAAGGCCCTGTCGATCTGTGCGCGATTGTAAGCGGCTCCATTGCGTGCGGGCGGCTGAGTGGTGGGTGTCGACGCGTGCGAGATGGGGTTTGCGCCGGCGCGCAGTGCAGAGGAAGGTGTGGGTCGGTCAGAGCGAGGTGTGTCGTTGATGCCGTTCAGTCTCGGTGGTGCAGCGGCAACACCACCATTGCCGAACAGAACGGCAGCGGCCTGCGCACCCAGATTTCCTCCATTGACTGCTCCCATGCCTACGGCGCCTTGTCCGTGGCCTTGTTGCAGTCGTCGGCAGCCGGTTTGGTTCAAGACGGCTTCCAAGACCGAGACGGGCATTTGCTCTAACTCTCTACACAGGTAGCCGCCTGCATTTTCGGCCTCGACGAGCTGGACGACGTGTTCGTTGAAGGCGACACATTGTTTGAGATGGGAAGTTTTGCGCGAGGTGCTGTTGTAGGCGACTTTCTTCTCTATGCACCACTTGCACTGGACGGCGCGTGATTTTCCATCCGAGTCGCAGTCCTGGAATTGTCGACTGGCCCAGGCTTGTTGAGGTGGCATGGCGAGATCGAAGTGGGCGAGTCGTTTTCGACCTTGATGGAGATGTTCCGAATGTTCTTGGGAGTTGACAACCGACTGAGACGTTATGGCACTGGCAGAAGTGTTGTCGACCAGTTGGCCACGGATCTCTGCCGCAGTTTAGCACCCAAGGGCCCGTGCCCGAGAGCCAAGCTCACGCGTTGGGATTGTCACTTGCACGTTCAGCTCTGTCAACTGTCACGTTCAGCTCTACCAATTGTCACTTCATTTCGAAGGCAAGGCATTGTGTACAGTGGTCAAGGAAAATTAATCTTTTTCAAACTTTTTCCTCTCATCTGGAGAACTAAGGGGTAGCTGCCTGAATTATGCAAATGTAAATGTCCATTCCTTCAACCTTGTCTCTCTGCGGATTACTGCTAAACCTCGTGTCTGGGACGAATGGAAGATGAAGGAGCAACGTCTCCACCTTCGGAACTAACCTGACTCCTCGGCGACATCGATGCCCTGGAGCAAGAAGTCCGTGAACTGTGAAACTGTCAGTCTGACTGATATTTGACGAAACTATTTCCAACAGAGAGAAGATTACTCACCTTTCAATCTTCGACCAAGAAGTCTTTCTCCTCAGCGGGATCTTCGAATGGTCGGACGACAGCACTCCCCGTTGCGAATGTTCGGTCTGCAAAAGCACAGGAAAACACCCACCCAATCCAAGCTTGACAAGCCACTCTCTATACATACCCACCGCATCTTTCCCCAGCCCGAAAAAAAGGAAGATCAAAAGCCCACACCCGAGATTGGTCCAGCGATCGTACAAGACCGTAGATGGTATCACCACACTGGAATTCCAAGAAGAGGGGTCATGGATGGTAGAGAAGGAGAAGGGCTTGGCACCTGGGGGAGGAACTTGGACGACGAGGATGTAGATCTGGAGAGGGGTGATGCCGATGAGAAAGACAAAGGCGATGATGAAGAGGCGGAGGAAGCGGGAGCGTGTTGTGTTGCTGCTGGCGAGGATGGAGTTGAAGGAGGATTTGTATTTGAAGAGACGGATAATGACGATGACTGCGATACGTTGTGATCAGTGATGGTTCAGAAGGGGAAAAATCGGTCGATATTCACCAGCATAGTAGACGGCAACAGCGTTGGTGAGTAGCAGTGGCAGAGCTGTGAGCGTCCAACCCGTCCAGTCGTTTGTGATGAACGGTTGACAGCCGGAGACACCGGTGAGAGCGAACCGATTGAACTGCACGATCCACTGCAACAGCATGGTAAACAGCGGCAACACCACACACCATCCCATCTCCACCGCTGTATTCCTTCGCTTCTGTGCTTTCGTCGGCCCAAGTAGATTCTTCTCTGTGTTCAGCACCCTGGCAAGTGCACGCAACATGCACAACACTGCCGCGATCAATCCGGGACTTCTGGCTCCAAGCAGCTTGATCTCTACATCACAAAGACCTTGGCCGTCGTACATGGACCGCATGTCGATATACGGCCATATGATGACGTTGATTGCAGTCATGAAGTTCATTAGCATGACCCAGAAGACCATGCAAATGGCTGCTGTGTTGCGGTTGCGGAAATGCCATATGAGAGGTGGAAAGTTGAGAATGAAAACAAACGGGGCGAGGACGGCGAGGATAATTCCTTGAGGGATGATGTGGGTTTCGACAATCATGTAGTTCTCTGGTGTAGCCATTGCTTGAGGCTTAGGGGCGAGGATCGCCGTCGTGGATCCTTTGCGGAAGTTGATGTTGGTGCTGTTGGTAGACCTTCAAGAAACGGGGGAGGATGAAAGAGATTCTTTGAGAAGCATGAAAGAAGACATGGGGGAGAAGGAAATAGTAGTGGGAAGGTACTTGACGGTGAGTGATTCTGCTGAACCACCCTCAATAAGCCCAATAGGCCTCAATAACCTGAGACAAGACGGACAGGCCTGAATAGCTTGCCAGTGCAGAGTTCGCAAGAGCGACGAATGGCGAGTTGGCATTGGGAATATGCTTATTGATTTGTGCAAGTGTTTCGCACCAGTCTAGGGTGCGAGTGTTGTCTGAGAAGCCCTAGCTCGGATACCTACCGGATCAGATGTTCAATAGGAAAAACACCACCACAGATATCGCTACATTTCAAGAACCTCAATAAAGTGTTCACATGATCTGGACCGATGTCTCGACATCTTCAGACAACCTCCAAAGGTGCATTGATGTATGTAAATTGAATGAATTCAAGGCGCGAGTGGTGGATTCTGATCATGATCGGCGTTTTGATTTGGACATGAGGTATGGTACGTGAGTTAGCATCTACACAGCCTTGCGACCGAAGACCTTGATCCTCGAAATACCTCCGTCGGGAATCATGACGAGCTTCACAAAGCCGTAAGCCTTGTCTTGCACCTGGCTCAATACACTACCCTCGTAGACATGTTCAAAGTCCGGACCGGTCTTCTGCGGCGACAGGATCTCAACCCAAGCGGAGGAGTCGTGCTCAGGAGCCGTTTCGCTGGCAGGGGCAGCGAATATCTGGACCTTTTGAGGGAAGTTGCCACGGAAGTGTGCAGTATCGATGAGGAGCTTCTCAATGATGCCCGAGACACCGAGCTTGATGATGCACCAATCGACGTGTACACCTCGAGTGCGCTTGGTCTCCCATCCGTCGCCCATATCCTTGCCTCTGCCAGGAAGCAAGAGGTTGTCTTTTGTGCCGAAATGCTGATCCGAGCACTTGATGGCCACACCTCCGTTGATGATGGCAGCAAGATCAAAGACGGCAGAAGTGTCTTGAGGGAGAACGGCTTGTACATCGCCAAAGAGTCTGAAGCGAGCAATGCCGCCGTCTGGGAACATCTGCAGCCTCACATGGGTGTATGGTTTTGTTGTCTCAGGAAGCAGCCAGGCGTGTCGCTGGCTGGGTCCGCACTCTTGTATCGGCAGGATAGTCTCCCACTCGCCAAAGTCCTTGCTCTTGATCTCTTCCTCGCGGTCGTCGGATGCGAAACATGCTTGGACAGCAACTTCGGGAGCGTGGTTGCCGTTGAAGAAGGCAGTGTCGATTTCCACGCCCTTGACTCTGCCGGAAGCAACGCCTAGACGGAAGACGACCCAGTCGAAAGGCTCGGTGTTGTGACGGCGTGTTTCCCAGCCATCGTACCAGGCGCCGCTGAAGACGAAGACGCCGGGTTTGCGGATGGGTGCGGTGGGAGTGGTGAGGTTCTCGGCGGCGGCGAACCATTCGTCGGAGAAGGAGAGGATGCGCGAGCCCAGGGGTTTGCTGATCAGGTCGATGCTGGTCGAGCCAAAGGTGGCTTGGATGTCTTCGACTGCGATGGCTTTGACTTGGCCATTGCTAACTGTGTCAATTGATTCGGCGTGGATTTCCATGGCGACGTACTGTTGATGTTTGGGAAGGAAGAGAAGAAGAGAAGAAAGAGAAAGAGAAGCACAAGAAAGAGCGAAAAGTTGTCGGGTTCACAGTGATTGTTGCTTACTCGATGGATTGATTTCCTATCGAGTAACACCCCGCCGTATCAAGATACGGAGCTCGCCGCGCCCGCTGATCGGTCCCTGCCAAGCCCTGCAGTCCCCGACACCGCTGTCAAGATTGCGGAGGTCGTTGCGGAGAACGATGTACTCGAGTAGGATATCGCATGCGACGGAAAACCCATTCTCTTGTCTGATTGTACCGGCTGTCAAACTCTCCCGTGCAATCTTGCATCGACAGTGCTTTCAGCTTAATTCATCTTCCACGGCGTGTCCAACACCCCAGTCTCCACGGAAGGATGATCAATGGCAACCCGCATCGTAACAAGGTAAGTCGGAAACAGAAGAGGGGCAGGACAAAGGCACCGAGACAACTGCGAAAAGACGGTGTTGCTGCCCGCACGACGCGTGCCTCCACGCTATGCAAGACGTCTCCTAGGTTTCAACCTGTGGAAGAAGAAGGACCCCGCCGACTCACCGCTGCGATACAAGGAACATCTTGTGGGAATCTAAAGCGACATTGTCGGTGATAGAAAGGACCTAGGAATCGTATCTCGGGAGGCTTGTATGCAGTGGATGGTGAACTCAAGCTTCGACACCGTCATCAAGACGGATTCAGAAGGTGGCGTACCTGCCTCAGGAGATCGCCTGCTTGAACGGTGTCCTGATGCTCAGACCCATGCGCCTTCTCGTATCCTACGAGAGCTCGCTCGAACATTGGTTCTGCTTCCGCTAGCCTGCCCTGTTTGGCATAGAAGTGGCTTAGGTTGCTATGTACATGTGAAACAACAAGATGCTCAGACCCAAATGCATTTTCTAAGCCTGCCAGCGCTCGGTTTTGCATCTCTTCTGCTTCTTCTAACCGGCCCTGGTCGCTAAAAACAACGCCTAGGTTGAGGACTGTGTATAGAGTGCTCGCATGCTCGGGCCCAGCTGTCTTTTCGAACCCTGCGAGCACCCGCTCGAACATACGTTCTGCTTTTTCTGGACTGCCCTGAGCCTGATAGAGAAGACCCATATTATTGAATGCTTGTAAGGTCTGCGTATGCTCTGGCCCGTGTATCTTCTCGTATCCTGTAAGTACTCGCTCGTACATCTTCTCTGCGTCTGCTAGCCTGTTCTGCGCTGTAAATACAAGGCCCATGGTATTCAACGAATCAAGAGTCGACGGATGTTCAGGGCCGAGTGCGAATTCGAATCCCGCTAGTGCTTTCTCGTCCATCTCTTCTGCTTCTGCTAGCCTGCCTTGAGCCTGATAGACATTGCCTAGACCACGGACAGTGGCGAGGGTAGATATGTGCTCAGGCCCAGATGCTCTCTCTTGTCCTACTAGTGCCCGCCTAAGCATCCCCTCTGCAGCTGCAAGCCTACCTTGAGTTAGATAGGCAATGCCTGAGTTGAAGATGGTGTCGAGGGTAGACGTGTGATCAGGCCCGAGCACGACCTCTTTTCCTGCTAGTGCTCGCTCGTACATTTTTTCTGCTTCTGCATATCTGTTCTGAACTCTGAAGCTATACGCCAGCTGAGCAAATGCATCATACAGATCGATGCTGAGTTTTGCGTTCTTCCCGTCTTCGACGAAGCGCATAATAATTGTCTGAGCATGTGGCAGAAGTCTCCGTTGTAAAATCCAGAACTCGTCCATCTCCAAGGGCGGCATAGCTTGTCCGACTATACAAGAAGCCAGCCGGCGGAAGTCGCCTTTCTCGCTGTCGTTTTGAGCGACATGAAGGCACCATGAGTGAAGAACAGAGTGTATAGCGTAGCTCCTTGTCTCCATCTTGCTCTCGGCTAGCGAGTACTTAATCAATAGTCCCATGGCGCGATTGAATTCGAGCTTGTTCTCAGCCAACAGCAACAGCCATTTTGGCACGACGACGTCTGAAGCGAGCGTCTTGCTGTAAGCAATTAGGTCGTACCAAAGATCGTCAGCGTACAGAAAGCTCCAGAGCTTTAACAGGTTGCTAGCTTCTTCGCTTTGGCTTCTGACTTGCTCGTAAGATATCTTCCAGGTCGTTAACACACTCCTTTCCGAATCTTCTTGCAAGCAATATTCATCTTGCTTTTCCATCAACTGCTGCCAGGTACTGTTGTAATGGTCCATATATTCAGCAACGCTCACGCCTGTCTGTCGAATGTAGGCTCCAGCTTGTGTCAGGGCAATAGGGAGTCCGCTCAACTTCTTTAACAGCGTATCCACAGCACTCTCATCTTGTGCTAGGTTCACGAACCAATGCGTCAGCCAATTCACCACTGGGGCTTAGAAGACTGATATCATACCTGAGATATATTCTCCTCCGGCGGCTTCTAGGATCGCTCGACTTTGGTCGTGGTCGACTCTTGTGAGGCGGTGACTATTTCGAGCCGCTACCAGAGTCGATAGCCTGCTCGTAACAAGTACATTGCCATGATCCGCCGCTGGAAGGTACTCTTTGAGTTCATAAGCTAAAGGATCTATTCCCTTGGTCGTGTAATCGCGATCGACGTTGTCAATGACGACAAGCCACCGGTGGTTAGATGGAAGAGACAGCCAATCCTGTACACCTCGTACGATCAACTTCATATCAGGACTAGCTTGTTTCGCTGCATGAGCGAGACTGAGCGTCACTTCGCCAGCTGGTAATCTTGTAACTATGTGCAAGAAGGAGTTTTCCAGAGCATCCTTAGACGAACCATCGAGCCAGAATACTGCGCTATACTTTGTCTGGTATTGTCGGACGAACTCGATGGATAGTTGTGTTTTGCCGATGCCACCAAGGCCATGGACGACAAAGATCTTACGACGTGTGTCATGAGACTGCTGTGGGAAGAAAAATCTCTCGAGTTCCTGCATATCGCTGGATCGCTGCACAAAGTGGTCGATGTTAGGGACACCCTTCAGACTGAATGGGACGTGGTGCTTTTCTTGATCACAAAATGTTAGTATTATTGGAAGGTGGGTATTGTACACATCAAACGTCAGCGGAGACAGGTAGCCATACCTGCTGGACCGAGCTCATCGACCTCTTGTTTGCTCAAGGCAATCAAGAGCTCCTTCGCATACGCTGCCGCCGTCGCCGCTGCATACGGCTGCCACCTATCGTTCTTGTGCGAATCCGAGTAGTCCGAAATGCCTCTGATCACCAAGCAAGGGAAATCGTTCATCAACCCAGCCGCCTCCATCTCAAAGCAAATGGCCTTCTCAGCTGCTGCAATTCTGTCTCTCTCTTGGCCGTTTTTTATCACCATGTCTCCTGACAGAATAGTGCCATAGAAGACCTGAGGCGTATCATCTTCGCGATCGGGGCGCTGAACGATTGGAAGAGCGGACAGGCAATGATCGCAGTCGGTTTGGTTCCTCGGATGGAAGGCGTTCGATTCAAACAATCTGTCGTGCTGCGCACCCTGGAATCCGAAACGCTTGGCCATCCTGTGGTTGCTTAGTATTGCAGTCAGGTGTTGTGGGAATTCGGGTTCCATCCAGACATGCTTCTCCCGAAGCGACGTGATCGCGCTCAAAAGAGCCTTCGGAGGCTTGTCCAGGTGACCCTTGCGATGGAGGCCATCCAATTCCAGCTTCCCAAGATCATACTGCACCACTCCCCCGTGTGTGCCTTCTGGTATACTCACCACTACGTCGCCTAGTCGGATATCGATGGTCCGACTAGGTACACCGCCGCCGATGCCGACCATGAGACCGAACTTGATGGGGAAACTATGCATCATATGTACGGCGACGGTCGCAGCGGCTGCCTTGCCTTGGTGGCCGCCAGGCAGGCAAGCAATAACCACGTTGTGTTGGCCAATCTTGCCCAAAGTATAGCTGTTGTTGTCGCCAGACTTCTGCTCTAGGGGTTCGTGCTTCTCATCGAGCATCATCACCATAGCCGCCTTCTCCTCGAAAAGAGCACAGATGACACCGATTGTATAACGTTCGCGAGACAAGGTGGCCTTACTCATGTTGTTGATGGGCATGAGGTCTGCTGTCGAGAAGAGAGGAGAGATTGCTTGTGGCAGGCGGTTGTGGTGTCCAAATATTGAAAGTAACGATCAGCTCTGTCACGGGGGCTATGGCCTGCTAATGCAGCAGCACATGTATCCATGTATCCGGCACATTGAGCCTCAATATGTAAGGCCTCCTGCAGAATCAATAGGGCACCGAACGAGGCTTGGCTTGGCTTGCAGCGAATCCGAGGTGCCAGATGTAAGCGATGCGCATCAGCGCTAAAGAGATGGGACTGCGCCACAATAGGCAGACATCCAGCCAGTCACTTCTCTCTTCACTAGACTTGCCCGTAGATAGGAGAGCCCATCTCATGCAATCTAGAGATGGCTCGTCCAATGGCGAACCCTACATCGGTCTCACCCGCACCTCCAGTGGCTAGGCTTGCCCCTTCCAGGCCGGTGGCTGACCACTCTGTGTCGCCAGACACAAAGGTGCTCATCATACTCGAGCTGCTGCCACCTCCTTTCTTAACGGACATCTGTAATCCTCCCTGCTTCCTCTTTGCACGTTGCTCTTCCGCCTCTATAATCTCAAAAAACGCTTCATCAATCGTGACGTCGGATGAGATTATTACTTTGGTACCCGACTCATATGCCAGATCAATGAGGGTGATGAATCGACGCACAAAGTCCAGTTCAAACAGGCGAAATCGGCGAAGACCTTCAAGGTATATAACTTTTGCTTTGCGGCACAAGGCGTGATAGTCTGCTGCTCCGAGTTGGCCTTCGCAGAGTTGTGCTACTGTTGAAGATACTGTCAGGCTGTCTTCGTCGGTCTGCATAGCAGCGACAACAAGTTTACGGCCCATCATGACCGGAATCTCATGAGCAATTAGTTGCTGGCCGCCAGTTGCAGCTTCAAATGTCGACTGAAACTCGGCAGGATCGGTGAAGAACACTTTTTGTGTCTGTCCTTCCGACTTCAACAAGCGATAGTCTTTGGCTCCTCCTAGTGGCCAAGTCTCACACCTCTGCTTCAGCATTGCGATGAATGGTAGAAAAAGGTCGCGATTAAGTCCATCTTCATACAGCTTTTCCGGGGCACGATTTGAAGTTGCTACCATGACACCTCCAGCCGCCCAAAAGGATCCCATGAGGCGTTGCAAAATCATCGCGTCCGCGATATCTGTCACCTGGAACTCATCAAAACACAGGACACGACTTTCGGCATGGATCTGTCTGCCGATAATGGGGAGAGGGTCGGCGGAATCGTATCGGCTGGAGGAAGACCGGGCTTGGTGGAGGCGAGAATGGACATCGAGCATGAACTCATGAAAATGGGCCCGTCGCCGAGAGATGTGCGATGGTAACGTAGAAGTGAACAGAGACGCAATATATGATTTGCCAGTTCCGACAGAGCCATGAATATAGAGACCAGTCGGTGGGGTTCTGCTGTCCGGACCGAAGCCATCCTGAATCTTGGAAAGGCGGTCGACCAACGCCAGCTGGGAAGGATTGGGCAGCAGGCGCTTATTTTCCAGAAGAAGCCGGTAGGCGTGCTGAAGAGAGCCAGACGATGTGGACAGCATGACAATTTTATGGTATGTAACCTATCACGTAGGACAGAGATGCGGACGCTGCTTCTACGAGATGTTGCGCGGAAAGGCTTGGCATCGTCATATATCTCGTTGCTGTTTCTGCCGATATTCCATGGCTCTACGAGTAATAATCATGCCAACTAACATTCAAAACATCCAGCTGCTCTGGAGTCAGACCTCTGCTTGTTCCGAGGTAAAGTTTGCGAGACATGGTAATATTCTTCACCAGCATAACCGGTCATGAAACACCATCAAGGAGAATGCGGAGAAGCGGATCGCAAGCTGCCCCTCCATTGCATCATCCGAGGGCCGTTTCCAGCCATCATAAATCATCATATTTGGGTAGGTCGAGGTCAAATCAGAAATCTACAAAGGCAACTTCAAGCCGTTTTCAAAAACAACTTCAATCCATATCTGTCCAGAAATCATGAGTGGTGAAAAGAAAACTATCCTGGCCTTTGACGCCTACGGCACACTTCTGTCTACCGAATCCATCGCAAAGAAGCTCTCATCGCATTTTGGACAAGAAAAGGCACAGACAATCGCAGCAACATGGCGCAAGTACCAATTGGAATATACATGGCGTCTGAACAGCATGAGTACGCAATCCATCAAACCACAGTCCTATCAATGCACAGCCCCGTCAACTCAGAGCTCTATCAACTCATAGTTCAATGTATCCCTCCTGACACAACTTGTAGACATATATGAAGATTTCAGCAAAGTCACACTACGCTCACTCCGACACGCATTGTCCGAGTCCTCGGTCTCTCTAGAGCAAAACGACATTGACGATTTGATGAAAGCCTACGACTCCCTTTCAATCTTCCCCGATGTAGCTCCCGCACTCGAAGCAATCGCCAAACAGTCCAATTTCTACCCTGTAGTGTTCTCAAACGGCACACACACGATGGTGTCCAATTCTGTCAACAAGTCGCCGGATCTGTCCAAACATGCGTCGACATTCAAGGATATTGTTGTCGTGGAGGAGCCGAAGCGGTTCAAACCTACGCCTGAGTCGTACACTCATCTTGCGAAGACTGTTGGTAAGGATCCAAGCAGTAAGGAGGATATGGCTAGTATGTGGTTAATTAGTGGAAATCCTTTCGATGTTGTTGGAGCGAGGGCGGTCGGTATGCAGGCTTGTTGGGTTGACAGAGCGGGCAATGGATGGCAGGATGGTCTTCTCGAAGGGGAGATTGGAAGACCGACAGTGATTGTCAGCAGTCTCGAAGAGGTATTTAGCAAGGTATCTGGAGTCTCGCCAGTGCAGTGAACGCTGTAAGAGCAACAAATCCAAGATCTCTCGAGCCTGATTCTTGAGATCACTGTATATGATATATATCTGATATGCTCATCGCTTTTCCCACACCTTTAACCCTGCTACCCAAGTCTGAAGCACTTCTCCCTCATCGTTCAACACCACAAAGTCGGCTCTCCTTCCTTCTTCCAGCTTTCCCCTGGTCTTGTCCCCCATGAATTCCGCCACGTTCTCCGTTACACATCTCACCGCCTCTGCGACATTACATCCACTCCACTTCATGATATTCTGTATGCATTCTTGCAGACTGGCGCATCCACCCACCAGTGTATCTGTCCCGTCGATTGTCACCTTTGATCCGGTCTTGCGTTGCTTGAAGGGAATTTGTGAATGTCCAGGGTAGACTCCATCGTCAAGTCCAGCCAGCTCGATGCTATCGGTAATGAGTATGCATTTTTCCGGGTTTGCTCGGAATAGCATCGTAGCCACGCTTGGATGCAGATGATTGCCATCAGGTATGATCGTGAAGTATGGGCTCTCCAGACCATCGGTATTTGCAGTCGTGACGAGTCCAGCAAGCCCAGGATCGCGATGATGTAGCGGCGTCATGGCGTTCAATGTATGCGTCAGCGCTGTTGCCCCAGCCTTGACTCCTTCGATTCCTTGATCGTAAGTCGCTGCACTGTGTCCGAGCGATACTTTGATGCCCTTGGATGTGAGCGACTTGATCAGACTTGTCGATTGTGAAAGTTCAGGGGCCAGGGTCACGAATTTGAGCACTTCGGAAGAAGATGCTGATTCTCCGTAAACTTCATCTGATGATTTGCTACCATCGAAGAAGTGATCTGAATTGTGGGCGCCTTTCTTAGACGGTGCTAGGTAGGGACCTTCTGCGTGAGCTCCGAGTAGGGATGCAGAGTCGTCGATTGTTCTGGGCTTCAAGGACGGCAAAATCTGTGGCGGGATACAGTCAGTATGACAGACTTTCTCGCATCCGTTCCTGGGGATGATCCATTGTCGAGACTTCCGTCCCCTACTGGCAAACTGCATAACCGCTTGCGATCGCAAAGGCTTAACCAATGGCTGTCGCTTTGTGGTCAAGCCACTGGAAAGAAACAACTATATTTGGACCTACTTTCTTATATTCATCTGATGACACCGTCGGAATGGTGGCCCAGAAACCAGTAACACCTTGAGTGACGAGATATTCAGCAGCTTTATCAATTTGACCAGCGTACTCTTTCTCGTTGTTGAAGTGGGTGAAGTGGAATCCAAGCAAGCCATTGGTATGGAGCTCAAGCAGACCAGGCGCAATTATGCCTTCCTCCAGGTCTACCGCATCACCGCCAATGTATCCAGTCCGAGGGAGGATAAGACCTGTATCATCCGAAACGACCAACTGATCTTCCACCAGTTTACCGCCTATACAAAGGCGGCAGTTCAGAAACGATGTGAACCAGCCAGACATTGTCGTGGAATATTGAAAACAGGTAACAAGAATTAAAAAGTAGGGAAGAATACCGAACGTTG
Source organism: Aureobasidium leucospermi (assembly GCA_019775405.1). Taxonomy (NCBI): domain Eukaryota; kingdom Fungi; phylum Ascomycota; class Dothideomycetes; order Dothideales; family Saccotheciaceae; genus Aureobasidium; species Aureobasidium leucospermi. The sequence continues at coordinate 24,332 of JACWFU010000002.1, forward strand.
CGTGACGGTTGGTTTCTTAAAGTCGGTATGGTCGCCGGGACCCCTCCCCCAGATGGAAGCGGGTACGTCATCCGGCTGTCTGCGAACTCTCTCGGCTTCCAATGCGGAGTTCATAGCAACTTGACCAACGAAACATCAACCATGTCAAGTCCGATTGAAGTGCTCATCTTTGGCGCCGGCGCCGTGGGAGCCTTCTACGGTTCCAGACTTGCACAGGCTCCCAACGTCAAGGTGTCGTGCGTCTGCCGATCGAACTACAAGGCAGTTGCTTCCAATGGCTTCTCGGTCAGCTCACCGCAGTACGGCGACTACAAATGGAAGCCGACACGAGTATTTGCGAATCCGAAAGAGGCGGAGGCTAGCGGCGTCAAGTGGGAGTATATCGTCGTCAGCACAAAGGCGCTGCCAGATGTCAGCGACGACTCGAAGCAGCTGGAGGGACTGGTCCATGATAAGACGGCCGTCGTACTGATACAGAACGGCCTCGGTGTCGAAGATGCATATGCGAAACGCTTCCCATCTGCCTCGATACTGAGTGCCGTCACGGTCGTGTCAGCTGCACAAGAGCAACACGGCGAAATCAAGCACAACCGCTGGACGCGCATCAACATCGGCCCCTACCTCCCAGACTCGGCCTCCTTGAACTCGTCCGACGCCGAACAACGGAACAACAAGTTCGCTCAACTCTTGCAGCAAGGCGGGGTGAAAGACGCGGAAGCCTACACACATGCCAAACTCCAGCTCGTCCGATGGCACAAGCTCGCCATCAATGCCAGCATGAACCCCAGCAGCGTTCTCAGCAACGGCAGCACCAATGCAGAGATGGCAAAGGACGATGAACTCTCCCGTCATCTGGCTGGAGTCATGGCCGAGATACTGACGACAGCACCCAAGATCATTGGACACGACTTCCCGCCCGAGTTCGCCAGTGCCGACAAGTTGCTCGCCAGTACGAGAAAGAACACATCCGGTAGCAGGCCGTCCATGTGGCTGGACTGGGAGGCAGGCAAGAAGATGGAACTGGAAGTCATACTAGGCAATCCTATCCGCATTGCTAGAGAGAAAGGTTATGAGATGCCGAGGTTACAGACCTTGTATGCATTGGTGAAGATGGCTCAAACGAACAGGGACAAGCAACAGGCCAAGGCAAAGTTGTAGGAATTGAATTTGAATTGTAGATAAATCATTTTATTCTCATGAGACTATTGTGCAACTCTTTTGTGATGCGATCACAGATTTATGCCTTCACTCACGAGGTGAACAAAGTGGCCGCGTGCTGCGTGTTTCGAAACAAAGCGGGGCATGACGCATGACGCATCAAGATTGAATTCAATTCAGGCAGTCGCATGCCTTCTGCTCTTCTACACAAACACATAATCAACATGGAATCATTATCGCGCCGCCCGTCGCAGCATCAGAACGAATCGAGCGCTCCACAACAATCTTCCAGCTCGCAAGGCCCATCCTCTCTCCAAGAGTCCAGCGTCCTCGTCAATCACCCGTCACCGGAAGCGCGACCCGCACCCCCGATACCAGATGATAACGACTTGAAGAAGTGCTGGATCTGCTTCTCCGACGAGAGCGAGGATGGTCCAGAGACATCAGCTTGGAGAGATCCTTGCCCTTGCGCGCTGGTGGCACACGAAGCATGTCTCCTCGATTGGATCGCCGACATGGAGTCGCCCACAAGCCGCAAACGCACCCTTGGTCCTCCAGCAATAGTATGCCCACAATGCAAATCCGACATCAAGCTCGTCCGCCCTCGCGATCCTGTCGTTGAAGTCGTGCGCGCCCTCGAGAGGCTGGCTGCCAAAGCCGTCGCCCCTGCTGCTCTGACTGTCGCTTTCGGCGCCGTCGTTCATGCCTGCGCAGTTCATGGCCTCTACACCATCACCTCCATCTTCGGCCCTCAAGACTCAAAGCGCATACTTCAGCCTCTGATCAACGACTTTTGGTCAGCCGCCCGTCCCATCGATCAGCTGCGAAGCTTCATGCAACACTGGCGCCTTCGTGTCGGCCTGCCTCTGATCACTCCCCTCTTGATCCTCTCCCGCTCAACTCTCGCCGACTCAATCCTCCCCGTTCTCCCTATCGTCTTCTTCGCAACCCAAGGCGACACCTCCGACACACTCGACATGATCTCATGGCCGCCATCAGCGAGCATGACTTTCGCTGTCCTGCCATACATTAGATCAGCCTATAACGAATACCACCGCCGCGTCTGGGCAGATCACGAGAAGAGATGGATGAAGGAGATACAACCGAGAAGTGGTCAGCAAGACGGAGATGCCAACGCTCAACTCGCTGTTGATGCGGAAATGGAGGCTGCAGAAGAAGATAACAACTTCGAAATCAGAATCGATGGCAACTTTTGGGAGGACTGGGCAGATGATGAAGAGGAGGATGTTTTGCGCGAGGTCCAGGACAACAACGGAGCTCATCCGCTCAACGCACCACCGCTACCTGATGATGCTCCTATGCCTGGTCAAAACGAGGACATACTTCAACAGGGTCAACAACCACAAGCACAAGCCCCTCAGCCACCCCGACCTCAGCCTCGACCACCCGCACAAAACAGAGAAGAGCGCCTCCTATCCTTCAGCACAAACTCGCTCGCTCAGACTGTCATGTCAGCTCTGCTCTTCCCCACGATCGCTTCGGTCAGCGGTGATTTACTCACTCACCTGCTGCCTCTCTCATGGACCACTCTGCCCACCAAGTCTTTTGGTATGCAGAGAGGACGAGCCACAGGCTTGCTCCAGAACAAATGGGGCAGAAGCGTCGTGGGTGGGTGCCTATTCGTGGTTGTCAAAGATGCTGTTATGTTGTATGTCAGATGGAAGATGGCCAAGCAGCATCAAAGCAGGCACGTCGTAGACTTCGACAGGAAGGAAACCAAGCGATAGGCCCAATCGCGTTGCACATATTCTGCAGACGATGCCCTGATGACTTTCATCTTTTTGCATGGCGCTATTTCCTTTCTCATTATATTCCCCTCTTTCGTCACACGGCTTTACGTCCGTTTCTCTACATTGAACATGATATCATCCTCTTTCTCGAGCGACACTTGCAAGCTTCAGCGATGACTATGCCATCACCATACCGAGGATTCCGCATCTGTATTGGCAATGGCAAAACTCTCGCGAAGAGTATCAATCACCTTGACAGCATGAATGAATAAACCGATGTTGTGATCACCAGAGATGCTCGTTGTGGAGTACCACAGCAATGGTGTCACCAAGCTTCGCCGGCGCTTGAATAAATCTTGTTCTGATTATCGTGAACTTTGCTTTTCTCCCGCCAGAGTTACCATTTTACGACATGTCAGTCCTGGATACAAACAGAAATTCCGGTCCAAGCGCTCAGCCTATCACACGCCCGGGAATAGAATCACTGAACGCTTGCATTTGATAAGAAAGATGTTATTCGTTTTGCTGGCAGAGGCACCCGGAAGCTTGCAAGCGGTATGCAACCGTCTTGGCCCCGAGGCGGGGTTGAGCAAAATCACGTGAGACAGAGGGGAAGCTGTCAAAAGGTGACGCGGGGAATTACGACTTGAATCAACAAAGAGTGACAAGCACCCATCAATTTCGCCAGCACATACATTTTTCCGTAGCAGTCTTCCTTCGCTATATATACTGCCTCGACCACGACTTAATTTCTATTCCTTCGTATCAATAATCCCGGACATAATCACAATGGCACCGGTATGTTTCTTCAGCTTCGAGCAGCTCCTCGGCTACCTCATCCTGTGGATCGGCATCATGACATGGCTCCGATGGCTAACGCTGGAACAAAAGATCAAAGAAATCCTCTTCGACTGCGACAACACTCTCGTCCTCAGTGAGCACCTCGCCTTTGAAGCCTGTGCCGAACTCGCAAACGAAATCTTGGAAAAGCATGGAAAGCCGGAGCGCTACACCGGACCTCAACTCCTCAAGGAGTTTGTCGGTCAGAACTTCAGAGGCATGATGGTCTCGCTGCAAAAGAAGTACGGCTTCGAGATTCCGGAAGAGGAGTTCAACCAGTACGTCGACCGCGAGCTCGGCAAGGTTGTCGAGACGCTTGAGAAGAAGGCAGAGCCTTGCGCCGGCGCCACTGAGGTTCTGGAGAAGCTGTACAAGAGCAAGAAGTACGGTCTCGCTGTTGTCTCTTCGTCTGCTCTGTCGAGAGTCCAGGCCTCCATTAGGAAGGTCGGCCAGGACAAGTTCTTCCCCTCGGAGCATGTCTACAGCGCTGCCACTTCTCTTGAGAAGCCCACCTCAAAGCCAGACCCCGCCATCTACCTCCACGCCTGCAAGGAGATTGGTGTCGAGCCTAGCCAGTGCGTTGCTATTGAGGACAGCAAGTCAGGAGCCACTGCCGCAAAGAACGCTAAGATCCCTCTTATCGGCTACGTTGGCGCCTACGACGAGAAGGAGGAGCAAGACAGAATGGCCAAAATGCTGACTGAGGAGTGTGGTGCCATCACCATCATGTACCACTGGAACGAGTTCTTCGACTGCATGGAGAAGGTTGAGCAGTCTCTGGCATGACTCCCGAAGAAGGCCAATATCTGATTGGGCCTGCATGTCAATGTCACCTTACGAGGTTCATGAGTATGAGTACTGAAAGAATGCATACAGTAGGCATGAGCAAATGAGCTCTTGGAGTAATGAAACGAGATTATTATCAATACGAATTGAGTCCAACTGTAAGAATGTGACGTCCCCTGTCCAGCAGTGCAGTCGGAGTCAAAAACTGCTCTCCAAGATGCCAAGGGTAGGAGATGTAACTATGTCTGCTCTTTTGCAGCACAACATAAGCTGACTTCATCATAATCTGATATTCCATGTGACACTACCAACACTTACAACTTACTAGCCTTCCAAACAGGCTTCCTCTTCTCAACAAAAGCCTTGACACCCTCATGAATATTCTCACCAGCCAACAACTTCGGATAAGTCTCCGCAATCAACTTCTCCGTCGCGGCATCAGCACCCAAACCCTCCCAAGCCAAATTGACTCCCTCACGACTGACAATAACAGCATCAGGACTATTTCCCGCAATCTCTTTGGCCACAGCTATACATTCATCCACCACATCACCATCCACCACACGATTCACCAATCCCCATTCTCGAGCTTCTTCGGCTTTGAGTACGCGGCCCGTCAATGCCATTTCCATGGCTCGTTGTTTGCCCACCACACGGGCGATACGGGGCAGTGCTCCTGCTATGGCGACGACACCGCGTTTCACCTCTGGTAGAGAAAATGTTGCAGCAGTGGATGCGAAGACCATGTCGGCGTTGATGGCCATTTCGCAGCCGCCGCCGAAGCAGATGCCGTTGACGGCTGCGAGGACGGGTTTGCGACCTTTGCGGCGGGAGAGACCGCCGAATCCTGATTGGGGCATTTTGCGCTGTTTTCCTGATGCGTTTGCTTGGTTCCATTCTGTGTATATCTTCATATCAGTGTCTCTGTTCTGTAGTATCCGTGGGGAGGAGGAAGTGTTACCTTTCAGATCAGCACCGGCGCAGAAAGCACGACCGGTGCCTGTCAAGATTCCTACGCATAGTTTCGGTTCCGCGTCCAGCCATTCCCAAACGGCAGCTAGTTCTTCATTCCCTTCTGCGCTGATACAGTTGAGTTGCTTGGACCGGTTCAGAGTTACGAGGAGGATCTCTGGTGTTGGATGGGAGAGGATGCAGTATTTGGTCTGAGGTGGAGGTGCCATGATTGGAAGATCGATAGGGTGGATTAGACAGTTGATGGTATATAGTGACTGTTCTTTGATTGGTTCCGTAATCGTGATTGAAGCTGGACTTTCGTTCGAAGAAGAGATGGGTCCATCATGTATGATCAGAACGGCCGAGGTGTTGTTTACAGCTGCGGGGTGGATGATGATCACAGCCGAGGGCTGTCATACTCTCTTGTCCAAGGGCTGCAGACCTACATGTTGTGTACGACTTGGATGGTTCAGTCGTCTCTACAAGATCATGAGATGAATCTTCGTTGCAAGATTGTGTGTCTCCAAAGACCATAAAGGAAGAATGTTCTGTCTGTATTCGGGTGCGACTTGAGCTTGAGCATGGACCACAAGCACCGAGTCATGCGTTGAACCCTGAGGCGAGAAAAGCTTGAATGTTTCGCCGCCCCCACAATTCGGCGTCGAGGAAAGCGATTGACAGGACGAAAGTCGTTCTTTTCCTTGAGCACAAAACATCAAAATGGGCAAGAGAAAGCGCAACACTCAGGCGCCTGTCGCGCCGCAGAAGCAACAGAAGGCCACGGACCTGCCAACACCCAACGACAGCGACGATGCGCCAATTGAGCATGTCTCCCACATCAGCGCCGTCACATCGACCGAAGAACTGGAATTGACCGTCGACACTTTGAAGACTCTCTCGCAATACCCGAACCTCATCAAGTCGAAAGCATGCAAGGACCTGAGAGCAGCAGTCTTCGACTTCCGACAAGCCTGCAACACTGGTGTCAACTCGGCCGCCGAAGGAACAAATCTCACCGCACGCATCTCTGGCGCCTTGACTGACGCCAAATACACCGATGCCCTCATCCTCCTCTCCGAAATGCGTATTCGCGGGGAGACACCTAAGCTGGGCGCTCTCTGTCGATGGGTCCGCGATCTGGACGTTGTTAGCGGGCTGGCTATGCAGCCCGAAGGAGTGAGCAAGGTTGCTGTACCTCGCTCAGCAAAAGACAAGGAATTGCTGCGTGTGCTGGATGCCGTCCTCAGAGTTACTGGTCCAACCGACACAAACACGAAAGATGCCCTCGACTCGGCCGACCCGATTGCACTGCAACAAGTTTGGAATCTCAGAGACAAGACACCACAGCAGACACGCCAAAGCGTCCTTGACAAGTCCATCTTCTCAAACTGCCCACAAGACCTCCGCGACCGCTTCCGAATAATCGAAACAACGACAGGCCCGAACCGCAAGCCGCCAAACCTCCACCCTGCCGTCCTGTACGCTTCCCAAGACGACGCTATCCTCCTCGGTGACGCACCTGAAACCACTGTCTTTAAACACCCCGTCGTCCCCAACCTCCGTCTTATAAAAGACGTCCTCACCCCCACCGAATGCACCAGTATCATCGCCGCCGCCGAAACAATCGAGTTCATCCCTGACGCACCCATCCGCGACGACGGCCAAGAAACAAGCATCCTCGCTCACAACTTCTACTGGATCGCCGACCAAGCCTTCCACGACAAACTCTGGGAACGCGTCCGCCCTTACGTCCCCGAAGAATCACAAGGCAGAAAGGTCCGCGGTATCAACAGACGATTCAGAGTTTACCGCTACGTCCCCGGAGCCGAATATCGCTGCCACATCGATGGCGCGTGGCCTCCTTCAGGCATCGATGCAGCAACCGATAAATACCAATACGATTCTTCCCCCGCGGACGCACGTCAGTCTTCCCTGTACACTTTCCTCATCTATCTGAATGATGAATTCGAGGGTGGAGAGACTTCATTCTTCATTCCTAGTGTTAGGGAGGGTGTCATGAATGCTTATCCTGTCAAACCTATCATGGGAAGTGTGGCTGTTTTCCCTCATGGTGAGGCTGCTGGTGCACTGTTGCATGAGGGTACTGGTGTGACTAAGGGCGCGAAATACATCATCAGGACTGATGTCGAGTATGATGTCAACGCTTCTACAAATTGAGTGCATTCATGGGGCAAAGGGAAATGGCGTCGGTAGGTATGGGAAAAGGTGTCTGGGAATGACCAAATTGATGATTGTGTATATCAAATAAATTGAATGCTTCATATATCTTGATCATCATTGTACCTATTTGAACCGTGACATGTACTCTCCTCCCGCTTCAATTGCATAGCTTGTTTGTTCATGAGTATGCGAGGTTGTCCTCTCGATGTTTCGAACACTGGGGTTTTGACATGATCCTGTTGTGTCAATCACTGGCCAAGGTTGCTCTCTCACCTGGGCTGAGTTCAGATTTGAAGGCCATCATCTCGCTCCATGTGATGCTGCTATATCTTTCACATTGGTACGGCATTGATGCAAGAGCTCAATGGCAATCAAAAGGCGTAGAGGCGAAACCACTAAATGATCATCTGAGAATTGAAATGCAGTTGATGGATATCATATCCTAGGTATATATACAGACAGTGAACAAAAAAGGAAAAGAGAAGGAAGCGCTCCGTCTCAATCAGATACTCAAATCTAATCAAGATCAGGGAACTTTCTCAAAAAGTGACTCGGGCACTCGTAACCGCCAGGGTTGATGTCCAAATACTTCTGATGGTAATCCTCAGCATCCCACCATTCTCCTGCAGGTAGGATCTCGGTGGCGATCTTTCCTTGCTTCCACCATTGCTCTTGAACCTTCTTTGTCACTTCTCTGGCGATCTTGTCTTGTTCGTCGTTGTGTGTGAAGATGCCGCTGCGGTATTGGGTGCCCACATCGGGACCTTGACGGTCTTCGGTCGTGGGGTCGTGCATGCGGTAGAAGAATTCGAGGAGTTTTTGGTATGAGACTTTGGAGGGGTTGTAATAGATTTGAAGGGCTTCGGCGTCTATAAGGTCATCTATGTTAGCCGTCTGTCGCAATGTTATCGCGTGAGGTAGTAGCAAAACCTACGTCCTGTTCTTCCGGTGCATACAGCGCGGTAGCTGGGGTTGTCGGTGTTGCCACCGATGTAACCGACTCTGGCGTCCAGGACGGCATCCTTGGGGAAGTGGTGGCGGTACATGTGCTCGACACCCCAGAAGCAGCCAGCTGCGACTGTGGCCTTCTCGGTGCCCTCGGGCACGGAAACAGCGCCAGTTCCCTCAGGTCCGAAGCGCATGGTTGATGAGGTGAAAGGGCGAGAGAGACGGGCGAAGAGAGAGTTCATGACTGGCGGTGTTGCGATCGCGATTGCGATGAGGAGGATAAGCGTAAGAGGTTTCGTGGTCGCGAAGTTGAGAGCTTGAAGCTTGTATGGAGGAAGATCTTGTGATTCAAGGTGTCTTCAGGTTATGTATTGATGGCAGGAGGCGTGAAATGGCGACAATGGACGATTCTTCTGCACCTTCCAGAAATGATTGACTTGCTTAGCTAACCATCATCTCGCGTCATGGACTCGGACCCTTTTTTGCCACTTGCCCGCATTCGCCTCGGCTTCTGGAAATGCTTGGCATCTCTCTGACAGCTCCGAGCTTCCGGAGCATGAGAGTTTGAACTCAACGCCATGGCTCATCCGCGACAGTCTGCTTTGCAAGACTTCCGTCTCAACCAGAGAGTGTTACAGGATGCCATCAACGGTGTTCGCATACCTGACTACCTTGGATTGGAGCTTGTTCAGCTCTGTGTTGTCGCGGGTATTCGTCGAAATGTAGGCTTTGGCTACGAGCTTCGAGGTCTTACGCCTCGCTTCACTCGCGCACTCAACGCTCAAGCTATCATGTACAGCAGAGATATCCCTGACATGAAGGACCCAGAAGAATTCCCGTACTGCATATGGTATCCTTCAAGGCCCGATCGCGATACATGCAGGAAGCTAATCGTCCAGTATCCGTGGATGAAATATCAGGTTGGCCGCGTCTGTGCCGTGGCGAATTATGACGATCTTTACAAAGAACTTGATATTCTGCCTGAAGTAGGCATTGCTGAGGAAGCTCGTGAGAACGGAATCGAGGCCATCTATTCAGCGATTGTCAAACAGCCTGTCAAGTACGCTGTATTCAACGACTACTCGAATTCACTCGTCTTGGAGAACCCACCAATTTCTCCGATGAACGGCAACACTTGTGTGACCACACTCCTGGAGTCGAAGCAATCATTCAAGCGACCAAGGGCAAAGTCTATTCTGAAGTCCGATATCAATGGCTTCGAAAGCCGGTTGTTCGACATCTGCGAGGATATGTCAGTGGACGTCAAGCGGAGCGAGCCTCGCTTAGTCGATCAATCAGTGGTTGTACCACTACTCTATTCTCCACTTCCAGCAGATCTTCCCACAGTCGACAAAGACATGCTCATATTGTCAGCGGCGTACCACGGCAACATTGATCGATACGTGCGCCTGCGACATCCACAAAAGATCAAAGGCGAGCTTGCGTGCTTGATTCGAGGCATCTACCACGATCCGTTGTTTGCAAAGTTCTGGTCACTTCAACCGACTGTCGATATATACGACTGGCGCATACGTCGGGCAATCAATGCCCGTTTCATCATGACGAATGATCTGTCACGAATCACGCCTACAACTCCCGTGGACGAGTTGCCATATCTTATATGGTTCCCACAGCCTGCTTATTATGGCGTCTATGAAGAGTTAGCACGACTGCGGCCTGAAATGAAGTTGCATGCGGCGCGGGCATGTATAGTCGCAAACTACCAGTCAAGCTTCGAGAAAATCGATCCACCACACGATTCCGCCCTTGTGCAAGAAGCTCGGGAATCTCCCAACCCATTCTTTTTGAAGCATCTACGAGCCAAAGAAGCACAAGGCGATACGACAGGGCAAGACCATGGATCTGAATACTGGAAGTACTTCACTATCAAGCACGCACTCAAACCATCCACTCCTACTATCTTGGATGAGCTCAATGCATCTAGCATTGGAACCACGCAAACATGGATCTACGACGGCGTTGAAGCGGAGATGTCAAACGTGGAGGTTAGTATCTGTACGCCTGAAGAAGTAAAGCAGAGTGGTATCAGTGATGTCATGTTCAGGTATCCTTCTACAGAGTGAACACGTATTCGACGTCTCTTCGACATCTAATCCTTATCGATGTCTTATTTCCTCAGATGCTGCAGGGTCTTCGAAAGCATGTGGACGCTACGTGGTGATATAGAGTGGGTATCGCAGGAACTACAATTGACTGTGTACCGGGGCATCGGGTTGTAACATCTAGCCAACGTATGTGAAGTACTTGGAAAACAATGAATCATTGCGAAGTCGTGCGAAATCTTCACCCCTCAAACATATGGCAACAGCAATGCTGCCATCCGAATCTTTGGGCATGAAATATACTAATCCTTCCCAAGCTTCAAACGCTGGGCGCCTGACAGCATCGGCTTTACCAAGCACACCGCCAAAGTTGAAGTCGCAACACGCCTCCTTTGACCAAGAGCTCAGCTTCATTTCTGTAGATGGTAGACTAGTACGACCTGACATGTTTGAGTCGCTTGTTCTGAGGGACTCGATAAGGGCAGTCGCTGATGCCATTGTATTCCCTGCAAGAGCATCTCGTGAACGAAGGGCGTCACGTAGCTCTGATGCGATCACTCCAAGAGGCTTCCGTATCAAATCTTGAGCAGTTTCGCGATGTGTAGTTTTGGTGACCACATTCCCTATGAACGACGATGGGATATCGAGACATGCTCGAGCATCGACTTGCCGTTCGAGAGTCGTTGTTTGACCTTTCGCGAGTCGATACATTCGAGCGCGAGTCACAGACTGCCAGGTGAACGCTGTCAGCGTATCGTCTGTCGAGACGAAGCCAGCCGGAAGATCAGAGGTAGCTTTCTTCTTCAAATCCTTGGCTGCCTCAGACGAGATGAGAAAATATGACCAGATACTCGGGACAGCTTGTTCGTTGACGGACCCCGGCACTGAATTGGGAGCAGAGATGACCTTGGGAAGCGTTTCGAGACGGCCGAAATGTTTGCCTTGTAACTCTTCGTCACTGAACTGTGCACCACGACAAGCCTTCGCAAATAATCGAATGACTTCCCCTTGACCTCTGATGTCCATGCAGTTGTGCTGGGCATCAATGACGAGTATTAACCCTCCAACAACAAAGTTCGTCTTAAACATCAGAACAGGTGCGGTCTCATCAGACGATCCGGGTAATGTAGATTTTGAAGCAACGACGGTTTCGTCCAAAAAGCGAAAGGGATAGTGCGCGGCCTGATACTCTCGAAAAGATGGCAGGTTCTTCCTGGCGTCTACAACCTGGAGTTCCGGAGTTTTCCTATGCGGTACAATCTCATAAACCCCTCTTGTATTGACCACTTTACCTGCTGTCCAAGGGAAGGCTTTGGCAAGTCTTTCGAGGCCATCTTGAAGGAACTCAACCACTTCTGCCTGTCTATCCGTCTGTTCTGGGCTTTCCGGAAGCTCGAAACAGAAACACAGTTGCGTATACAGCCGACTCAGTCGTGGATTTTGTCCAAAGACGTCAAGAACTTCGCCTCCGTCTTCAGTCGACATTTGAACGAAAGTGTATGAAGAATAATTATGAAGGTATGGGACATGAAGTCGTGTTCGAGTCAGTGCCCCGGTCTCGTCTCGGATCTTGGCATTCCTGGCAGCAGTTGGAAACTGGAGAGAAGCCGCTTTCTTGATTCGATCACGCCCAAGCACGCCCTCACGTCGCTGTCGCTATGGTATGCAGGAGAGATGTCTCGTCTGTCCAATTGCGCAAGAGCGCTTCATCCTGACGCGTTGTAGGCCGCGACAGTCTTCGATGGTGTTCATCCGAACGAGGGGAGGATGGCGAAATCTCGTTGTCCTGCAGTCAGTGCAGTTTATGAAATAGCGACAGCCTCTCCTCCCTATACTTCCGCATCACCAGTTTCTTCTTCGGCACTACCGGATGCATCGCTCCCTTCGCCACAATACACTGACCGATCTTTCGAATTGCACGAGAATGAAGCTGCAAAGACCTCGACTGCCTCCACGCCAGGCTTCAGAGGGAGGACAACGGGCTACGTCAAGCAAAGTACAAGGCAATACATATAGTGTGAGAGGTGTGGTGACATCCATGATACATCCCTCTGCGCTCTCGTCTGGTCGCGCAGAAGAGGAATCGCGGTGTACCAACTGTGAAGACAACCAAGATCTGCCTCGATTGCTAGATGTCTTTATTCAGTCAATTGTATAGCAATTCCTCTACGATGCAGCGTTCGGTGCAAAAACTGAATCAAGCCAGAGAAACTTATGGCAAGTATCAGATCCTCAGTAGAGTGCCTGCATTCTTGCCAACCTATTCTTTCTGCCCCTTGCTTTTCGATACAAACTCTCTTCCTTGCTTTGAACCACATCTTTCCTTTGCTATCAACGACTCCATCCCTTCCTTTCTTTCTTCCAATCTTCTTTGCAAATCATCTCTCACACTTTATACACCATGATGTCTTCTCCGAGCCAAAAGGTTTTCCTGATCTGGGGCGGTAACGGCTGGGTGGCTGGTCATCTCGAAGCCTTGCTCAAAGATCAAGGCAAGAGCGTCCACACCACCACCGTCCGCATGGAAAACAGAGAAGCAGTCATCGAGGAGCTGGAGAGAATCAAGCCTACACATGTTCTTAACTGTGCAGGCTGCACAGGTCGTCCTAACGTCGACTGGTGCGAAGACAATAAAGCTGCCACCATTCGCAGCAATGTCATCGGTACTCTCAATCTGGCCGACGCTTGCGAGCAGCGTGGCATCCATATCAGTGTCTTTGCCACCGGCTGTATCTATGCCTACGATGATGCCCACCCCATCGGCGGCCCAGGCTTCCTCGAAACAGACCCAGCCAATTTCTCCGGCTCATTCTACTCTGCCACCAAATCTAGAGTCGAGGAGGTAAGAGGGAGTTTCTCACACTAAACTGACTCATAGAACACTGACTATCATCCACAGATCATGATGAACTACTCCAACGTCCTCTGCCTCCGCCTCCGCATGCCCGTCTCCGACGACCTCCACCCCCGCAACTTCGTCACGAAAATCACAAAATACGAACGCGTGGTCGACGTGCCCAACAGCAACACCATCCTCCACGATCTCCTCCCCGGCGCCATCTTGCTCGCCGAAAATAACGAAACCGGTGTTTACAATTTCACAAACCCTGGTGCTATATCTCATAATGAGGTACTGGGTTTTTTCAAGAAGATTGTTCGTCCGGAGTTCGAGTGGAAGAATTTCTCGTTGGAGCAGCAGAGTTTGGTTATTAAGGCTGGGAGGTCAAATTGTATGCTTGATACTGGGAAGTTGGTGAGGAAGTTGAGGGAGTATGGATTTGAGGTCCCGGAGGTTCATGATGCTTATGAGCAGTGTTTCAAGCGTATGGTCGAGAATGGTGTCGAGTAAGTGTGGTTGGACGCTGTGACATCTCTTCTCTCTTTCTTCTAGCGCTCATGTCAAAAAAGCCTACTCTAGCACACAGCAAGCGACGGCGATGTTGGCTCTCAGCTATCCCGATGTTCGCAGACTGGCCATCAAATTGACGATGTTTTTCACTCGACCGTGATTGTCCATTGAGAGCGCTAAACAGATGAAGCTTGTCATTCATCTACTATTCATCAGCAAAGCTATTTTCTGCAAAGCTATCTGTCGTATTAGCAACCGTTTCCCTTTTCACTCTGTCATGCCTCTTCTCTTGCCATCTCCACTCGTACCACATCTCAAATCTGTCATTCCAACTACTCCTCGGACTTCGATTTCTCAACGAACATCTCCCTGTGCCATCCGAACCACTTCTCCATTCTCTTTGCAATCCTTCTCAGCATGACTGGGTTGATAGTTGGCGATGGGTGGGGACGATGCAGGACGATAGTCTTGACGCCCATACCGGAGTAGTCGTTCAGCTTCAAAGTTATGGCTGAGCCTTGACTCTGCAAAATGCTGAAGCCTGCGTCAACCATGGCGCCCAAGAAGTGCTGCCAGGAGAAACTGCGTTGGGATTCGGCGCCTCCAAGTGGGAACATGTGTTGAAAGACGACAAGATTGTAATGCTTGACAAGTCGAACGTGCGGCAGATCAAATGTTCTGGCAGTCGTGTTATCAGGGGCTGGCGATACCTTTGGCATGTCGGCAGACGTCACCGGATCCGAGACAAAAGGGACCTTAGTCCTGAACCGGGTTGGAAGGGAGGCACGAGAGTCATTCTCTTTGCCCCAAACGGTCTGTGCCTCTGCTTTGTCCTCGCAACTGACTTGTACACTCTTAGAGATAAGATCCAGAACAAGCTGTTCTTCTTGCTGGAGCTCTTCTTGATAGCGGGAGTTCGTTGTTGCATGCAAGAGTTCGAGATCATCATCAATCAGCTTCTGGCTGATTCCAGTCTCTGTAAGCCTTTTGGCCCATAGCTCACCAAATCGATCCCATACCTTGGTTAAGGAAGCTCGGGCTGCAGTGGCATCCTTGAGCCATTGTAAGTTCTTCTTGCCGCGAGGCCAAGGTGTCTCCTGATACAAGTGCAACAAGTCGGGGCCCAGAGAATCACCCAGGGCACTTCCGTGCTGGGCGTTGATCTTCTTCACCCAGTCCTCTGGAGTTGTGTCATGGCTCTGTGCGAGAAAGACTTTCGCCACCTTCAAGTCGACGGAGCGATTTCGGGTTCCGTCAGATCGAATGGACGAGATGGTTTCACTCAAAACGGTCATGTCACTCATTCTATCAAGCATCGTTTGGCTGATTCGATCAGCTTCCTTAGGGTCGGTACGGCAAAGATGATCAACGATGGCAAAGTTGAAAGAAGGGTCCATGGTGAAAGGTCTTTCCGCATCGTTGCCGAGAGTGCTCATGCTCCAGTAGAGAAGATCATCCGGAAACCAGTCCTTTTGGGTGAACTTGCGGTTCGTGTGTTTGACCTTGGCGCTACCTGTGAACTCGAAATTACGTTCGAACCCTTTCTGGATTAGTAAACCCGCTTCGACCTGCGGCTCGAAGACTGCGAAGGTCTCAATGCACAGGTCTTGGACAAGAAAGACTGCCTGATCAAAGTCTTGTTTGGCTTGCTTGGAAGGCGTTTGTTCGAGAATGTCAAGATAACGCATCATCTGCTTAGTTTCGGCGGTAAGCTGATGCCACCATGTCTTGCGATGCATCGTGCTGTGGAATATGTAGTCGATGATCCAGGGCATGATGTCGACGAGGCGCCAGCTTTCAAAGAACAAACATGCGCAGACCTCTTTGCATAGCGCTTGAACATACTGAGGCTCCGTTTGAAGAAGCTCCAGCTCATCGAGAACCTCGTGGTGACGCGACTCGATAAGCTCTGAAACTTGACGAGCATCGAAAACTGGAGGCTCAGAGAATGGTTTGACGAAGTCCGTTGACCATGGGAAGTTTGTCTTGAATCTTGAGAAGTTGGAAGCGATCATGCCGTTCCACTTTGGGTGGATTTCCAGGGTGGGCGGCGTGTCAGCCTCTGCCAATAAACCTTTGACGCAGTTGCTGAGGAGGTTCATCATTGTCTCTTGGGCAGTAAGAAGATGAAGAGCCTTGGTGAACCCCACGATCTCCCATCTATGGGCTTGCTCAGCATTCCACTTTACCAGTGTACCATAGTCAGGGCCTTGCATGACAACGCAGTGAGGGTTGAAGATGCTCGGTATAACGGAGAAATGTTCGGCGAGGACGATATTGTCATTGTCAAACATCAGCCACTTTTCGGGCTCGTTGGCGGCGCGATAATGCAATAAGCTCAAGAGCAGAGTCGGGTCCTCGGATAGCATCTCAGCATCGAGGTAGGGGAGAATCCAAGAATCACGGTGTGAGGTGAGCGTCTCATGGCGGAGTTCGGCAGCTGCCAGAGATTCGCGAGAGTGGAATTGGACGCCAACTGCAAGTCGCCCATCGTCTAATCGTCTGGTGCTCACTTTGGGAATGTTATGTTTCCCAGGATATTTGCGGTCTTCGGTGCCAACACGGTCAAGCAGATGCACAGCAGCCCATTTCTTGCCGAAGAGGGTGGTCTTTTCGACTAGAAAGTTGAGGCGCTTCTCGCGTGACTTCTTCTTCCATCTCGAAACGATAAAGTCAGCATGCTTTTCCAGGACTGCGCGCAAGAAGGCCTGGTCAGACTTGATGCTGCCGACAATAGTAGCCATCAGATGACGGGCCTGCTTGTCGTCGACTGAATTAGTAGCAGGGAAGAATTGCTGAGAGCAAATAGTACATTCATCGCCGAGACTGTATGCGCCGGGATTGGTGCAATCGAACGGGCTGGCGGGCGGATCGTTGGGATCGAGAAGACCTCCTCTGGCGACATGTCCCAGAACGGATTGGTAGGTGGAAGTGAGAACTTTGTCCGGCCGTTTAGTTCGCATCAGGGTTGAACGAACAGCCCACATCCGGTTCTTGTCCTCTCTCATCTCCGCTGAGCCGTACGAAAAAAACTCATAAGAAGGCGCCATTGGGACGTTTGCTGCTGCAGCTGCTGCTACTGCGGGACAGATGACGATATCCGAGAGCGCGGTTGAGGAAGGGGAAGTGAAGATTTGAGAATCGTGTTCAGTGATTCGAAGTGAAGTGTTTGACGCGTCTCGACGACTTGCTGCAGCCTGCTTGTGCCCAGGGTTTTAGGCAATAGAAAACGCGCGCGGATGAACATGGAAAGTACGATTTGACGCGCTCCTACCTCGATTGCATGCATCGACAAAGCATTTTGTATGTGTCTCACCCACCTGCTGGAGTGTACCTAGCTCGATGACAACTTGTTCTCCTCTCAGTGATTCCGCTGCCCTCGCTTTCTTGTCTTCTACTTTCCTGCAGAGTTGCTCCAATTACCCTGGCTGCTGCTTTCCAGTGCTGGGACTTCTGACTCTTGTGCTTGTGGAGATGCCTGATGCTTTCCAAATCAGAGCGGTTTTCAAAGAGTGTACATCATCGCGCCTCTCTCAGCGGACAGTCGAACAGAACTCGACAGCATCATGTATTTCTGCACCTTCAAAGTCTTGCCTGCTCCCAGGCTTTGTTTGGTTCAGGGTGTTGGGAACTATACCGATGACCCATCTTGAACAAGCAGCAGCAGCGACAGTTCACTGTGATAGAATACGTTCGGCCCTCACAGCAAAGAATGTTGGTGAAGGGATGAGTACAATCGTCCCCTGTAGCGTTCGGGGTTTCTGCCAAGGCCGGTCAAGATCCCCCGGTGTGTTCTTTTCCGCATCCGCGGTTGCTGTGATGACAGCCAACCTGACATATTTTGCTCCAAACGCTTTCTCCTAGTCAATACCGTACCAATCAATTCAAAACGTCAGCTGAAGCAAACCAGACACCGTCCATCACAAGAAGTCCTCGCGAAAGCGCCATCGCAATAACATGACCATTTAGAGAATCGAGGGCTTTCATTGGCTTGAGCGGAGAAAGTGACCACGCGCAGACCTCCGCGTTCGAGGATACTTCACAACACAGCAACTTCTCAAAAGTCGTGGAACACAATAGCTTTTGCTGACAAGGTCTTGCATGATTAAGCGCCGCTTTCTTCATGTCTAGGTTCTCGCCAGACATCGGTGCATGTGAGGTAAGACCACATCACTGTCACTTGGCCGTGGCCGAGACGAGGGTAATGACGTAATGCTAGGATGTCTTACTATGGTTCCCCGGTTCACGTGCGTAATCTGCTGTAGAGCTCCCCAGACAACTCAGGATACCTCAGACCACTGTCATTCTCGAAAGCAAAACAATGGTGCCAAAGTAGCGGCCTGGTGAGTTTCGTTGAAGAATCTCGTACAATCGTCTCGTAGGTATATAGGTCTATTTTCCCCTCTCTCTTCTTGCTACACCAAATTGCCCTCTCTTCGTCTCAAACATACAACCAACTCTTGGGAGATTGTTCAGACACTACTTGATATCCTTCGAACCTCCGTACTTAGAAACGATGCCAGGAATCGAAATGACCGAGATTATCTCCCCCGACTATCTCGTCATCGGCGCGGGTGCCATGGGCATGGCCTTCGTTGATACTCTGATTTCTGACAGGGAGGCTACGGTGGCCATCGTCGATCGCTATTCCCGTCCGGGGGGTCATTGGACGCTTGCATACCCGTTTGTCACCCTTCACCAACCGTCCGACGTCTACGGCGTCAATTCTCGCCAGCTCGGAGATGAGAAAATCGATCAAGTTGGATACAACAAAGGCCTTGCCGAGGTGGCAACGGGCGATGAGATCGTTGCATATTACACCAAGGTCCTGAACACTACTCTCCTTCCGTCTGGTCGCGTTACCTACTACCCACTGCACAACTACACCGGGAATGGAGAGTTCCAATCGATTGCCACAGGCAAGATGTTCTCGGTCGGACCAAACACTCGTATTGTGGACTCCACATACGTGAAGGTCACGGTCCCCTCTATGAGTCCGCCTTTGTATGAGGTTTCAGAAAACGCCAACCTTGTTACGCCCAACGCTTTAGCGACTCTAAAGCGACCTTATGGCGCCTATACAATCATCGGAGCCGGGAAGACTGCAGTCGACTCATGTTCGTGGCTGCTAGCTCAAAACATTGACCCGAAGGATGTTTCCTGGATTATGCCGCGCGACTCCTGGTTCATAGAACGCGCTATTCTCCAGCCTCCAGAGGCTACGCCCAACCCTGAACAACTGCTGGAGGAAAAAACCGATGCCATCATGGGGTCCAAAACATCTCAAGAAATGTTTCATCGCATGGAGCAACTCGGACACGCCCACCGTCTAGACAAGAGAATCGAGCCTACCATGTTCAGGCACGCGATTGTCACAAAAGCAGAGTTTGAAGAGGTGAAGAAAGTCAAGAACATCATACGCCAGGGACGAGTCAAACGCGTTGACCCAGACAAAGTCACCTTGGAGAAGGGCACATACACTCCTGTGCCCGACACTCTCTTCGTTGACTGCACTGCGCCTGGATTAGGCAACGTGCCCCCTGTTCCTGTCTTCAATGGTAGAAACATCACAATTCAGAACATAAAGTTCTTCCAGCCCACGTTCAGCGCTGCTCTCATTGGACACGTCGAAGCCAGTTTCGACGACGAAAATCTCAAGAACACTCTTTGCGACCCTTTTCCGTACACTCGCGAACCGGCGGATTACCCTACGACCCTTCTGGCTTCTATGAAAAACAGGCTCAAGTGGATGGAAGAGCCCAAGGTGAGTGAATGGTGTGCAAAGTCTCGTCTCGACTTTCCCGTCATGGGTCCGCCGCCCAGAGATCCTGAGAAGGCCGCAGCTTTCAATGCCAGTATCGAGCAACAAATCAGAGGTCTCTGTGATCACTTGGAACAGATGGCAAAGAACGACGCTGAACAACAAATCGGAGGTCTCTGTGATCACTTTGAACGGATGGCAAAGAATGACGCTGCAAGTGTAGCCTAGCTGTAATGCCGAAGTATTCTTTGAGACCATTCTCCTTTGTTTCTCAAGCGATCTGTCTCGTATCAAGTATATATATATGTGCATTCAAGCTGAATCTTGTCTACCGAACTGCTTCATCTTACCCATCTCTAGGCTTGAATCAGCGCGTTGCTTCGCGTCAATCAGTCCCTGTTGATCCACATAGTGGTGATCGAACGATGAGTAAGGTGGACCCGTCGTTGAAGTGAACTGTCTATCTGATACGACACCTATGGGAACAGCTCACATTTCGCATAGCACCTCCTCGTGATGTACAGACTGAATCCTATTGTGACATTACGGTAATCTGTAGTCGCAACATTTTCACCTCATCAGCAAGCACAGTTTGAACGTAGGCATCGTTGCAACAACAACCGCACCAGTGCGTAAATGATTCTACAAAAATGCTCCTCTCGCAATTCATCCGTTCAACCCAAACTCAAGTGCAATGCAATGCAATACTTTTTCTATTGAATCCACTAGCATGACAGTGACGGAGAGCAACTGAGCTGCTCGCATCTTCTACAGGCCTTAGCAATCCGAACGCAAAGAGTCTCTTGAATGATCAAGGACACCGTAACGTTACCACTTTGGTATCCACCTAGTGGAGGCTCTGGATGAAGTTGTAGAGTACCTCGTTGACTTCATCAGCTTTTTCGATATGTAGAAAATGGCCAGCGCTGACAGTTCTAATCTGCATTCCCGGCGCAAATGGCAGCGTAGAAAGTAGTTGCTCGGATGGAATACCAACCGAATCCTTCTCGGCCCCGATAAACAGACTAGGCTGCTCAATGACTCCGGACATCGATCGAATCTCTATGCTGCATTAGATCATGTCAAGCAAAGCGGGCATCTGGGATCCTTCTTACCGTCCTCATCAGCCGAGTTGATACCACGCAAGTAAGACTTGTACCATTTCAGACCCGCCTCGAGACCTCCCTGTGCGCGAGTGATGGTTTTCCATTGCTCTCGAGTCGAGTTGGTGATGAAATCGTTGCCGAATTCTGCTCTTCTATCCGCTGCTAGCCATTCTTGAAGTGCACCAATCGTGTTGAAATTCTCCACCATTACTTTTGGTGTATCGGACGAGTACATGAGAGAGTATAGAGAATCTAACTGTACTGTTGTAAGCTTGAGTACATGCTCGATCATGACATTGAACTTACGTGTGCATCCAAAAGGACGTGTGCGTCTGGTTCATCAAAGTAGTACCAGTACCCGAGCACGGGGTATCCAAATGTTGCTTGTGAGTAGTTGTTGTAAGCCTCGACGTAGGTTTGATTGAGATCTGTGCCGGGGGTGTTGTAGCCGATATCCAATATCGCAAGAGCGGAGAGGTACTGAGACTGGTACGTGTAAAAGCGAGAGAGCAGAAAAGATCCGCTGAGGTGCATTTAGTCTGACATTCTCGAAACATGACAACATGTCGTATCGATGGGCTTACAGGTCATGCGAAACTGCGACTACCTTGTCAAGACCTTCGCAGTCGAGCAGTTCAGCAATTTCAGAGGCCATTGTCTTCAGACTATAAGCTTCCAATTTGACGGGCTTGTCTGTACCACCGGTGCCTAGAAGGTCTGGTGCTATGATGCCGTAGCCGCGCCTAGTGAAGTATTCAATCTGGTTAATCCAACTGTACGAGGTCTCTGGGAATCCGTGAAGGAACAAGAGGTATGGCTTCTCCTTCTCGAGTGGGGGATTGATGGCGTAGCGATATGTCGTCCCCGAAACTGGAAGTTTAACGTTCTTCATCATGTGCACATAGCTAGTGTTTGCAACATCCGACTGATACAAATTAGCATCTTAATGCAATCTGGGAAGTCGGTTCTGGTAAACCTACGGTATCAAGACCCTCGTTGAACTGACAAATCATATTCTGATATAGTGTGAGCATCACTTTTCTGACAACGCATTGCTTCAAAGTCATACCTCTGAGCGACTTTGTCGTGTTGGTACTGCCCCTAACGCGGGCGCGAGGCAAATTGTTAGGAGAACTCCTTTGAGAGCAGAAATCATAGCGTTGTTGAGATGCTACCGTTATGAGCTGTGTCTGACTCTGAAAAGCGTTGTTGTGACGGAACCGAGGACTGTAGGTATCTGAGGTATCTGATGAACCATGATCGGAGTTACAATGGAACCCCGATCGTCGACACTTGTCGTGCGCTGGACGCTAGTCGTCACCGTTCGAAGTTCCCTTACTAAGACTCGCCGACGGACTTGAAATACGAGATAAACGCGTATTGTGTTCGAAGTTCCCTTACTCAGATTCACCGACTGTCACCGTGACAGTGCATCGCACACTGGGAGGTGAGATGGTGAGCAGAACTCTCCTTGTTCTAGAGGCAAGTCATCCGATAAACGGCGTGAGTCTGTTCTTGCTGCGGAAACTTAGCCAAGGCGGCACTCTTTGAAGTGTGCACGCTGTTTTCGAACAGTGCGAGAACTGGTGTTCGAGTAGCCAAGAAGGAGAAAAGCTAGCAAGGCACCAAAGGAATGGCGGTATGATGCCAAGTTGCTCTCAGTCCATCTTTGCTGGCCCTACCGGATTGCTTTCAAACGCCTGTTCAGTACATATCTGTCACCAGCCGTTCCTAAAGGGAATCCGCGAAAGTAGCTCTGGAACGCACGATGAAGGATACACCGATACATGGAACAAGACGTTGCGATCGTCCTGCTTGAAACCTTCGTACGTACCACCGCTTGTTCGTCAGCCAAAAAGCTTGGACGCTCTGCTCTCATACTGGATATAAAAGTCGGGCGACTCTGCGGGTCAGCACCCAACTCATTACTCGTCACTTTCCCATGAGATCCATATAACTATACTCAAGATGTCGGAAGCTTCCTTCAACTCGCGGCAAGATACCCGAGTATAACGTCGGTCGCCGTTCACCCTGGGTTCATCAAGACGGCGATTCATGATAAAAACGGGCTGGCGGATCGCATGGTCGTGAATTCCAAAGCAGATAAATGGGTCAGTGAAGAGGAGGGCGCGTATACTCAGACGTGGGCTGCTACCACAGCAAAAGAGAAGCTCAGCAGTGGCGCTTACTATGTGCCTGTTGGTGTGAAGACCACACCAAAGGTGAAGCAGGCGAAGGACATGGGGCTCGCAAAAGAGTTGTGGGAGTGGACGGAGGTTCAACTGGAGAAGTGGGTTTGAAGACAAGAATTGGGGTCCTCGGGGTCTCTGCCAAGGCTTGTCAAGATGCCTCGGCATGTTTCGTCTCCGCATTTCCTCCGCATCCGCGGTTACTGTGATGGACAGGCAAGCTGACATATTTTGCTCCAAGCACTTTCTCCTATTCAATACCATACCAATCAATTCAGAATGTCAGCCGAAGCAGATGTCAAGCTCGAGGACTTCTCGTCCATCTTCTCCCTGCCCCAAAAGGTGGCCGTAGTCACTGGTGGTTCCAGAGGTCTCGGTCTCCACGCCGCATCTGGGTGAGTAGCCAAGTAGTCCGCCCATGGTTGTTCCAATGTCTGACCAGGTCATACGTGTAGTCTCCTCCAAGCCGGATGCTCCAAAGTCTTCATCACCTCCCGCAAGGCCAAGGCATGCGAGGAAGCATGCGACGCCCTCAACAAGCTGCCCGGCATCAAGGGCAAGGCCATCTCCGTACCCGCCGACATCTCAAAGGTCTCCGAGATTGAGCGTCTGGTAGCAGAAGTTGGAAAACACACCGATCATGTCGATATCTTATTCGCCAATGCTGGTGCAACATGGGGTGCTCCTTTCGACAAGCACCCTGCCGAGGCCTTTGCCAAGGTTATGGACCTGAACGTCAACAGTGTCTTTTATTGCATCCAGAAGTAAGCATAGCGACAAACTCCACGTCTGACCCGTCAACTGACATTTTTTAACAGGTTCGCCCCGCTACTCGAGAAGAAGGCTTCATTAGCAGAGCCCTCCCGCGTACTTGTCACAGCATCTGTCGCAGGCATTGGGATTGGATCTCTGGGAGAGAACGCAACACCCGGATACAGCGCCTCCAAGGCCGCAGCACTCCACCTCGCACGCAACCTGGCCGTCGAGTTGGGCCCCAGAGGCATCCTCTGTAACAGCATTGCTCCTGGCTTCTTCCCTACAAAGATGGCAAACGGCTTGATGGCTTTGACTGGTGGTACACAAGCTCTTGCCGATGCAAACCCCAACAAGAGATTGGGCAAGCCTGAGGACATTGCCGGTACCGTCGTATATCTTTGTTCCAGAGCTTCCAGTCATCTGAACGGCGCTCATATTGTCATTGACGGTGGTAGTATATTGGGCCGCTCTAAGCTGTAAGATGATTACTCGTAACGAAATGTATATTCACGCTCTCACCATACTTCCTCACATACCTCAGAGTCATGTAAACCCGTGCATATTACCTGTAGGCGGATTTTGTAAGTCAATATTTGTGGCAGTCTCACGCCGAAATGAACCGAGTTTTGACGCCGATCAGTCGCCTTAGACAACAGCACGTCAAAAGGCATAGAGTTCATCAATTATAGGGAGTTGTCCAGAGAAATTCAGGAGACGTACCTGATCATCAAAAGCATTCTGCCTTTCGCCAATCAGGCTAGAAGTCTTGCAAATAGGATGAGCAGATTCGAGCGCAGTACTGGCACCCGCCAAGTAAAATAAAAGTGATTCAATATATTTCATTTTGCCATCTCACATACTCTAGAAAATATCACCCAAGCATAATTTTGCCTAACCTCGGAACGCCTTCACAGCAAAGTCAGCCATCGATCCTCTTCTCAGTCAACGGATAACAACACCCACAAAGATCTCAGCTAAAATCACCAGGGAAGACCGAAGAATCCCTTGCGACTAGTAGTGGTGGTGGATGTGGTGGATGTGGTAGCAGTAGCACCTGTTGTACTCACCGTACCAACACTGCTGCTGCTGCTGCTAGAAGAGGGATGTGCAGAAGTGGTGTGGTGACGGTCACGGAAGCGAAAGTGTGAACTCACAGAGCGTGCCTGGATATTGTTCGATAAGCTTGCAGCCGTCTCGCTCGCTACCTCGGACCACAGGGATGCTGCGGAGGTAGGGGTGGGGATGGGTGATGAGCCTGCGGAAGTGGGTTTGGGCGTGGGTGCGGCAGCTGGTGAGGCAACACCGGTTGAGGTTGATGCTTCTGGTGCGACTTGCTGGATTTCGGGCTCAGGGGCTTCTTCTTGCGCTTCGGTTGGTGTGGAGTATTCTTCAGGGCTGTAGCCATGACGAGCGAGGAACTCCTCGAAGTCCTCCTCGACAGGGTAGTCTTGCTCGGACTCGGAACGTCTGCCGACTGGAGGTGCCTCGTGCTCTTCGTCAAGCTCCTCGTACTCGCCATCTTCGACTGGTTCGTGGTCTTCGAGCGATCTGGCGTGGAGTTGTAACTCCTCGTTGAACACTTGGCTCCAGTCAAGATCCTCATCTCCCTCTTCTTCGGGGTGGACATTGGCTTCGGCGTCTCTGGCGTAGAGTTCGTGCTCTTCCTCGGAAGGGTATTCATCTTCCTCTTCCAAAGAACGAGCGTGGTGCTCAACTCCCTCAGGAACTTCTCTGGACTCCATCCACTTTACGAAAGCATCAAAGGTATCGTCGGCAGGTCCATCTGTGGCTGTTTCTGCCTGTGCTGGTACACTGCGAGCATGGTTTCTGACACCATCTTTCTCAATCGAGCCCTCAAGGTGACGACCTTTCATCCACTCGACAAAGGCAACGAAAGATTCGTCCGAAGGTCCGTCTGTAGGAGGATCGGCTATGGGAGTTGTCGTCTGTGCATTCACGTCGCGGGCAATGAGTTTCTTCTCGTCATTCTCGGTGTATCCTTCTAGACCGCGGGAAATCATCCACTTGACGAAAGCATCGTAACTCTCATCTGTAGGTTCGTCGGTTATTGCGGTAGTAGAAGCAGTTTGAGATGATGCAGGTACAGCACGAGCTTGGATGCCAGTAGGTTTCAGGTCCTCATCGGGCATATACGTGGGCTCAAGCGAGTCGATTGAGAAGGTTGGGAGGGCGGAAGAGGCAACCTCGGAGTACTTGTTGGTTGTTGGTTCAGGGATAGCCTCGTAGCCAGGAATCTCTGCGGAACTGGTCAGTCACTACGATCTCCAAGCAAGACACTAATACCAAAAACATACCTTGAACATCAACAGCATTTGTTCCCACAGCAGCAATGGCCGCAGAAGCAACGGTAAAAACATAAAGACGCATGATGATCGGTGTCTTGTGTTACGAAAACCCAGAATGTGGAGAAGAGATATAGCATATATAGAACAGTTACTATTGTGATCTGGTGAAAGTATTTGGATAAATTGGTGGTTGCTTTCTATTGAGAGGCCGTGGCGTCCGCTTTCGGCAACATTCTTTGTTAGAGTCGACGCCGCAAATATCGACCATGGGCTCCCGCTTTCAGGAGGAGACAAAGGTTTGTCGTGCTGCGAAGTAAGAAACGCGTCCGAAGGCTGAAGTGTGCCTTTCTCGGTGACGCGATCTAAGTGCTTCGTAGTGTGAATGTTGAATGGGAAGTGTTCGATCTTGCTTCGTTTCATGGTTGTTAGAGAGGGAAATGTTCGGTGTGGGAGTCGCCACATTTCCATACTCTCAGACCATGCGCTTGAGGCCATGTTTGTGCTCCATGGAATATTCTTCTGGACTACCATGACTTCTTGAGTTCTTATCGTCTGTCATCACTCTCTTGATGCAACTCAATCAGTAAGCCCATCTCGAGTACGATCGATGTTGATTGGGGTCTTGAGCCTTTAAAGCAGTATGCCTCCCTGGACGCAGGCAAACTTCGCATGTGTCGTACGAACAAAGGGAGAAGTCATAATGTGAGCACAGTACTTGCGCTGCTCGGCTGTCTTCAATTGTTCATGGTAACACGTTCCTAGTCTTGCGAGGAGATCTCCATGTCGGCTGGCGGAAGAGCCAATTAGTGACACTTTGGAGGGAGGACTCGGCTGAGGAATGCGTACTGGGCAAGGGGGCAGGATGAACCACAATACTGGTATCTCAAGGCGTCTCGGGGCAAGATGAGCCGGACACCTTTCGGCATGCCGAAAAACTGGAAGTACGGCTACGAGTGAGGGTCGATCAGGAGGGCCCTTGACCTACGGCAATAATTGCAATCGCGGCTCAGAATTAGATCACTTTCCTTGAGATTAACGAACAAGGTGTCGGAGTGATGTTCCTCTTGACGAACCAGCAGGAGGAACCGAATTATTGCTTTGATCGTTCCTCTTATCTTCGATCGAGTGCCCGGGTAGGCGTCAAAGAAGTCTAAGTTCCCTCTGCAAACAGCATCAGCACAAAGGACAAACCTACATCATACACGTTATACGTACCCAGCTAGGATACTGCAAGATATTCCATCGAAGATTCCATGAACCAGCTAGTCGGAACCGGCTTGACGTAGAGGGGTATACGACATGAACAAACAACTCTTCCTCAGCCACTGACAACATGTAAACCGGAGTGCGCGATGTCGAAAAGTGGTTATAAGGAAGGGCAGCAGATCTTGGAAGTATCTTTTTCCTCTCAAGCATCTTTTGCAAAGAAACAAGACCAGTCGACTCTGTATCTTCTTTTCTTCCTTGTACATACATACCTTTTCCTTCTTCAGCATCCTTTTCACCCTTGTTCATTCGACTTGCCAACTGCGAACTTATTGACATCAACCAAACTGGCAGAATTCAACATCGTCTTCGATATGATTACAACCCTACACTGGCAACAGCGCATTGCACTCGTCCGCCACAATCTGCACGCTGCTCACCGTTCAGGAGACTTCACCTTCTTCAAGACCTTGCAAGCACAAGCTCTGTTCGACAACACCAACCATGTGGCCACCCTATCAGCCACACTCGGAGACGAAGCAGACAGCGTTCTGTCCGGTCTCGACGACTTGAACGCATCCATCGCACACGTCCACGAAGACGCTTTCAGAAACGTCTACAACAGTCTCAAGACCTACCTCCACGAGTCCGGCGCCGCCGACAACAGTTGCGACGGAAAGAGCAAAGTCTTCGTCGACGTGCAGATGCAAAAACAGATGGCCGATCATGCAATCGACAAGGCTACTTCTTCTGCCATCGCACTGATCCAACAACAACCGGTTTGCGTCCAAGACACTGCGGCAGCCGTCTGGATCACTGGCACTACGATCATTGCCGATAGTGTTGAGGTCGTGTTGCAGCAACTCGCCGCCCTGGAGAGTAACATGCATGACTTTATCCGCCTGGAAGAAAGTTGGAATGGTGTGAAAGCCAGTGTAGGCTACAGCGTTTCCGCCCTCAAAGGTGTATTCAACCTCATGAGTGGCGAGCCAGACTCTCCCACCGTAGGAGCATCTTCTCGCTCCTCCAGTTTCTCGGGCACCATGTTCCGCCGCTTGTCCAATGCTTTCGTGTCTGCTCCTGCTCCTGCATCTCACTCTCGCTCTTCTTCCGCTTCGGTGCCTACTTCTCGCTCTTCCTCATTCTCTCAGCCTTCCCATCATAGTAACAGATCTTCCTCTTTCCACGCACCGGAATACAAGACTCCGAACTATTTCCGCAATAGTGCGTCGTCTGCTTGTCCTACTTCTTTGCCTAGTGGGAGTGGTTGGAGACATACGGAGTTGGATACTATTCCACCTACTCCTGCCGCTACTGGAGATGTTGGAGATCAAGAGGTCAATCCTTTTGATACGAGTGTGCCTCCTATGCCTGAAATTCCTAGTTTGATGGATATTAGATCTGAACAGGCTGTTATGTGTTTGATTTGATCGGAGAGGAGTGCAGATTGAGTGAGCCAGGTGTGCGGCATAGATCAGACTTGGCTTTTGTAATGGTTGTCGTTGTTGTGAGACTGTACATAGAATTAATTCATGAGATACGAATATACATATCTGTTTTTCCATTCAGTGTTCTCTCGGTGTATCAAAAAGTGAGATTCAGGACTACTAACCATACTCTTTCGATTGTCATGACGATCGTGTTTCTCGTTTCTCATCGTTTCAATATCTGTCCCAGCCGACAACGCAGCCTTCATCGTCATCATCACCACTATGCAGGGCATCTTCATCACTGCCACTTCCGTATCTCTGGTCCTCCTCGTCGATTGTACCATTCCCATCATCTTCATGATCTCTTCCTTTCTCGGCAATCTCTTTCTCGATCAACGCTTTCAACAAGCCACAGAATTCTGCATGCAAGCGAACGAAGAAGTACTCGTCGCCAACAATCTCAGCCAGACTGCGCGTCTTGGGCACATTCGCCAGTGGAGAGGCGGCTGATAATGAGGAGCGAGGATAACCATCCGGATCTACTGACTTGGCCGATAAGAAACTGGATACCGGTGTGACTGCGGCAGATGTGGGAGCTTGTTTAGGAGGATGACTCGTCGTTGAAGTAATGGAGGAAGGCTGCAAAGGCGTGCGTTGGGGGTGTGGTGGTGACAACGGCGGAGGGGTCCGCTCAGCAGAGCCCATAGACATGGGCGGTGAAGGAGTAGCGCTGGAGCTGTAACTTCTCAGTGAGCCGACGTTCGCAGCCGACAGCTCGACAGGAGAAGTGTCGGAGCTGTCTCCCTGTTGTAATGCCGTCAAGTGTGTTTCAGCAAGTGTAGTGATGGATTTGGCCCATGCTTCAAAAGCGGTCCGGACGGCCATCTGGTGTCTGAACAGTGAGCGCGAGCCTACAGCTACAAAAGCGTATGCTCTTCTTTGCCCTCTGGCTCTTGGATCCGGTAGACGGAAGACATGGGCCACATTCACCGTCCTAGCATCTTTCGGCCCTTGTGTCGCCAAGTCGGTGGTCAAGGTCATGGAGCCACTGCTCTGGCCTCGGGGGAGGGATTCGACGGCTAGCGCCCTGGTGCAAGCATCGCGGAGGAGAGGATTCGAGGGTGCTCGTGTCGTGGCGAAGGTCGAGTCGCGCCATCGGCTGCGCAGGACTGGAGGGGCTGTTGTCGCGGCGGGTACATTGTATGAGCAATTGGCGCAACTCGTACCGGTCTCGTTGGGCGGTGCTGAAGTGGCGGTCGGCGACTGGACTGATGTGGTCAACAGCGCTTGCGGGCCATGGATCTCGCAGAAATGGCCGAGTGAGATTAACGTGTCCATGACCGAAGGAGGGAGCTGGAGGGACTTTGTTGCGTCAGCGTCTTTTGGCTCGCGCGCGATTGGTCGTGGGGAAAGAGCTCGGCTTTCACATGACTCTTGTCGCTCTTGCTCCCTGTGGAAAGGGTCCAGCTCTCCGCAACCTCGGCAACTTCGCTGGTCGACTACTCGACTAACTTCCGCTGCGACTTCCGCTTCATCATCAGTTGTTCTGCTTTTGTTTTGCCATTTCCCGTCATCAAACATGGTTTCTTTCGCGTATCGCTCTTGCTTGAAGCAAGTCCCCAGATTTATAACATCAATCAACAAGCGAGCATTCAGCGCCACCGTTCGCTCAAATGCCGAAGTCAAGAAGCTCGGTGTCATTGGTGCCGGTCAAATGGTATCGAATATTGATATGAGATTGCCAAGTAGTGAAAACTGACCAAACTCTAGGGCCTTGGAATTGCTCTTGTTGCTGTATTGAGAGCTCAAGTACCTGTCACACTGGTCGACACCTCCCAGGCTTCTATCGATAAAGGTCTCAAGTTCGCCGACAAGCTGCTAGCAAAGGATGTTTCCAAGCAGAGAATTAGCCAGGACGATGCAGATGCTGCAAGGCAACGACTGGTGCCAGCGACCGATATGGGAGCTTTGTCGGAAGTCGACATGGTAATCGAGGCTGTACCTGAAATCATCGACCTCAAGACCAAGATCTTCGCCCAATTGGCAAAGCTGGCGCCTTCGCATGCTGTCCTGGCTACCAACACATCATCAATCAGCATCACAAAGATCGCTGCCGCCACAACGACGGACCCAACAGATCTCTCGGCCGCTTCTAGGGTTGTCTCGACTCACTTCATGAACCCCGTTCCTATTCAGAAGGGTGTTGAGATCATCACTGGACTGCAAACTTCTCCCGAGACTCTGGCGACATCTATCGAATTTTGCAAACGCATGGGCAAGATTCCATCAGTCAGTCAGGATAGCCCGGGCTTCCTTGCCAACCGCATCCTCATGCCATACATCAACGAGGCTATCATCTGCCTGGAGACTGGAGTTGGAGCAAAGGAAGATATTGATGCCATCATGAAGAATGGCACTAACGTACCGATGGGCCCTCTTCAACTTGCAGACTTCATCGGTCTCGACACCTGTCTGGCAATCATGCGCGTCTTACATCAGGAGCTTGGTGACTCCAAGTACAGACCTTCTGTATTGCTGACCAAGATGGTCGACGCTGGCTGGCTAGGAAAGAAGTCTGGAAAGGGCTTTTATGATTACTAAAATTCTAGTAGCTGCTAGAACGGAAAAAATAATAGCAGAGAAGACTATCATGACTCAAATATGATGGTCCTGCTTCTCCATATCATGTCTTTTCCGCGTCTCAGAATCGACAATTTCGTGCTCATCTATGTCACTAACCACCGAATCCTGCCGCACGATTCTACTCGCGTTCTCCGTCTCAGCACCTCTTGGTGAGTCGACAGCAACCATGCTTCCTCTACCAATGACAAATCTCGGCGGTCTCTCCAACCAGTTCGGATTTTGAGACGAAGTACTGCTGTTCCTTCTGCCATCAAACGGCGACTTGATCAATCTGATCCACGCTCTGATGATCTCGAATTTGAACAACAGGAAGAACGCCTCCACACCGACGAAGCCGATAATGTATAAGACTGCGACTGCCGTGTTTTGTGGAAGGATAAGCTTCTGGATCAAAGGTAGGCATTTGTCAGTATCGCGTTGTTGTAGGATACACAAGATCCAAGGGATGACCTTTGTCGGGTTGGCGAATGCGGTGGTCGTGTACGAGTCAACTTGGAAGATGAAAATGATACAAACGAATGCGACGACGAAGATGGCAAGAGCGACAATCGCCAGTGAGCGCCATTGGAGAAGCAGAACTTGCTTGAGTCGACGAACAGCTGTCCAGGCTTGACGTTTGCTGGATGCTGATTTGACAGAGTTGGCTGCATTACTTCCAGAGTTAGGTTGTCTTCCATGCATAGCTGCCTTGAGGTAAACCTGAGCACAGTAGACGAATGTCGCAAGTTGCAAAAGCAGAGCGATCGCGCCAAACCCAATCATCCAACCCCAGTAAGTCGAAGTGGACCCAACATTGACATGACAATACCCACCAAACCGGAAACTCAC
Organism: Aureobasidium leucospermi; assembly: GCA_019775405.1. Classification (NCBI taxonomy): domain Eukaryota; kingdom Fungi; phylum Ascomycota; class Dothideomycetes; order Dothideales; family Saccotheciaceae; genus Aureobasidium; species Aureobasidium leucospermi. Next base: position 56,587 of record JACWFU010000002.1, read on the forward strand.
GCCCACCTTCGCCAACACAGCAGCAGTCAACCCAATAGATATCGACCACGCAGCAACATTAGCAGCGATGATTGAAATCTTCCCCGGCGCGATATCCCAGCAAATCTGCAAATGCATAAACACCGAGCGGACGACGATCCAACATACCGTCAACATACCACCAAACACAGCCATGCCACCACCAATAGCGCAAGCATTACTACTATTCATATCATTCGGCGTCACCGGATCGAAACATTGCTCAGGCCTTCTAGCAAGTGGGATAATGAATCCCAATTCCATAATCATAATCCCCACTAGCAATGCGATATTCAGGAATGATCGTCTGGTAGCGTTGGCGGGAAGTGCTGCGTAGGAGAGCAGTAGGAAACCGCAGAGGATGAAGCCGACCACGTTCACCCATGCTGCGCCGTCTGCTAGTGCGGGGAAGGAGGAGGAGTTTACGTAGGAGGATAGGGGGCAGGGGACGCAGTATTTGGAGCCCGTGCCTGTGGTGTCCAAGGGGTTTTTCGCGCAGTTGCGGCCACCAGTATCTGTGGATGAGAGTCAGTGTCTGGACTGTTTGGGTGGAGGTAGGAATCATCTTACAGCCTTCTTTGTAGGGATATCTGGATTCACTGATGAACGGGTCGGGGCAACCGCCTGAGTCGACGGTGATGTTGCCGAGTAGTGTCAACAAGTTGGCTGACATCTCGAGTGCTGTCGCTATCTGTGTCACAGCAGGTGGTCAGGGCACAGAAGGATCAGGGAAACTGTGGTGTCGAGTGGGAGTCATGGATCAAGCCATTGGTCATCACATCTCGACAAAGAGATTGGTCACGCATCTGAAGCCTCAAGCCCGAGTGCGGGATATCATTTTGCAAACAAAGATGAATCGACGTTGATGCTGCTTTCGGTCGGCATTGACAAAGCGAGCTGAACCGAGATCTCGGGTGTGGCTGCTGGCATTCCACGGGTTCATGCCAAATCTAGCTCGGCCGTCTGACAAGGAATGTGATTGCGGGGTTTGGAGGCAGGAGTTTTCTCGTACGACAAGGCCAACAGATCATTATGTTGCTAGAACATTTCGTGAGTTGTGTCGTATGAAACTATGGCTTGCTACTCTATATGGCTCTTGCAATGCACACAGTATTCGGGCAACGCACGCGACGATCAATGAGGGCACATCCCAAAGTGCTGCTCGAAGTGACCGGTCTTCTATAATTACAACTTCGAGCTCACCCAGACTGGCGACCTCTTCTCTGCAAAGGCTTTAATACCCTCTTTGAAGTTTTCTCCTTGAACTAGACGAGGATACCATTCTTCGGCAAGAGTGGTGACAGTATCCTCGACGCTGCCAGCTTCCCAGCTGAGTCTGATACCTAAGCGTCCAACAACAACTGCATCTGGACTGTTCTTACAGATGAGTTGAGCAGTCTTGATGGCAGCTTGCACGACTTCCTCAGGTGTATCAACAAGCTCCGTGACAAGACCCCAACTATACAATGTCTTGGCCGTGATATTTCTGCCAGTGAGCACAAGATCTGTTGTTCTCTGAAGACCCAATGTTCGTGTCAAGCGAGGCAAACATCCAGCCACTGGCACAATACCACGCTTGACTTCGGGCAGAGAGAAGATGGCCGAGGATACCGCAACCACGAGATCGCAATTCGCTACCATCTCGAAGCCTCCACCCATTGTAATGCCGTTCACTGCGGCGATGATGGGTTTCTTGCCTGCTCTGCGTGGTAGACCTGCCAGACCAGGTGCAGACATGTCGTTGACGATGCCGCGTCTGTTCATTTCATTCCACTCTGGTTGTGAAATCAGCGAATAATCAATGCATCTTTTCTGACAGGATGAACATACCTCCCAAATCAGCTCCAGTGCAGAAAGCCCTTCCAATTCCAGTAATGATACCGACAACCAAACTCTCATCTCGATCAAACAATTCCCAAATCTCAGCGATTTCTTTGCTGGTAGTTTGATCGACACAATTGAGTTTATCGGGGCGATTCAATGTGACCAGTACAATGCGATCGTCTGGAAAAGAAACATTGAAATGTTTGTATTGGGTCGGTTTTGATTTTAGCGACATGATGATGATGATGTTGGCGCGGGTGACGGTTTGGGATGGGAGAGATTATCTGATTTTTCTTATCTGATGGAGTTGCGCCGATTTCGGTGGTCGGTGTTGCGGCGGGTCTTGGCAGTACTTCTCCGCAACTGCTTGGTCGTTCGCTGAGAGATGCCCGTTTTGCAATCGCCATTGGCAGCACGACCAACGACTCATCGTGCAATTTCTATCACTTCAACTCCATTCCTGATTCCTGCTCAGTTCGACTGAAGTCATTGGAGACGTTACACCCTTTCATCTCAGACCACGTCACCGCCATGGCACCTCAGGGTGACGCGTACAACGTGGATTGGGTTGTTTCGCCCAGCTCGAACGTTCATGTGGCTAGTGACCGAGCATGGTTTACGGACTACACCCCTTTCCGCACCAAGATCTCATCAGCCCCCGGAGCGGAGCCGTCAGTTGAGGTATACGGAATAGGCACAGTGGTCTTACACACCAGAACCTACGGCAAAGGCAAACCTCCCAAGCCTGCATGTCATATTACGCTTAGCAATGTCCTCTACGTACCTGGAAATCCTGTAAACATTTTTTCTGGCATGAAGATGGAATCAGATGTCAATATCAAGTTCAGGTTTGGCAGTAATGCGGTAGAGCCGATCATCAAGCGTGATACCAATCATGTGCTTGGTTTGGTTGTTCGCCTCAAACTGCACAAGTTGTGGTTGCAGGGCCAGTCGAGAGATCAGAGCAGCTTGGATCCTGATGGAATGTATTATATATATGCTTCATGGCCTGGAACGGAGACCGAAAGGTACAACAACAGACTTACTCAAGAGTCTCAGGCCGAGCACGTAAGCATCGTCACCCAGGCAGAACCACCATACACTACCGAGGAGAAGGAGTTCTTGAAGCGCTGTTATGGTGGTGAATTCGACTTTCTCATGACACTCGGACTCAAAATTCACAACGAGGATGACCGGGAAGAAGGACGTCACACCTTGAGAACTCTCAGGGCGGACTCTGACGGCGAGGCTAAGCCCAAGTCTAATAAAAGACCGCGACTGGATTCTGATGCTACGCCATCTCGTGAGGCTACTCAGATGCAAGCCTATGCCGCGCATCTTGCCGATAGAAAATTCACTTCTGACCAACTGGACTTTATCCAGAAGCACTATCACAACTCCGGACACTTCATGCGCTGTCATGATCTTGATTCTTGGCAAGACGGAGCTTGTGATGAAGCTGTCAAGATAGTCAAGACGCTCATGACACATGAGCGCTTCAAGAGCCGATAATGTGAATCTATGCGCTTGGAGCGATTGGCAGGCTTCCATTGATACGGGAAATGCTGGTCCAAATCGACAGAGCATTCAGGCCGGGTCAGATGAGACCACTTACTAAGGATAATTCAAGGTCGAAGAGTCCGGGATGACGGCCGAAGGTCGAACTACAACCGCCCTACCTTAAAACAATCGCTTTGAAATTTTGTGTGGCTCGCCTGAATTGAGCCTCCCGAGGTCCAGAACGCGGCTTGTCCGCTTGATCAGATCACTCAATTTCAGAACAAGGCTTGATCAATGACCGAATGAATTCATAATTTTCGACCATCAAAGGAAATATCATCGAGGCGTTTGCCGACAATGAAGAGTCCCTTTCGCCTTCAATCTCTTTTACATCCTCCTTTGTATCAGCAACATCTGAACCGCCTCTTTTGTCCCTCTTGGATAAATGTCGAGCGCCCTGCCATCGAACCGACCTTCTTCTCTCAAGAAAACACATCTTCTTACACTCACCATCTCAAACAAGAACCACATACAAACTACAATCTACCGTCAGCTGAACGATTAAGCCCACGCAACAGATCAATCTACTGATACAATCCACGACCAGCATCCATCATGGCTCGTCTATTCACCACTATCTCTTTCATCCTCTCCCTCTGTGTCCTTGTCTTCACCGTCCCATCTCTCGCGGAGACCGACCGCGAGTGGGCCCAATACCAAGCGCAATGCCAATACAAATACCCCACCATCAATCCCGCCATCGACCTCCTGTGCTCACGCAACCTCCACCTCCCCGGCATCGTCGCCTCCATCGGGCAAAACTTCGACCGCACAAACAAAGTAGCCATCGTCCCCAACCCCCAATGTCTCAAAGATGGCCGCATGAACCAGAACAGCAATGTTTGGATTCCTGAATACTGGTGTAGAAGACAGTTTTGGAAGGTTTGCGCGCAGGGAAATGATAGGGGAAGAGGACAGCAGATTTTTGGTGGCAGGGGGTGTCAGCAATTTTATATTTCTGATTGGGGGAGTTCTATGCCTAAGATTGTTATTGCTAACTGAGTTGGGCAGTATCATCGTGCAGGCGTTAGTAGCAGAAACAGCACCTCAGAGAGCTGGAGTAGGTGTTTTTCTTTCTTTTCGTATATCATTACTTTTTTCTACTTGTACATACTCTTGCAATCTTTCTTGTTCTATGTTCGTTTGCATGCTAGTGATTCATTACTCCAGCCTCGAAGCCGTCATGCATTCTCACAGTGTGTGATAGTACTACCAATGATGTAGGAGACGAAAAGCAGATGTCGTGCTGTAACGAACAAGAAGCACAGGTCGACGAAGACCTATGACCTACTTAACTTTGTGCATTGCATCCGTATCCCGTTGATCGATGACCACGATAATCAGATCTTCCATGCAAGCGATCACTTCATCGACCTAATGACCGAGTGCTATAGCGAACAACAAGCACAGGTCAACGACGACCTACGACATATTCAACCTCGTGCAATGCATCCGTACTCCGTCGCACACTGATCACGATAACCGGATCTCCAATGGAAGCCATCAATCTATCGACCTGATGACCGAAAAAAAAAAGGGTGTCATACTATGCGGTGGGTGAAACAAGGAGAACACACTACCACGCTTTCCCTCTCAAAATCGAAGCCTCGTGCAATACTTCCGTATCCGATTAGTTCTCCATCGCGGAGAGTCGGATGTTAAAGCGGCTCTTAACCTTCGTCGACCTGATGCGCGATGATGGGGCGCGGTGAATTAAGAAATGACGGACGCTCGGACACTGCAAGCAATGCTTGCGGCTAATGATGTGGCGGGATGGGTCGTGCGCACGTCGGCGCCTGCATGGATGATTTAGATGCTGAGAGGTAGTGGGCAGAATATATAGTGTAAGAGACATGGAGGCGGCTTGGTGTCCGGTATCTGAGCTCTCTCACTATACCATGTCTCCACGAGTAGAGGCTTGTCAAAATGCAGTAGGGTATTCTTGTCTCATCGTTGGCGAAAGGAAGGCGTTCTATATCTTCCATCATCTATATCAACGCAGCTCATGCTTGTCACTCTTCATCTCCTATACTCTAGACTTGTTCCACTCACAACATTCATCAAACTTGACACCGTTTCCACCAAACACATCCAACGCACTTCCAATAGTCAAATCCACCTTGCCGCCACTCAAACTCTCTACCAATTCCAAGTCTTGCAAGTTGCGACCACCGCCTGCGTATGTTACAGGGATCGAAGACCATTCTGAGAGTTTGCGGACGAGGAGTTCATCGATGCCTTGTTGGAGGCCTTCGTTGTCTGCTGCATGGATGAGAAATTCTGAACAGTAGGGTTGGAGGAGGGAGATTGATTCTGGGAAAGGTGATTAGCTCAGATACTCGAAAGAAAGCTAGATTGCTTACCAGCGGTCAATTCCATATCAGTCAGGTCTTGCCATTTATTCATGGCTACGAACCAGGTGTCGCCCTTTCGACGGCAACTTAGGTCGATGACGAGTTTTGAAGTGTCGTTTTCCAGAGCTTTGAGTACTGATTGTAGACGTTCCAGGGAGAATTTGCCAGAGGGGAAGAGGAAGGATGTGATGATGACCTACAGTTTGTACTTAGCAGATGATCTACGAATGTTGATAATACTAGGAAAGAATGTCTTTCTTTGGAGGAGAATTCGCTTTGCTTGAAACACTCCTCTACAGAAAGACAACAATTTTGTAACTCACCTTACTAGCACCATACTCAATCCACTCTTTCGCATTTCCATCATTAATACCACCACCAACTTGCAAATGCCCCGGCCAAGCTTCACAAGCCTCTTTGCACGCATCCGTATTTCCAGGCCCCAGCATAATCACATGCGCGCCCTCCAATGCATTTTCCTTGTACAGATTTGCATAATACGATGATGGTAGTTTGGAGGTGAAGTTTGTTTTGAGCTCAGAGTCGGTTGTCGTCAATGTGCCGCCGACGATTTGCTTTACGCTGCCGGCGTGGAGGTCGATGCAAGGGCGGAATTTTGTCATTGTCGTGAGTTGATATGTGGTTGGTTGGTGGTATGTTGTTGGCTTTGGATGGGCTTGGGTGTACTTTTTTGCGGGTATGACGATGCGGACTTGGAGGCCGAAACCGGCGATTTCCGGAGGGAGCTTGAAGCTTTCGAGACAAAACACAAGTCGCAGAAAGCGACAGCAGCATGCACAAAAGCTTTCAATGCGCGACGGAATCATGTTCATTCGCGCCAGATTGAAGCCCGCCGTCGCTGTCTTACCTTGAGTCGAACACATCCTTGCGACGTCTCCATGACTGGACGTCGACCTTGGCCACACTACCAACCGACAGCGATGTCGACCCCACCACGCTGATTCATCGATAACCTTCGACCTCCTACCCGAATCTCTCTGCCACGCCCTGTCACCCTCCTCACTCAAATGACGATCACCGACAGTCGCATAACAACCCAATGGTCTAGCTGACCAGCCGGCCATTACTAAGCTGGGAGGAGGTCAGAAGATAAGAGCATAGTCGGAAGACGAGCCATGGTATGGGAAATCATGGTCACAACGAGAAGAAGCTGCACATAAATCAGCCATTAGAACATGGAGAACTGTAGGTTTGATACCACTTGTTTGCGAAAGACACTGTGACCTCGCAAATGCCACATCATCGCATCACTATTCAGGCTGCAGAGAAGAAACAACAAGAACATTGCAAGTCAGTCAGTCCATGCTTTTTCCTTGCCAGTCCGCTGCTCTCCACGGAAGTCTGCCTGGAAACTGCCGCCCGGGGTGCCAGATGAAACCCTCGTCCCTCCACACCGCAAATCGCCGTTCACAAATAGCAGTATATTTCTACTACTGCTCACTGTGGTCAAAAGTCTCTCCCGAAACGTCCAGAACCCTGCTAGGACCAGTACACAAAGCACAAGCACAATTGGCATTGTTGCCCTTGATCATACTGACGACATGTTCGGCCAGATGCTTGTACGACTCGGTAGGACCTTTGGGGTGTCCATAGATGAGGGTGCCATACAGAGCATATCCATTGGGAACTCCGCCGATGCATTTGGCCCAGAAACCTGGGAATTTGAACATTAGCCTTTGGAATAGAGATGGTAGATTCAAGTTTCAGGAGGTGCGTACCGAGGGCAGCAACGTGGTGACCACGGTTGAATTCGCAGGTCAATTCGTTGAGCAGGATGGTATCGTTTGATCTGTATTGAAGCTGGATCTGGACCGGTTTCTGATATGTGCCATCGCTTTGGTATTCGCTCAGGTTGATCTCGCACATTTGCAGTTTGAAGCTGGGGCTGACTGGGGTGGTGGGTATGGAAGCTGAAGAGATGTGCTCTGCCTTGACTGATGTGTTGGTCTGGGAGGTAAAGGAGGAGGAGTCCTCTGTCTCAATTGAAGGTCTGGCCTTGGAGGCGGAGATCATGTTGTCTGCCATGGTTGATGTCTGATACAGTTCTGCAGATGATCTCTAGCTGGGAAGGCGAGCATGATATAGAGAAGTGTTCTTGATTGCTGCCTTGACAAAGTCGGACGCTGAAGGTTCCAGAGCTTTCAGAGATCGTGGTTCGGACACTTCTTGTCTTAGCAAACGGCAGTCTACGTCTTTCTTTGGAGGTAAGTAGATGAGACTATGACAAGAAACAACAGGTCTGGTCTAGTATCTCAGGCCTTGATAACCTGTTATATGATCCTGTCGGATGAGCGTGCCGTAATAGATGAGGAACAAGGAAAAATAAAGGTCACGAAGGTCATAGCATTATGAAGGGCAGCAAGAGCAAGATCCATGCATACGGTCTGCGAAAGAGCCTGGTATACCTGCAGGACAAAGAAGACTTCGCCGGTGCCCAATGAGGACCCCAACGCAAAACAAATCCAACGACTCAATGATTTGAACCCCAACCCCCTCACAAACGCCATCCAGCCCATCCTTTCCCTTCATCACACCAAAACATAACCTCCACCCATCTCCTCACACTGCAAGCAAAACAAAAAGAAGGTGTTCAGAAAGCTACTTGGCGCGAGTAGTCTTGTTCAGATTCTTCGCCACTCCAAGAGGTGATTGATTTCTTGTGGTGATGGGTGATGGGCCGCTGGCGCCAGTGGTCTTGTTCAGAGTCTTGGCCGCTCCAGGGCGGGATCGGATCACAGAGGCGGGTTTGCCGCTTGCGCTAAACAACCCGTTTGATCCTCTGGGAGGGAATTCTGTTGGAGCTCAATATATGTTCTGTGTTTCACTGAGGCCTTGTCCACGCCTGTATTCTTGTTCTTGCCCTCATCATCCAAGTTGATAAGACACAGCAGAGACGCAAAAAATATACTGCTGTCCTTGTTGAAGATGTCAGGACATCGACGACGAGTTTTATTCAGGGTTGGGCATATATCTAGGCTTTCTGAATTCATCATGAGGTCTAAATTGCTGTTTGTACATACTTGTAGAAGAACCTGTTAGGGAGGTTCCTGTTCACCCTTAGTTTCTTGCCAGGGACAACCGAGAAAGTGGCCAACTCTTGATTGCTGCATAGACATGAGCAGAAGGCTGGGGATTCTAGCAATCGCAGTCATCGACCGTCGTTTTGACAGCTCTTGTCTCAGCAAACAGGGCCTGGTCTCTAATCGGATGACGAATACTGTCATGGCTTAGGAGACAAGACTGGTGCGTTCCAGAATTCAGATCTTGATAAGTTCCATTCTACGTGGCTCTTCTTCCAGTCGAAGATAATGTTGACCGAGGGGCTGACTAAGGCAAGTTTCAGCTATGGTTCCATCTGCTTTGTGTACAAGTGACACCAGGGATCCGTGAATCTCTTGTGGCTGTTTGACAGAACAAGTATGAGTCGTACATAGCCCAGTAGACATGATAGAAGTGCACAAGACGAGCAGATTGGTAAGATCGAATCCTTACCTCTCCTGGAACTCTGTCGTATTGTGTTATGTCCTAAGATGGGTGCTCAAGTGACTCAGTGATGTTGGACGTTACTCAGGTCGTCATCAACGTTGGTGAGCCTGCCAGACATGATATATCTCCCACGCCTGGTGATGTTCTAAGATAACTCCGAGGACACATCAAACAAGTTACTGCTAAAGACCCTATCAAGGAAGTGACAGAGGGCTTGGCGTGGACCGCGACTGCCAGGAATGCCGAAGCTTGGACCCTCTTCCACCATTCCTCGCAGTTTCGATGTGCCGCCAAAGGTCATATCAATCACCCTCACATCATCGTCGCATATCATCATGGCTCTCGTAGGATATTCAGACAGCGAAGGCTCTGACTCGGAAACACCAAATGTCGCGCCTGTCCCTGCAGCATCGAAACCCGCCGCCAAAAAGCTAAACTTTCAAAAACTCGTCGACCCATCAGCGCCACGCAAGATCAAAGTCGACCTTCCCACGATACAACCAGAAGCCGAAGCAGATGCGCCCCCAGCAAAGAAGGCGCGAACAGCTGGAAAGTTCGGCGGCTTCAACTCATTCTTGCCGGCACCGAAACGCGCCAACGATGCGAAGAAAGGTCTCGGATCTGGTGTCAATCTCAAGACTGGCGCCGAGCCTGCATTCAGCAGAGAAAGAGTGGAGCCTGATCTTTCGGCGTTTGCGCCTGCCCCAGCGACAGAGGACAACAAGGACGAAACAGACACATCAACGTTACCGGCACCTTTCCAGGATGAAGCTCCGGAAGAAGTCAAGCCCGTGGGCAACGCCATGAAGTTCAAGCCTCTTTCAGTCGCGCGGAATAAGAAGCCCATGAAGAAGAAGTGCCTGCCCAATGCCGCTCCTGCTCCACAAGCGCTCGCCGCGCCGACGATTGCAGAAGCGCCCAAGGCTCCAGCTCCCAAACCTAAGGTCTCCCTCTTCTCGGTCACTCAAGCCGACACCACACCCTCTTCAGCAGCACCACCAGCAGACTATCAACCTCTACTCGCCGAGCCCACACCTTCCACAGCCACAGAGACCCACGACTCGACCACATACGTCCCCACCCCTGTTCACACCGACCCAAACTCCCTCACCTCCATCGCCGACGACCTCCAACTCTCCGCCTCCGAGCGCCGCCGCCTCTTCGGTCGCAACGCCGCTTCTGCCTCCGCAATCAACGTAACACACCTCAACATGGACGAAGAATACAACAATAATGAGCAATTGCGCGCAGCAGGACAAGCTGTAGAACATAGAGCTGTTAAAGCTGTTGCGCCTGGAAAACACTCTTTGCAGCAGTTGGTCAATTCGGCTAGTACGCAGAAAGAGGCGCTCGAGGATGCGTGGGCACAGGGAAGGAGGAATAAAGCTGAGGCTGGAAGTCATTATGGTTTCTAGACAGGTTGGCTGTTGATGTATATCTTTACGAATAACGAACTGTTCTTTCTCTTACATGTCGTTCTCCTCTCTTGTGTGATATCGACATCGACATCGACGGCACTCTTTCGTCCATCAAGGCTGTGTTGCACTCCATCAAGAGACAGGATGGTACTCAAGCCAGAACTCTGTCCACTGAGAGCGCGCGAATGAGCTGCTTCTCTGCTTTGCTGACCTCAAAAGTATTGTGTAATCTCGCAAGTACATTAAAGCCTACCTAAGACCAAGGGAGGAGCCACGCGAGGGAGCAAGGAGTAAATCTCGGTGGGCATCGCAGAAGGTCAACTATTCTCGAGCTTCCACCGTTGAACTTCGTCATGTCCCTCTCCCGTGAGCCGAGATGCGGGCCGCCCGGGAAGGTGCAATCCGAACAATCCGGGGTGCCGACGCGGGTACAAACATCTTCCAAGGGTTCGCGACTTCCTTTCCTGGCCACAACAGGGAATTCTGCCTCCGAATATCCTTCCATACCATTTGCGCCAGACCTCAACAATCTTATTTACCATCGACGTCACTTCAGGATTATAAAGCAAGCATGTAGCTTTTCTCGTAACGGTAGGAAGCATGATTTGAGTAGAGTATATATTTCGCACTGAAGGCAGGTCCTTTTTATCATCGTCACACCACCCAACCATAACAGCTTCTCTATCCCTCCTTGTCCAGTACCTCCCAAGCTCCACCAAGCTTACCCATCTCAACACGATGGCACCCACAATCCTCATCGTCGGCGCAACCGGCAACACTGGCAGAAAGGTCGTCGAAACCCTTCCTTCGCTCATCAAGAACACAAAGTCGCTCGCCAACCACCGCATCCTTTGCCTCACCCGCTCAGCTTCCAGCGATGCCGCCAAGAAGCTCGCGCAACTGCCTGGCGTTGAAATCGCAGAAGAGAACTGGGTTGAGATCGATGCCGCCTGGTTGCAAGAGCACAACGTCGAGCGCATCTTCGTCGCTTCCCACAACGAACCCGCCCACTTTGCCGAAGAGGGTCAATTCTACGTCAACTGCCTGAGGGCTGGCGTCAAATACGTCGTTCGCATCTCGACGACCGCCGCCAATGTCGTTCCGGACTACATGGCATATTACCCCCGCTCGCATTGGGCAATCGAGATGATGCTCAGTCAGCCCGAATTCAAGGATCTGTCCTTCACATCTCTGCAGCCGAATGGTTTCCTGCCAATGTTCCTCGCACCTACCGCCGAGTTCATCAAGAACTACCGCAAGACTGGCAAGCAAGAAGGCAAACTCTCCCTGATCATCGACGCAGACACTCCCACCGGTCTGGTCGACTCTGACGATGTTGGCAGAGTCGCCGCCCACCTGCTCGGCCAGGAAGACTTCACCCCTCATGCAAACAAGAAGTACGTTGTCAGCGGGCCCGAGGACGTCACAGGCAATGACATCGTCAAGTTGGTCGAAGAGCACATTGGCACAAAGGTCGAAAAGGACAAGATTGCCTTCAAAGATCTGTCTTTCATCGACGGCATGGCCTCGCAATCACCCCACCCCAATCTCATCAGATCCATCAAGCAAGCCCCAGTCACATCATGGGATGGCAAATGCAAGTCCGAAACAACAAGCAAGGAGGTTCTCGAATTGTATGCACCCAAGCGCACTGCTGCCGAAGTGTTGAAAGAGTTGATCCAATAGACTGCCTAACTAATTTCGTTGCGATATACCAATCTTTTTCTGCATTTGCTTGCCGCCTTCCTTCCTGCCAACTCGTCTAATTCCATTCTAGCTCGACCCGTTCGACTTTGCCTTGGTCGATAACTAGAAGACACCGCACATGTCTAGGAGCGGCATCCCAGTGTTGGTGATGGTATGGAATCCACACATCGCATCCATCCATCCGTTGAAAGCTAAAACCGATCAACCATCAGCACGAATCCCCTCAACCCAAGACTTGAAAATTCCGCATATCGAAACTCACCCGTGATGTAGGCTTCCATTTCCTGTCGAGGCCAAACGTGATGTTTATCGGCCGGATGCTTGCAGACACAATTGAACCAAGTTTTCTGGCACCACGCGTGTATCTCCGCGATACTCATTGTACACCATTGTGCTTGTGTGGTCGTTGGGCGATATCTCGCATAACATTCCGCCTGTTTTGATTGAAAGTTATCAGCAATGAAATGGCAAGAAGACGAAAGGCGAGGATGCTTTGGGGTTGTGGTTGATTGAACGGTTTTCCTCATACCATTTTTATAGGGAGACCACTCAGGTCTATCTTTGTTTCTGGTGTGAAAACTTGTTTTGGGTGCTGTTTTGGGTGTCTTGGCGGTTCGAGGAGTGGTGTTGCTGTTGTGATTGCGGCGGCGGCGGTCAGGAGGAGGGGGAGGAAGTGGAGGCGCATTCTGAGATCAGTTTGCAGGAAGGGGGTTGAAACAACAATATGGTAGGGAAACGGGAATAGTGTTCCTTTTTGTAGTGGGAGTCGTGCTGCGTGGTTGGAAATGAGCAAGTTTTGGTGTGGTTCGATCAGTGTGCCGTGGTATAAACTTGCGCTCTTGACATGTTGTTTCTCTGGCAATATTCTTGGGCGTCGGTCAATCTGCCACTGTACGGTTCTCACACATCACACTGTCAGGTGGCCTCAGAACAATCAGAAACAGCGATGGAAAATATGTACAATCCAGACCAGGGTCGCCATGTCGGCAAGAGAAGTGTTGAACACGACTCAACAGCCATAACAGGTGAACCGCCCTCACTAGACAAAGCGATAGTTGACCTAGTCTCAAATACCACACCCCAATTGATCAAGGGTTTGGAGCTCATCAAAGATGGTGAACACGAACGCGATGTCCCCAGTCTGTTCAGCTTGCCTCGTGCTGAGATACGCGTCAGCTACGCAGGACGCCCTTCAATCCATTACGTCTTTCATCATCTAGGACTCGTCCCGAATGCGCGAATATGCGTGTGTCAAGATCATGACATGATTCTTGAGATTGAGAAACATTGCGCTTGGAAACATGACGGTGCGGAAACGTGAAGAGCAGCTTCCGAGCGGGAGTTCCGAATGCCAAGACCAAGCAAAGAGCTCTCACCTCCCTGCGTGCTGCAAAGCTTCTTCCTCAGGCAGAGCAGCAATTCGAGTGCGCACATCTGGTACTCGCCTTCTTTGTCTCGCAAAGACAGAATTGAGCCATCTCTCGCTTCACGAACGGATACTACATCTCGAGTCTTTCACGCACATGGAGGCGACTTTCAACCAGCCGCTTCACCGAACACCCATGACAAACCGCAATACGCACTTCTCAGGCTGCGTCGCAGACACTGGCGCACCTCGAGCAACTCAAGCGAGACACCAAGAAAGATTCAAAAGCGCCTATCCATACGCAGTGTATGCCGCCATGAGATAACCCGTCGTGTCACATCCGCTGCCTGACCGATGAGTGCAAAAGCCGCGTGACGCTTCTGGATACAAGACAGTGCTTGACTGCAATCTCGGCTTCAAAATGCTCCTCACAGATTGTTCGAGAGGTACGGAGAGCAAGAAAGACGGCTCAAGAATAACACCCCTAGCAAGCAGTAGCAAGGTTGGTCATGCATAAGACGATTGTTTGCTGTTGACGACTCGTGGAATGCAGCAAAGGCACGCATCTCCTGTCTTAGGAATGCGTCCTCATTTCCCGCCATGTCTAGCTGGCCATTGTTTTGATTCAATTGTCGCATCTTTTCTTTTCCATCCTCTCTTCCCAAGACTGCTACTGTTTGTCTTGATCGTGTTGGCCTATCTCAGAGGACACACTCGGAAACACGCTCAACCGCACTCTCACTCTCACTCACAGTCAAGTCCCACTCTCAATCCAGGTACAACACCGCAAGCATGCCGTCTAAGTTTGGCAACATGTCAAATATCTTGTCAGGTAATTCAGAAACCGACACAGAGTCAGACTATCCTCGCGTCAAAGCTCCATCGAAGCCTAGGACTGCGGCCGAGACTCGCGAAGCCAAATTCGGTCCAGGCAGAAGAATCTCAGATACGGAACACGCTCACAAACCAAAGCAGCCGTCACAAGCCTCTCCCCGACGTAGTACCCGCTCCACGTCAAAGGCAGCAGGTTCCGCTCCAGCAACTGCTTTCGGACCTATCCCACCTCTCCCTACCAGCTCCATGCCTTCGAACATATCTCCAGGCAAACGAGGCCGTGTGCCGGCCCCTCAAACCACCACTCGACGCGTGACTCGTTCGCAATCGCCTTCCAAGGGCAAACCCAAACTCATCCACGACTCTCCACCTCCTGAAGACCGCATGGACCCCTTTCCTCCGCAACGCGCTCCCATGACCGTCACGGACAAGCCTGCTGTTTACAACCGCTATGGTGAAAAAGTGCCTGCGCCCGTCAACCTGGCTCAAAAGTTGCGTCAAGCCGAGAACTTCCTCTCAGACGAAGGCGTCGAGAATTGCGCCGACTTCGAAGACAAACTCATCAGACTAAAAGCTTGGCTCGACAAGCATCACACCTTGGGGGATGATATTTCTCCAGAAGGCGATCAGGAGACCCATGAGCGCTACCGCAAGGTCATGTGGATGATCTGGGTTCACCAGGAACGCATTGCCGAGGGATCCGAGCAGTGGTTCACCAGAGATCAATTCCCCAACAGCACCTCAATGATCAAACCCATCAAGCCCACCAAACACGACCAATGGCGTGTTACTCCAGACGGTGTTGCTATTGGAGGTGTTCCTCAGCACCCCAAGTTGCAGGTCATGCTTGCTCAAGATCGTGAGAGAATTCCCAAGGAGCGCGCCGCAAGAGCAAAGGCTGTTGCTGCCGCCAAAGAAGCCAAAGAAGCCGCCCAAGCTCGAAGCTCTCAGACCCCTGCTGCAAGACCTTCTCCCACAAAGCTTTCCACTTCCGCTGCTGCCAGAGATGCTGCAAAAGCAGAGGCTTCTGCTGCCGCTGAAGAAGCCGTCCAAGGTCGGAACTCCCAGACCCCTGCTGCGAGGCGTTCTCCTGGAAAACCTTCTGCTTCCGCTCCTCTCGATCCTGAAGCTGGAGAGGAGACCCAAAACCAAGATGAAGGGGTCCCCGAGCTACCCTATCCAGAGGTGTGGCATCGCAAAGAGGCTGCACGTTTCCCCTATGGCGAAACTCCTTACATGGAACAAGTTATGAGCGATCAAATCACCGCCGACCTTGCACGTGGTAAGTTATATCCACTTTCATGCCTCACGTACACAACTGACACATTTTTCCATAGGCCACGTCGCCAAAGAAGAAGCCAGAGACGCTTTGAAGGGAGGCATGCTCCGTCCGTTCTGGAAGGCCATTGGCAACATCTGGCCCTTCACCCCCGAAGAAGGAAACTCTGGGGACCGATTCGACCCCTGGGAACTGCCTGAAATTTCTGACGAGGCCGTTTACGAAGCAGACAAGACATTCAACGTTCTTGGCAGACAGGTCCCGACGGTCGCTGCATCGCCCGCAACGAAGAGGAGGGCCAATGCTGCGCTCAGAAAACCTGCACCTAAGCGTTTCAGATCTGGCGTTTGAGATTGATGGAGATGGAGCTCTCAAGATTGAAGAGAGAAGGGGGTGTGCAATTTGGTTTCGTTGGTTCGCTCTAGTTTCGCTTTTCTGGTGATCATATCTTAATATGTTTTTTGATTCAGCATCAATTTCGTTTTCTCCTATAAGCTCTCATCTTAGATCTGCTTTCTCCTCGAAGCCGAGGATTGTGCTGTTGATGTTCCGAAAGCTGTTCGTTGATGTATGCACATGCCTCGTAGCACGGAATGAAGGCTGTAGGAAGACGCGGCTTCTTCCGGCTGTTGGAGACTTGAGAGCGAGGAAGCACAAGCACTTTTGCTCTCTCCGTCAAATCACTTAGAATATCTCACAATCTAGTGATTGAGCCAGTTAGTGAGCGCTGGTATTGTTTAGTCAAGTCGCATTCTGAAGAGCAGAGATGGCACTCGACCATCTGAGTTGATCGTTTCTTGCGCGACGCCGACGCGCGACTTCCTGTATTGCGGTTGACCTCCTTCCTTCAAGAGGATGCCTCACTCCTAACCCGTCGCATCAGATGCCAAGAGCTCCCAGTTTAAACAGAAGGTCTGCTTATCGATAGACATAAGATACCATGGCTTCTCTTGATCACCAGGTCATCGTTCGGAACGACCTAGACTGGAGCGCTGATTGGACCGCCAAACGAAAAGGTTGTACCTACAACAAAGCGAAACAAATCCAAAACAGACTCGCATGTTTCATGTCAATTCATAATGTGATTGGAAAGAATACAGACAAAAAAAAGTGAAAGCAACTTCCAAACCCGGCTGTCGAAGTCACCACAAGAGCAACATCTTTCACTTCACTCTCATTGTCAAGACAGCCGGATGCGGCGATTGTCATTCTTTGTCAGACCGCGACAATGACACCTACCACCATGATACCCAGAATCTTCTCATCGCGTGCCGCATTCCTGCAAACAAGCATCATACCACAAACATCAGACCCAAAATGTTGAGTGAGCCCTCGTCGCCCACTGTTTTCATCAACGCGCAGGAACCTCTCCTGAACGAAATCGAACGTCTCAAGGAGCAATACAACCGCCTGGAGGAAGACTTTGCTTACTATGAGGAGTCGAATGGTGGGCTTCAAGTACAAGTCGACAACCAGGCTTCAGATATCGATGCCAAAGATCGAGAAATCTCATATCTGAAAGAACTGGTCGACCGCACAGTGAGGGATCATGAGAAAGCCCACGAAGAAGCCGAGTTCTTGAGGCGTCGAAGTTCTGTCCTCGAGATCACCGTCAAAGCCAACGCAAAAGAGCTCAATGGTCTCTATGAGGTAGAACAGCTCCTCACAGCCCGCGAAGCTGAAGCTCGCCTATTCGCCGCCGAACTGCTTGAGGTCAAGACTGATCGCGATGACAACCTTGCCGAAGTGAAAGGTCTGGAAGGAGATTTGGAACGACAACAGTTGGTGCTGGACGCCAAAGATCGAGAAATCGACTCTCTCTACGAACGCATCAACATCTTCGAACGACACATCAGCATCACGAAAGATCTAGCTGTCGACGAACTGGATGACTGTCTCTACGACTTCGTGGAGAAAGTCACCGCCATAGAAGGCGATGTTGTCAAGCCCTCTCCCCCCACCTCTACCAGCAAGAAAGAGAAACGCCAGTCCTTCACCGGTGGCTTCAACCTCGCAGATGAATTCGACGCCCTTAGCGATGGCGAAGAAGAGTACGAGTCTGAAGATGATGAAGGATCAGATACGCGCAGTGTACTCTCCGACAACTCTGTTCGAAGCCGGAAGAGAAGGGCCAAGCAGGCTTTGGCAATGTCAGCGTTGCAGTACTTGGAGATCCAACCGTCGATCAAGAACCCGACTGCTTCTGTTGGGACGCAGATGAGTCCCACCTCGCCAAAGCCCATCAAGCCGCTTCCTCAGATGGCCAGCGCAGAGACTCAAACCAGTCCTATCAAGTCGCCAATCAAGATACATACCAGCAGTGCCGAGACGCAGACCAGCCCGATTTCTTCGCCAGTCAAGATTGAGACGAGCAGTATTGAAACTCAGACCACTCCAATCGCTTCGCCCATCAAGATCCAAACAACCAACACTGGTACTCAATTCAGTCCAGTCCCATCGCCTGTCAAGATCCAAACCAGCAGCACTGAGACTCAGACCAGCCCTGTTGCTTCACCGATCAAAGCTCAGACATCTAGCACTGAGACGCAGACGACTCCTCTCGCGTCTCCTGTCAAGATCAAGACCACCAACACTGGAACTCAGTTTAGTCCCGTCGCTTCACCAATCAAGCTTCAGACTAGCAGTACGGAGACACAAACTACACCCATTGCTTCTCCAATCAAGACACGATACATAAACACTGCTACTCAATTCAGTCCTATCGCCTCACCAGTCAAGCTACAGATTAGCAGCAACGAGACACAAACTACCCCCATTGTTTCGCCAATCAAGCCCCAATATACGAATACTGCCACTCAGTTCAGTCCCATCGCCTCACCAGTCAAGCTACAAACTAGCAGTAATGAGACACAGACTACACCCGTTGCTTCGCCAATTAAGCCCCAATATACGAACACTGCCACTCAGTTCAGCCCCACGGCCTCACCAATTCAGGCTCAGACTATCAGCATCGATACGCAGACGAGCCATATCGCTTCACCGATTAGGCCTGTGTCCAACAGAATCGAGACACAGACTTCTCCTGTGGCTTCGCCACTCGAGGCTCAAACCACCAATGCTGGTACCCAATCCAGCCCCATTGCCTCACCGCTCAGCACGAAGATACAGATCAGTCCAGTCGCCACACCAATCAAGGCTCAGACTTTCGGCATTGAGACACAGAACAGCCCTGTCATTTCGCCGTCCAAAGCTCAACACACCAGTACTGGAAAATCTAGTCCTGTCACTTCTCCGACCAGGTCTGCACCAAAGTATACTAGCAACGATACTCGGACAAGCCCAGTCGCCTCTTCGCCTCGGAGGGAGGTGCTTACGGAAAAAGGGTCGCAGACGTCCAGCTCTGGAGTCCAGTCAAGTCCAACGTCTTCGCCTCGAAGGTCAATTTTTGAAGTGATCAGTTTCTATGAGATGATTAGCTCCGCAGCTTCCGCTGCCCAGAAAAGTCCTATCGTTGCTACACTCTCGAAGCTTACTCCCGGAAGATCTGGCGACGAGACTCAGGAAAGTCCAGTAGCCTATTCGCCCAAAACCCAAGCTCCTAGAGCCTCGGGTGCTGGTGTTCAGTCCAGTCCAGTTGGCAACTCACCCAGAGAGACGACTCCGATCACTACCAGTAATGCAGTGCAGAACAAGCCTGTTGCTGCCTCGCGGGAGAAGACCGCCGCCGAAGCTTTCGACTTCAAGCCAACGCGACGCAACGATGACAACCCTTCACAGGAGCAGCTCGCAGATGAACGTCAGAACTCTGCCGACTCCGGAGTTCAACCAAGAAGAAAGCGTGCCCTAGAGCAGCCTTTTGAACCACGCGCAATGAGCTCCGGCCTTGAAACCAATTCTGGTAACGCTGCCTCATTTTCACCTGGCATCAACACCTTGAATACCAAGCGTCCTCGCGTACCAGAAAAGGACACAACACCGACTATACTTTCCCCAGTCAATGTCGCATCAGACAGGGACACAACATCTACAAATGTCTCTCCAATCAATACCGTCCCACCATCATCAACGGTCGCAATCATCACCAAGCCCGCAGATGTCCCATTCTATGTGAACCAAAGATACATCATGGTACCAACCGTCTGGCAAACAATAATGCTAGAAGCTCAAACCTTGTTCCTCTACTTTATCGCGGGCTATATCGGTATCTCAATAGTCATGAGTATGTCAGAGTGGGAACGAGCTGAAACCAATGGATTCTCGCCAGAGAACAAGTATAGGTTTATGGGAAGACGCTTGTTGCATGAGATATTGGGCGTGCTATCGGCTGTCGTGCAATATCTGTGGTATCTGGTTTTCGGCGAATGGTTTCCTGGGAGTGGGTATCAACAACCGCTTTCTCCTGGTTGAGAAGTGCTTGGTATGAGGAGGGTCAGAATGTACTTTACATACGAAGAGGAAGAGGAGGAAAAAGTACAGGTGAAGTTGTGGTTGTGATATATTTCTCAAGTTCGTTGTATTTACCCTTCTTTCGCTTTCTCATATTTCCTCATTTGTGCATAGTATTCTTGCTGCTTCCTTCTCCTTTCTAGGAGAGCCAAGACCAAGAGCAGTTTTCAGAGGGAGTTCTACACGACTTGCTGATGTCACTACGGCCAACGCTTTCTCTGTCAGCGAGCAAGAGACAAGATTTTCCTTGCATTGCGCATCATCCTTGATCGTTCCAGACATTTGCTACAATGAGCATCAGAGATTCTACGTCGCTTTGTCCTTTTCTCCTTCTTCAAGCAGCACGACACAACCAGTTCCGGCGATACTACAACCCCTTTGTCACGCCCTTTGTCAACATCTTCACCCTCCTACACCTACCACCCTTCCCTTCTTCTTTTTCGTTTTACAAGTGTCACATTATCGACTCAACACTTGCCCAGATCAAGCGCCATGCACCGTATAGTACCATTCGTCCAAGTCGTGACCGCCAGACTCGGCATACCCACTCTCATCCTCCGCTTCATAATCTGTTACCTCTTCGTCATCACAATCGTCTCGCTCTGGCAAGCTGTGGATCCGACATCCGCTCACAACACCAACGAGATGGTCGATTATGGAGCCGAAGTCATGCAAGATTATCTGGTAGGAACTTCCCTACTCTTCCTTTTCCTATCCTCTACTCCGACTCGGTTCGAGCGATGATGAGAATGATGCCCTTTTACTGACAATTGTTCGTGATGTCACAGGCCGACTCACCGACAATAACCTACTTCCTAGAAACGGCAAAATTCTCCCTCTTCAACTTCATCACACCCTGGATGCTCCGCTACGGCATCGAAGCCTCCAAATACGCAATCTTCTACCTCCTCTTCACCTTACTCTGCACCCTACTCTCCCTCCTCTTTTCCTTGTATCTTTTTATCAAATATTTCTGGTTTCCCATACATCTATTTTGGGGATTGGTGAGGTTGGCAGGGGTGGTGGTTTGGTTTTTTTGGGTGTGCTTTGGGAGGGTGGTCAGTGGGGTTATTGATGCCGGGGTGTTGGTGGTTGAGGGGGTGGTGTTGAGGGTTTGGAGGGTGGTGAGTTGGGGGTGGAGGCATAGGTGGGATGAACCTGGTAGTCCCACTAGTTGGTCCAAGGGAGCTACGACGGATTTGAATGGGAGGTGGAGGTGGGATTCTTGAGAGTGCTGCTTTGATTGGATTTTCTTTGGCCTTTTTTGGGTTTAGTATGTAGTCTCTAATCGAGGTCTAACTTTTGAGCTTGGTTTTATTTGTGCATTGCCCGTACTTTGACAATAGTTTTATAGAGGTCGAGAAGAGAAGGTGAAAGTTGTGAAGATTTGAGCAATTTAAACGGTTAAAAAATAAGATGTATCAAGCAGTTCCAAGTGTGCCTTCTCTTCTGGCTTCTGGGGCTTTCCATTATGATGCATCTGTAAGAATTCTTTAAAACGATCGAGTCTCACAGTTTTGCTGGTCTCCAACTGGGGCACATAGTTTACACGAAGTACGGCTCTCATAGATAAGAACATGCAGTCAGGGGCCGATGGTCACAATTAACAATGCTCTGCGTTTTCTACACTCCTCTTCATCTAGTCACAACAGTCTGGAAAGCTATAGATACGGAGAACAACACCGAGAAGATAACCACTGCAAATACCAAAAACCACTGGACGTCCACAAGAATGTCCAGATCAAGCAATCGTGATCCCCTCAAGTGGATTCATGATATTATTCCCAGGATTCAACTTCACCGCCCACTCATGCAACTTCGGCAGCCTGAGCGCAGCCTGCAACCCATCCCTTGGCACCCTCTCCTCCCAAGTCTCCCCAGTCGTCAGATCATGCACATACTCCTGCGGTATAGGATAAACCGTAAACGGAAACCTATGAAACAATTCCCAATTTTCTGTTCGCACATGCTCCACATCAGAAGTCATACGCCATTGATCCCATCTTTCTTCAAACCAAAGACCGAATGGGATGTAAATTTCCGAGTGGCGTTTCATGTGAGGTCCACTGTTGGGGTCGTAGAAGGTTGTGGCGTTCATGGAGCCGCCGAAGAGGTATTGTGTTGTTGCCCAACCTAATTCGTTGCTTCTGTTGTCATTTAGCCATGGTTCGTGGGGCACTTTGTTTCCGGCATCTCCGAGTGGTCGTTTGTAGTGGGCTAGATTGAAGGCGTGCATGAATTCGTGGACGATTGTTGTGGCGAAGGTGAGGTTTGTGCGTTTGAAAGCTGAGACGAGATCGATGTGTTTGATTTTGTGGTCGTCTGGTACGCCGGCTGCATTCATGGCGCCGTACATGACGGCGTTGAAGTCGTGGATCCTCTCTTGGTAAAGATACATTGCGTGGTAGAATTCTACACTCATGCCAATGGTTGATCGGCGTGTCTCGCTATCGATCGTTAGCAGTTTATCTTCTTCGTTGCTGGCAAATTACTACTCACGGGCCGGAAGCTGGAATGTCCCTCCCCAGGGCGCAATCAGGCGTAGTCGCCGCAAGTGAGCCGGAATCCACAAATATCTGGGAATTATCCCATCTGAAGCTGGTCCATTCTCGCATCGAACATAGTTTTTCATGGACTTCCCACTGCTCTTGCTCGGTCAGAGTGGCTGGGATATTGAGCTTCTTGCATGTACCAAGATGCGGATCTTCGAAGGTGATTAGTTGGTCGGTTGGTCTCGAGAGAGCATAAAAGAGGCATAGCATGACTAGAAAAGACCATAGATTAGCATAACTAGCACAACAGGTGTATAATCCGCACTTTCGCAGCTGCCTTCTCGCTGCCTCATACCACTTACCAGGATCATCAAGTATAGCAGTCGCCAATAACAAAGCAGGCATTATGGTCTTATACTCCTCATCAGTAAACAAATGCCACATCTCCTTCCTCAACACCGGATGTATCCTCTCCGCCAATAACCCAGACCTATTTCTCTTACTCTCCCAATAACCCTTTGGATTATACGTATGCGGCTTTGTCGTCTCAAAATTGATAAATCCTGCTGCATCCAATACCTGTAGCCCATACTTGAAAATCAACGGATGCCATCCTTCTCTAGTACTCGGATAACCAAGTCTTTGCTCAAAAGGCCAGTCTGCGTTTTTGAATTTTCCTTGTCCCGTGGGATCGTTGAAGTTGAGTTTTCGGACCGCGAAACCTGTTGCAGTTCTTCTGGAACCGTAGGCTTTTGATTGTTCCCAATTTGGTTCATTGGCGGGTAAACTTGGTGGATAGGGTGTTTTGTAGGCGAGTAGGCCATCATCGGAATAGCAGTCGCTCATGTCGGTATCGGAATCGATCATTGTGTGGTCTTTCTACCGTGTGGATGATATTTCGACGCTGTCAGGACTCGAGAACGAGGTGGTGGACTACTGCATCTCAATCTTGAATGAAAGACCTCGCCTCAATGCGGAGCAACGAGTCGTGATAGCACAAAGAAGGGAAATCTCTCGTAGCTTCATTCGGTTCAAACTCCAACAAAGGAAAGCGGTATGGATGCGGACGTGGTGAGATGCGACTCGTTCAATCGAACAAAGAACGCGGAGTCGCGGCCATCGACCTCGAGCTTCACAAAGACATGACAGACGGTCTTTCTCCCAGAGGCAAGTTGGACGGTGCTTCTTTTGAGCGGCAATATACTGTGGAAGTTGGCTTTATTTCAACAATCAGCCGCTGTGGCTTAGTGGTAAAGCATCCCCCTTACTGTGAAAACAGGGCCAAGCGTGTATTTATAGTTAGACTAGATTAGATGCTTTGACTAAGGGGAAGATCCGGGTTTCGAATACCCGCAGCGGCGATTCTTTTTGCTGTTGTACGGAAGTCTGTTCTGGCAGCCACGACCTACGGTATGAAGACTAGCGAGCCCATCAGTACATTTCTTTGGACACTTTCACATGCTTTTGTAAGCACACATCTTTCATGAGCAATTCCAATCATACAATTTGTATAAGTACAAACAAGGACAATGATACCAGACCATCATCCAAAACTCTTCCTTCTTCCACTCTGTACATCTTCCATAACAATATCCACATCCTCGAATACCTCCTCTTCTTCCTTTCTTCTACTCACAGGCGGTGCACTGTTACTTCTCCAACCTCCCATGAAGCCAGCGATAGCACCAATGCTACCCTCAACTGCTCTCTTCAAAGTCTCCCTCGATGAACTTCTCGTAACTGCAGGTCTTTCGTTTGACGCTAAAGGCGAAACAGGAGTTTCAGATCTCGAATGCCTTCGCTGAGCTCTCGAGACCAAATTCGCAAGATCAGCCAGAGCAGGTGTGACTGAAGTGGTAGCAGTAGTGATATCCTCACATTCCACACCATCAATAGTCTCAGCGACAACCTGCTGCTGCTCAGCAGTCAAGATATCCTTGAAATCCGTCTTTGGCGCATCACTCATATCCACATCCACAAACTCTGTAGCCTGTTTCGGGTTCGGTGTGCTGGAGACTTTGCTCAATGTGGGAAAGGTTGCTTGTACAGGCGTGTCGACGCCGAATTGTTTGCCCCAGCGGCATTCGGAGGGGTAGTCGCAGCGGTTCCAGCAATCTTTGATGGGGCGTTGGGGGATGACTGGTTTACTGACACGCCAGGAAGATGAACGAGGGAATCCAGGAGCGATAGGTGGGGCAACAGGGGCGATCTCATCGACCATGTCGTCCTCCGAGTCGTCATCACCTTCAAAAACACTGGCACTGGAGCATGGACTTTTCATCTGTCTCTGCTGTTCTGTCAAAGCGAGCAAGTTCCTTCTCCAACAACCCCAGTCTTTCCAACCGGCGTAGTCGAATTCGGAACCGCAAGCTCTGTGTCTTTGTAATCTTTTCTTGCCGTCTTTGCGAGAGCGGACCATAGACGTGCCGGCGCAGAAATAATGGCCGTCGTCTAGACAGCGGCGGGTGACTGAAAGATTGTATTGGCGGTGGCAGATATGGCAAGACCAGAGCCATCTCATCGGTTGTTGAGTAGGAGGAGGTAAATGTTCGATCAAGTCTACATCTGGAGTGGCAGAGTATGTGCGTTTCAAAACAGGAGGTGTGAGAGGACTGAGAGGTGAGAAAGGTGATGGCGGGACTGCTAGCCTCGATGACCGGAAAGGTTTAGCGTTGACATTGATTCTGGTAGGCATCTTGATGTGTTGCGTGAGTATAGTTGCGAAGGCCGGCTTCGTTGTTCTTGTATATAGATAACTTTCGTCGAAGGGACCCAGTCCTGACAAGAGTGTGTGATAGCACAAGTGATGAAGCGGTCGACGATTCGATAGCACGGTAAACGATACCTCGAACCCGTC
Source organism: Aureobasidium leucospermi (assembly GCA_019775405.1). Classification (NCBI taxonomy): domain Eukaryota; kingdom Fungi; phylum Ascomycota; class Dothideomycetes; order Dothideales; family Saccotheciaceae; genus Aureobasidium; species Aureobasidium leucospermi. The sequence goes on from JACWFU010000002.1 coordinate 82,210, forward strand.
ATCCGGGGCAAGCAAATGCTTTAAACACCTGCTTCGCCGCCATTGACTTGCTCAACAATGAATGTCGCAGATTTGATTAGAGCAGAGACAGGTCTGATAATTGCTGCTCATCTTCGGAAGCCTGCCGAGACATGTCTTCCAAGATTACTCTAATGGTGTTCTTTGTCCTCCATATCTTGGAATCTGAAATGTCTTTGTTGGAAAGCATGGTTCGCTTGCTCATCGCACGTGGAGTCTTTGTTTTAAATTCGTAATGGCTGGAGACGAAGCTGTGTGTTTAGCCATCTTGCTCGCTTATGTCTTTGTTCAATACCGCAAGTGTCTTTGTGCTGGACTCGTGGCAGTGTCAACACACGTGGAGATGTCGTCGAGTATTTCAAATGATGCATTGGCGGCCATGCGACGAAGACAAAGCTGTATCTCCATCGATAATAATTCTTTGAAGTCTGTCGGCGATGCCGAGGGTCGAGGTAGCTCGAAAGAAGTTCATCAAGTCCAAGGCCATGTCAGATCGTCACGTCATATTCAAGATTCATAGGGGCAGGAGGGAGAGGAAAAGGGTCATGATTTGATCAACAAAAAGATTTTTGATTTTATTGGACACACACTTACAAAACTTCAAGCTAATTCAAGCAGTGGCAGACTCACCTGGTAGGTTAGAGACTTACCTATGGCGGAGATCGGACTTGGGGGGGTTCTGGATGTTAGTAGGGTATAGAACTTACCTGTGAAAGACGGTGGTCGAGATTTGCCTATGACGGAGGTTGTATCTCGAAGGAGTAGGAGAGGGAGTGGGAGCGCGGGGAGACTTAGGAGTAGAGGGAGACGAACTGCCAAACAGATCAGCCATCTCATCATCGCCTTCGGACATGATGTCCTCATCGTTCAACGTGATTGTGGGTGATTGAGGGATGGGAGTCATCTCGTTGTCGTCGCTTTCAGGGCAGACGGGGCGAGCGCATGGTCTTCCTGCGTACTTCTTGGGCTGGCGCTGCTTCTTGGGTTGAGGAGTCGTTCTAGGCTTGACAGGCTTGGTTCCTCGAGATTGACCGGAAAGATACTTGTAGGTGGGGAAAGCCTTCATGTGATTGGCAAAGTCCAGAGCAGCAATCTTGTCGAACTGGTTAATGATGCTTTGAGGCTCGATCTTCCAACTAGCACCAAGAATGCAAGAAATGTTTCGATGATCACTGGAGGAAGCCCACTTCGTGGTAAGGTCAGAATAAGCGGAACGATAACAAACGAACCTGTTGAGAGGTCTAGGAGTCTTACCGCGCTTGGCAGCTTCAGCGTGTCTTACAGCGATGGAACGATTGGCGAAGGCTAGCATGTCCTTGGGGGAGCCTAGATCAGCAGTCAGAACACTGATGGGAGCCTTCAGCTCAACAGCAGGTCTAGCAACCTTAGGAAGGGTACGCTTTTGACGTTTGGCAGGAGTTGCATCGCGTGAGGGACTGGCAGGGTCTTGATGAGTCGTCTTCTTGCCAGCAGCATTTCTACCAGACCTTCTCAGAGGAGTGGACGGAACACCTAACATGTCGACATCGTTATCTTCGGGAGCGGGGTACACAGGGGCTTCAGGAGCAGGAGTGAAAGAGAAACCAGGGGCTTGCATGGGCATGGGCATCGGAGCCTGCATCATGGGCATCATGGGCTGGCCATAAAAGTTAGCAGTGGGAACAAGCATATAACCGGGAGGGGGCTGGTAACCAATAGGAGGGTAGGCGTACTGGTACTGAGGAGCATACGTAGGCATGTATTGCTGAGGCATCATAGGAGCAGGAGCGTACTGGCCGAAGTTAGACTGACCAAAGTAAGGCAGACCGGCGTTGTTGTAGCCGAAAGGGTTGGCGTCAGGTTGAGACGGACCAGGGATTTCACAAGGAGTGAAGTCAAGGCCACCAGTCGGGATATCAGAGATAACGGTAGGGATGCCAAAGTCAAAGTCGGGAACGTCAGCCAGGTCCATGTCAGAGAAGTCAAAGTCAAGGCCGTCAGTGGGAGTAGGGAGTTGAGTCTGACGTTCAACTGTCGAGCCCTGCTCGGCAATTGGAGTCATCAAGAGCTCAGGGTTGAAGTTATCAAGCAATTCAGCCATCTTGTTGTTGGGGTTGGTCGGTTTTTGTGAAGGGGACAAGATGTTTGAATTGCTGTGAACTTGTGTTAGTGTATTCGAGTGTGTGTGTCCTGGTCCATCAGCGGGCCCGCATGCAGTATAAGAAGGAAAGATGAGCATCGTTGTTGAGTCCTTTGACAGTTATTGACAAAGGCCTGAGTACAATGAAGGTTCTTGTGATGAAAGAAACTCGACATTTGAATAAAGCCAGCAGACAGAGGCATGATCCAAAAAAAAAGGTCGACAAAGGATGCTCGTCACGAGCAACAATGCATGGTTTCCGTCGGGTCGCACGGTGGAGATGGAGAATCGGTAACGGCTACGAGGACTAAGAGGCGCCGCGATGCAGATGGAACATGTGGAAGGTTGTTCTTGAGCATGAGAACTTAGGCGCGGCATTACTTCGCACAGCTTAATGCTCTGTAGGTAGAAAAATATCACAAAGGCGAGCACTTAGATTGTGATGTTGCAAACTGTCTGCAGGTTCTGATTTTCTATCGAACACTGTCAGATACGTGAACTTGGGCTGGGCATAAACGTGGGTCGGTCTCTCTGAGACAATGCTAGCTGTTGCTCATACAAGCTTTCGGGGGTGCAGGCAGGTACACACTCACTTTCTGATGTCAGAAGATCCGGTTCTTGGGCCAGCAGGATAATGAGCGCCTTGGAGCAAGCTCGTGAATTTTCGCGCTGGGCGAAGCTCCTTGACCTCCTGAGTCGTTTACCAAGGGCGTCCGCAAACTTGATCAAGGCATCGACGAAAACTGCTGTTGATTTCGTTCATGTGCATTGGCCCATCAAGCAGCTTGGAAAGTGTCGTTGAGATAGTCAACAAACAAGTCCTTGATGCGGTCCTTGCTCAGATTGTGCGTGCGGTTCATGCTGATGAACTGCCTGCGCAAACGCTGCAGTTGCGGCAGACCAAGAGGATTGGCGGGGAGCTCGATAACATTTTCGACACCAGGAACAGTGATCTCACCACCACTCTCTCCCGGATGATCCTTCTGCCAGCTTGAGATTTGTGACACGATATCCGAAGTTGTCTTGTCCAGCTCGTAGAGATAGTTCTGCTCCGTGACAGGGGCTAGAATTGTGGCCGAGTTGGGCTTGACGGCCTTTGCCTTTCCTCCGACCAGTGTTTCCCAAAGCTCTTCAAGCGGCGGTGTCTCGTCTTCGTAAGGCACGGTAAAAAGGGGTGAGTCCCATCGTGTCATGCCGTTCGGCTCTTCGTAGCGGAATACTAGGTTTTCGAACAAGTCGGTCTGGTAGCCACCAGTACCGTCTGCAAGTGCTTTTTCGTTCAGCTCGCGACACTTGTCGGCGGGTGTTCCAACGTGCACCTTCACGCTGTCAGTATGAGATATGGATATCGTGATAAACAAACAACGTACCACGCAGCTTGGTGTGCGCTGAGCTTTCGCCTCACAGAACATCTGGTAGCGGAAGCCCTTGATGTAGTTCATCGAGTCTGCAATGACAATTGACTTGGCAGTCAAATCGCGCTTGACGGCTGAAGACAACGTCGCGCGTGCATCTTTCTCCGATCTAGCAGCACCATACACATCACGATCGAGTCCCAGATTCTGATCGTTCAGGTGGTGGATCTTGATCTTTGAGATACGCGCATCTTCTGAAGCTGCAATCTTTTGCGCAAAATACTCCTTGAGCTGCTCGCTGCGGTATGTCTTGCCGCTTGACGGGAAGCCAGATATGAGTATGAGCTGGCTGGTCGTCAGCGCAGGTCTTTCTTTGCTTGACAGCTACGCCATGAGCGACTTACTGGCATGACGGTGATTGTTTTGTCTTTCGGTCAGAGAAATTGTGAAAGACGCGCCCGCCTTCTCCGCATCACTTCGGAGGTGAGCACGGACCAGCCACGATCATCTCGCTGACAGGCCAACCCTGAGTTCAGGCCATCAAGGTTGAATCTCACTTCGACTGTCCACAAATCAGTCTCGAAGCAAGTAGATCGACACCCATCTGCTAGAATCGTCTCTTCAATCTTGAGACTCGGTGTTTGTCTGTAGACGGAAGCATTGGGCCTTACAAAGAGGTTCCACACGAAACATCGCTCGGTAGGGTGCATCACATTCAAAGATCTAGCACAGCACAGTCGTCACACAGAAGAATAGTGATAAGAACACAGCATTCAAAAGAAAAACAAGTTTATTGATCTCATAATAACGACATCTCAAAAACCGAGAAGAGACTCACCGTGAACGTCAGGATTGTTCAACTTGTTCACTCCCCAACTCTCAATCGACCTCAGATCTCGTTCTTCCCCTTTACCGCCTCTCGTCATCTAGAAGTAGAGGTGGCAAGACTGGCAGTTCCAACGTCTGAGCAAAGGGTTCCAGCTTAAAGTTCTGAAGCAGTAACGGCAGGCAGGAACAGTGCTGACACGATGACTGAGCGTGAAGTTGCTAGCACTGGAGGAGTTTGTGTTAGAATGAGTGCACATTTTATTTGATATGTGGGTAGTTTGGTGGGTGTCGTTCTGGCTGTTGTTAGTGAGTTGTGGATTTGTTGGTGAGAGATGTGATTTGGGACTTTGGTGGAAGGATGGCTGTCTATATGTACGTTTGTGATTTGATACGCAGCACTCTATCTGGTGCGAGAGAAAGCGTCTAAAAGACAATGGACTTGTTCTAGCACAAGGAATGTGAGTCGTTGATGAATGAATGTTGATGTTGCCTCAAACGCTTGAATGAATGAGCAGTCTAGAAAGGATTCATCTTGAACAAGAGGTGAGTGACAATGAAACCGGTGATCAAAGAATTATCCTTTCTGATTTCGAAGGGGTTTGGTACTACCGCGAATTGGGTTTGAAGCAAGTGTCGGAGGGTTACTGTTCTCCATACACTTATCAGGTAGACATTGATCCTAGCTACTTTGCGGAAGAACATACCAACTACGTTTACCACATCTTGAGAGCATTGTTGTACCTTCACTAGGAAAAACTTCGGGTCTTTGTAGATTGTAAGGACGTTACATTATTTTTTGCATACAGAACAACTCTAGACCTGAGCCAGCAGGTCTACTACACTGACATCTGAATCAATCTACTCCTTTCGACTAACCTTATCACGAATTACATCCTTGAGCGTATGTCTTCCAAGAATCAAGTGATTGTAGTTGCCCTTGGCAAGCGCCCACTTCTCATCATGATCCATAGCAAACTCGATGACGGTCTCCTCAGGAAACTTACCATATAGACCAAGATCGAACTTGTGCTTGATCTTGTTTCGGACGTTTTCAGGATCGTTCTGTTGGTTGAACTTACGACATATCTCTTTAGGTACTTTCGATGTCTTTACTGGGTCGCTGTGTGGTATTTCGGCATCCCGCCGGCGAACCAATTCTTCTTTGTAAGGTCCCTCGATGATCGAATCAGGATGGGCGACTCTAGCCGAGGTTTTTCGCCAGTATGCGATGTTCTCCTCGACCATAATTACGACATGGTGGATGATGTGATTGATGGTGTATTTCGTGTGAGGCTCGCTCCAGCGATGGTGAAGCCAACTTCTGACTTTGCTCAAATCCTCTTCATAGCAAGAATCTGTGAGAGAACCGCAAAAGTCAATCCAAGCGAATTGTCTGGCATAGTCATGAGTGTTGGATTGGGAGCGGAAAGTGATGGTTGGCCTCTTCATGCAGTACTTGACGTATTCAGGGTTGTTTTCGATCAGCTTATCGTCCCAAACGCGCGAGATATCCAGAACTGTGTTTAAGTGAGAGATCAGTCCGCTGTCGAGGAAGCTCTGAAGCTCAATTCTGTCGCATTTGCTTCTCAGGAAAATCTTCAAGAATGTAGGAATGTCGTATTCAGCAAGATCGCGACCGTTGGCCGCCATGTGGGATTGATTGACACTGGACATCGGTTTACAGGACTCACCAGCTTCTTCTTGAACGGTAGTCTTGTCGCCAGAGGTGTAGGTATACGGTTTCGAGCTGCCAGACATGGAAGGTTTCCAACCTCGAACGCCGCCGCCAATTCTTGACGTAATGTTGATAGTATCGAACTGCCTCTCAAACGCTGTGAAGACGCCCATGAGACTCTTAGCGACGTCGAGGTGGATACCTTTGCTACCGTTTCCGGTGTAAACTTTGAGGTCTGTGTATTCGTTAGTAATGACACGGTAGTTTGGTTGCTTATTAAGGGTCAGGAGTGCCTCATTCACAGCCTTTAGCTCTGTTGACCAGCAATGAGCGGCTAGCTTTTCGTGGTAATTATGATAGACCAATACTTTTGTGTCGGAATTGATTGACCAATTACCAGGACAAGGCGTATCGCGGTGGAACAAAAAGCGCCTGCTGATAACCTGGATGCCGACGATGATGCAACGCTCAGCCAATCGGTCATATTCGCTCTCTTCCAGGTGCGCGTTCTGATCAATGTCGACCATCCAATGAGTATACTTCGGCTCATTCTTGTTTGGATCTTCAAACGAGACTGGAAGACTGTATTCGTGAGTTTCCTGGCAAACCTTGCAGATCTTCGGGCTCTGGAAGCGAACGTTTTTCAAAGCATTGCGGACGATATCCTTTGCTTTCTCTTCAATGTCGGTGCTTTTGGCGTGATAGCGCGGGAAGACGATCACATAGCTCAATTTGAAACCTACAGTTTGGTGTACCAACTTTCTAGGTGGCGAAACGAGGGGCTTGGTCGGACCCTCAGTATAGATTGTCGCTGACTTCTTGGTTGGGCGAAATTTGGGAATGTGAGACATCTTGCGCTTAGGTTTGTTATCGATTTTGGGTATTGAGGGAGAAAGATAATGATTGGCGATCTTACACACACTTATAAGCTGAGACCTACCTGGTCATATCACAAAGGATAAGGGGGCGTTACAAAGCCGAACAAAGGAAGACAGAGGCTTTGTAGGATACCTTTGTTCTTTCTCATTCGATTTAACAAAGACGTTGGCCTCGTTGTTTACTGATCAAAGAAGCTTCACCCTCGCACACGTCGCCACTCCTGAATCTCACTCTTCGAAAAGCTCTGTGGATTCGGCGCGCGAAACATGAGGCCATTCACCGACTGTTAATCTAGAAGATCACTCTTCTGCATCCAGAAATATAGAGTTCTTGTCGAACCCCTCTCTCGGCTCATGCAACGGTCGGAGTATTTATCTGCTTCATCTGAGTTCTTCAAGAATCATTGGACGCAGCTGCACGATTTGTCCTGCCTCTTGGCAATCTGTTTCGCTCAAGAAAGTAGCTGGTCTTTAATTTGCAGTGGAAAGAAAATCACGGTCGCATGGTAGTTTGGAAAATGGAAATGAGCAAGTTCAGAAGAAAACTAGTGTGTATTAAGAATTTTGAGAGGAAGAGAAAAGGGAGAAATAGAAAACCTACAGTGGTATGTATCGAAATCAGCAGACCTACCGTTCATCAATTGAGAGTTGGAGTCAGGACCAGCCTGGCTGTTAATGTTAAATCTACGTTCAAGCCTGCCAGTCAGTGTAAGGTTCGCTCATAGCAAATGTCAGCAGAGGGCGTTGACTACCCTCAGCCTTGCAGTGTCTGAACCAGGCCTTGTAGAAGTTGATCTGTTTGTCGGCGTCCTCAATCATAGTTGCAGTCAATGCAGGAATGGTGATTCTAGTAACAGGGTTGGTGTCAAGAGCGCGAGTGGTGTGGTACTCAAAGATGGGAGAGTAGTCACGGCGAGGAAGTGGGTTCGAGGAGTTGTAGGTAAGATCACGGGCGTCAGTCAATGACAGATCGCGAATCTCATAGTCGAAATCAGCAGGGTTGACCAATCGGCGAACATAAGGGACACTTTGACGGTAAAATTCGTGAACGTCCTTGTCGGGCACACTGGGAGGACACTCGGTCTTGGTGGCAGAACCAGTAGCGAGGAAGTGAATGACAGCGCCCATAGCCCAGACATCAGCTTTAGCACCACCAATAAGGCACTCCGGAGGGCCAGGTTGCCATTTAGGTGTACCTGATGTTGTCTCAGAGTCAGCAACGTCGTCAGCAATGCCAAAGTCAATGATCTTGACAGTGGGGAAGAGGGCCGGATCACCAAAGTTGACAGGGTCAAGCATGATGTTCTCGGGCTTAATGTCGCGGTGAGAGATACCATTGTCGTGAAGGAAGCCATAGCCGATCACCAAAGACTTGTAGACGTGCCAGATGAAGGCCTCAGGAACTTTAACGGACATCTTGTCAAAAGTTGTGCGCAAAGTTCTGAGCTCACCACCTGCAACGTAGGGGAGGATGATTCGGCTGGTAGGGCACTCGCCAGGAGCGGATTGCGGTGTGTTCCAGACCTGTAAGAAGGGGAGGATGTTAGGGTGAGGGCCAAGTTTCGAGATACGGTCAAGCATGACAAGCTCAGGAACCGTCTTGAGATCAGTGTTGGGGGGAAGTATCAATCTCTTGATGACAACAATCTTACCGGTAGCTTTAACGGTAGCAAGACTAACAACACCCTGACCACCTTGGCCAAGGCTCTTGTCGAACTTGTAGAAGCTGTCAAAGGTCTCGTCGTAGCATTGGCTGATGATGCCGAGGTGCTTGGGCTCAGAAATGTCCTGCATTTTTGTGATTTTGTTGTGGTGGTGTTTTGGGTGATTTGAGATTTTCTGGTGTATTAGTAGATTTTCTGCTGTGTTCTGGGAGAAGAATCGGGATGGAAGAGCGTGAATGGTAGAATAAGTAGTTTCAACGCGTGGCGATCAAGCCGTTGTTAACGAGACAAGAGGACAAAGTACACCTTACTCTGCGTATTGACATACCTTTGTCCCTAGAACGGACTGGTCGAAGGACATACTTACCAACAAAGCGCCTTCGTTCAGCTTGAAAGAAATGGATACGAACAACGCTGAAGTATCAAAGAAAAGACGACAGATTGTTAAGCCAACAGCGCTCGTCAAAGGAACTGGACAGCGTTCTCCGACATAATGCGACCATTGTGACCAAACTGGCCAGCATACTGCATTGCCATTCAAGCAACGTGTTGCCTTGCACAAAGAAAGTTTTTGGGTCCTTGATATGTCTGGGGCATATCTTGATGAAATGTCAACAATGGATAGAGTAGAAGTTGGGGCATAATCATTGTTTCTGAATTTTGAGATAGATTTATCCGAACACAGATAGATTAGTTGAGGACAGACAGAAAGAAGAAACGAGAAGAAATGAGAAAAAAAGAACGGGAAAAGAATGAAAAGAAAAATTGAGCGCCCTTTGACACATGTCGTCGGCTCATCGCTATGCAAAGCGCAACTCTCCATCTCGTATCAGCCTACAGCAAGCGAGACTCTGCTCTTACAGAAGTACGGCAAATCCAGCAGCTGCAACAGCGACGAGAGATGCAAAGATGCCACCAACGCTGAAGCTTGAAGCAGCACCAGTGAAAGAGACTGGGCTGGTAGAAGCAGGTGCGGTACCGCTGGGTGATGCGGTGGTTGAGAGCTTGCATTGAGGGCCGGGACAAGACTTGGTGACGGTGGTCGAGCCGTTGTTACCAGCAGCAGGAGTGGTGGCAGGACCTTCAGGACGACCGGCGCCGCCAGTAGGAGCTTGGATTTGTCCGTCCGAGATTTGAGTGACGGGCTTGCCAGTGGGTGCTTGAATCTGACCGTCACTGATCTGGGTGACCACGTTGCCGGCAGGAGGAGCAGCACTGCCAGGCTTGGGTGCATCTCCGGGAGTTCCAGAAGTTCCAGGGGTGCCAGAACCTCCGTTACCTCCGTTGCCGCCATTGCCTCCATTTCCTCCGTTGCCGCCCGAGCCAGAGCTGGGGGTAGAACCTCCGTTGCCTCCGTTTCCACCGTTTCCGCCATTTCCTCCATTGCCTCCACTTCCACTGGGTGAGCTAGGTGAGGCATTGCCGCCATCTCCGCCATTTCCACCATTGCCTCCGTTGCCTCCATTTCCTCCGGGGCTTGAGTTGTCGCCGTTTCCTCCGTTTCCTCCATTACCGCCGTTTCCGCCATTGCCGCCGGGGCTGGATGAACCGCCATTCCCTCCATTGCCTCCGTTTCCTCCGTTGCCGCCGTTGCCTCCTGAGGAGCCGGTAGGAGTGGCAGTTGCAGGTGGTGGTGAGCCAGCGGCAGGAGTAGCCTCGCAGTCGCAAGGTTGAGTGACTGTGTAAGTTTGAGGAGTTTCGGCACACTGGTGGCAGACGACTTCGGTTGTTGTGAAGCCTGGAGGAAGGTAGCTTGGGCCGTGAGTCCAAGTGGGGGTAGCCTCGGTACATGATTCGGTGATGGTGTAGGTCACAGGGATCATACCGTGAGATGTACCCGTCGTGCAGAGAGAAAGATAAGTTGTTGTCCAGATTGTGGTTGAAGGAGTGATTTGAGCGGCAGAGGATTTCGAGGCCTCTTCGCACTTTGGACAGTAGGTAAGTGTAACTCCGTTGGTGACTGTGACCATTGCTGGAGGAGCAGCAGTATCGCAATCATCGATTGTCAACGTAACATAGACTGGTGATGCAGTCGAAGTGCTGACAGCAGCCAAGGTGACAGGGGCAGACGAGGACTGCGCAACGACACCAGTAGCGGCGATTGCTGCCGCAGCTGCAAATTCGACCTTCATTGTGTCGGTTGATTGAGATCGGTATTAGGGCTGAGGGTTATTACAAGGCTGTAGATTATGAAGCGAATGACTGTGAGTTGTTGATAATGATATCAGAAATGGATGGCTAGAGAATCAAGCGAGTGAGATTCTAGAGCGACTTATTGAAGGAGAGGAAGAGCCCGAATGTGTCAGTTTCCTGAAGCAGCACACGACTTATACAGACACTGCTAACGGTCATGTTTTGCTGTGCTGAGGATGTTGGAATGTTAGTTAATTGCTGTACATTCCTTGGCCTGGGCAACAAACACACGAAAGCGGATAGACGTGCAAGTCACAGCAACGAGATAAGATTAAATCATGGCACCAGATTATTCATGCTTGATGATATGATCTATCTGAAAGATGTCTCGGAAGTTTTGTGCTTGGGTTTTTGAGAGAGGTGTCTCAACAGCGGGTAGTCCACGCGAGGCTATCGAAGCCGACATAATTTTACAAAACAGACGCATCTTGACATTCTGACATGGCACTTGGCGAACACTATGCAATTGCACGAGTCTTGCTATCATCTCACCTCAGTAGTTGTCTTCGCGGCACGCGTCTGAAATCACAGAAGCGGCTTTGAAGGTTTGTCGCAAATCGTTCAAGGGCCACCTCGGAATCATCACAAATTGCCCATCTCGACTCACTGATCTCGGTACCTCACCAACCTCCGTAAGGACGATCACCGTTCATCTTTCATTATGCATAATTTCGTTGCTCTACATGATGTGAAGCATTGTTCAAAATCACGTGCGCCTAGCTTGACCATTGAGGCCGACTGACCTGAGGCATTCCTGATTCAAGGAATGTACCAATCTTTCCAGCCACTTTCTCTGTATACCAATGGAATGCTAGCCACACTCGAATATTCACCAGCCACCGGCTTGTTCATCCAGTCTGTAGGCCCATCAAACCTGTCAAACACATGTGACCACTGAGCAGAAAGGGAAAACCAGACTATTGTAAATCTCTCATTCCATACGAGCTACCAACCACCCGGAATGCCTTTTACAATCAGGAGGTTGGGTATCTCTAAGCACAATAGCCTTCTTTGCATATATTACCTTGCCTCTTGTGTCGATGTATGTTTTGTTCCTGCATAATCTTGCATTACAATCTACCTGTTCAATCACAATATCCCTGTTCAGACCCAACCATCTCTACAACCATCCTATCAGACCCAAAACCTCAGCCACACTTTGCATAGATCTTGCACAAGTCTGATCTGAGTTCACATTCAACCTATCAGATCAAACATTTCAGCCTTTTCTGCACAACTCACACCTCGCACTACAACATGGCATCTCTTAGTCAGCACTACTCTTACCCAATGCGTCCAGCAAACAAAGAGCCCCAATGGACAACCGTCTATGACGATTTGTTCAACCAATACGTCGACACTGACGGGTTTGAATTCGGCACATGCAATGCTGCAGCGACAACAAGCAGTTCAGATGAAGCCAGCAACAACGACATTATCAACTCAATTGAAGGAAACTACACCGACAGTGGAGACAGCAGTGCATCTGAAGCAGCAGCAAGACGTCTTTCCGATGACTTCTGGGCCAGAACACTTGCCGTACTTGAAGAAAGCGCCTCCACATTGGAACAAGAGCAGACCAACACTCACCAACAACAACAAAGAGGAAGGCAACAACAAATCCACAATCTTTCTCCCGCCTCCTCTTTCTACAACACAAAGAACCACCCTCATGCGGACTTTTTGAGTCTCGGCGGTTTCCCTTCTCCTCACATCTCGAACACTATTCCATCATCACCTTCAGCAGAAGCAGCGGCCAGGCGCCGTAAAGCACAGAGATATCAACAAGATCGCTCAACAAAAACACCGGAACGCCCTGTGGGGGTTACCAAACAATACAGATCATCTAGCAAATCGCCAAAGATGATGTCGCCTTCGCGTTACAGAGCAGGAGCTCAAGATGCATGGATTGAGAGCATATACCAGACTCCTTCCAGAATGACGACCATGAACATGCCAATCAGAAGCATGCCTTTGACCCCTCCTTCCAGTGGAAGAAATAAGCCAGCAGTTGGACTAGGTTTCCAAGGCTTTGGTGGTCTTGACGCCTCACCCTTCCAACCGTTCACAGACTACGACGAGCAAACCTCGCCATTCACCAGCAATTTTCCCCAGGACAATCTACCCAGACAACTCTACAGTCCTGAAGCCTCCCCTCTTACAAGCCCCAGCGTTGAACGCGGAGCAATCTTCGCCGAAGAGCCCATCCCAACCTTCCGCGACGTCTACTACGAACAACCAAACGTCGCAGACACCTACAACAAATCCGCCTGGAGCGCAAACTCCTTCGGCGCAGAAGACATCTACGAGCCTTCTCCAACATTCAGCCCATGGATGGCCAGCGAGAAGAAAGAAGCAGAATATCAAGCTTCTCTCGCCGCCGCAAATTTCCAAGTCCATGATAATGTCATCCCTTCCGGTTTCAATGATCCCACTTTGGCTCCTGCTTATGGGGAAGAATTGGTTGGTGTGGCGGAGATTGATACGACGCCTTACTACACTACTTCCGCATACGCAAACAATGTTCTGAGGAGAGAATCACGCACACCCTCTCCCATCCGCAAAACCAAGCGTTCTTCTTCTTCGAAACCGCACAGCCGCAAATCAAGCTCTGATCACAAACCCAGCAATCGTGGCTCAAAAGCCGGTGGTTTCGTAAACTACACACCCTCAGATTCAGACAAATTACTCAGTGGAGTCGCACCTTCTGGGAGCTCCAAGACGAAAGCGAGAAGAGAAAGAGAGCAAGCAGAACGATGGAGAAGATTCAGTCAAGCTGCTGTAAAGGCAGTTGCAGAAGCTGGAGGTGAGATTGCTCCGGTCGCTAATATGTTACCTGTTGGACCTATTGGGCAAGGAGATTTGATCGATACTAGTGCTGGAGGGAGTTGGCAATGAGCCAGAGATGGTGGAAGGGGTAATGGATGGGGTTGGTGTTTATAATATGTATCGAATTTTGATGATCGTTTTCTTCTCAACTTTTGACTCTCGCTTTTCTTGCAATGTGATCGCTTTGGTATTTTTGTTGAATGATGTCGACAATCACCTAGGCTGCAACCACCCATATATGGCATGAGTCTTACTTTTGGGCAAGCTTTCACCTTAACTACTTAAGTTCTGTTCTTCTGAGTCTCGTAAGTTGCATAAAATCACCGGACCCTGCCGCTTCATAGCTGAAACTGACATAAGGAATATCAATGATGGCAGATATCTCCCTTACACAATATCTATACTCCATCCCATCTTCCATCCCATCTTCTCTCAAAATCCTTCTTCCCACTTCTTTCCGTTCCCAACCTCACTGCGTAACAGTCCCATTCGTCAACTGCAACTCCCTAGCCGAAAACCTCACCTGCCCAGCTCCCACATCAAAAACAGTCAAAACATTTCTCATAAACACATCCCCCAAAATAGTCATCCCACCATTATTATCCTGCACCCCCAGCACACAAAACCCATATCCTGTATCGATGATCAAATCCAATCTATTGACGAAAAACGTCTTTGCGGAAACGGTGACGCCGAAGCGAGGGACTCGCGCATTGCAATCCACATGATAAAGACCTGTTTGTGAGGAGATGGAGGCGGCGGGGGAAAATGCGGCGGCCACTGCGGCAGCGACGGCGGAAGGAGCGTAAATAAGCGATGTCCCTGAATCGACGATGGAGTTGCGTGTAGGTGCACCGAGCAATTGCACTTTCCTCTTGTTCCCAGTCATCTTGACGTCGAAATCCGCAGACCAATTCGCAGATATAGCCCATCCGTCTACCCGGATGGAGTAGAATTGATATTCGGGCTGGCCGGTGCTGGCATCGATGCCCACCACGGAGATATTCGCAGATGTCCATGCTGTGCCGTGGGGGATATTTGGGATGCCACCGACGGCTAGGACGCCTCCACGGGCTTGAGCGGAGCGGGCGATATCGCGATCGAGGGCGATGCTGAAGAGTGGAGCGGTGAGTTTTTGCGCGTACATTGAGGTGAAGAGGGGGTTATAGGGGATATTGACGCCTCTGATGTCGGCGGTGGGGTCATTGCCGTTGTATTGGTTCGTCAGTGTTGAGTAGGCTAGTCCGAGGAGGCCGGAAGATGCGCCATCGCCGTACCAGCCTGCTTCTGTGACTAGGCCCATTGTTTGGTTTTCTACGGTTATGCCGGCGAATGTGAGATCTTCTGTTATCATTCTTCCATTGAGACGTTCTCCATCGGCATACGAGATGTTGAAATTGCGATTGTCGATTTGAGAGGCTGTTGAGGTTAAAGAGTAGGTTGGTCCAAAAGCACAATCTTCTTCGGGGATTGTGGCAGAGTCGGTGGGGTCCACGCAGGTGAAGGCGCTGTTTATGAGCCAAGTATCGCTGCTGCCGGTGTCAATCACTACGTAGAAGGTCTCTCCGCCCGCATCGAGGGGAGCGAGGAAGACGCTTCCCGCTCCTACTGAGAGGAGATCTGCTGTTCCATTCTGATGACTTGATCAGTAATCGTTCGAAGGTGATGATGAAAGGTCGTCTTCCTTACTCTCAATCGTGAGTAGATCCCATCTACATGATTGCCAGCTCTGATGGCTTGCAAATATCCAGCACTCAGAGAGTTGCTTTTTGAATCAGCTCTTCCCAATGAGATCGTGTTGCTGGTGATATGATTCGGACTAGGCTCCTTGATGGCTACAAGACGACGTGGTTGACTGACTCGGAAGTCGAAGTTGCCTCGAGCGGCGATGGGTGTGGCAAAGGCTACAAGAGCAGCAGCTTCAAGAAGACGCATTTCTGAGTACCGCGAAATGCAAAGAAAGACTCTGCCTTCAAACAAAGGTCAAAGAAAACCAACGAGCGAAAGAATGGAATAAAATCGAACGCGAAAAGAGTGAATGTTTCTTGTCGAACGGAGACGAACCAAAGCAGGGTTCGCAAGGGAAGGCCAAACAGACCACCGAGGGGAATTACGCTTGTGTTTTACTTCCCTGTCGTACATACTGCCAAACACAAATGCAAGCTTGTGTGTGTTTGATCGCACTCCCTTGCTTGGTGCAGATTGGTCAAGAACGCCCTGCATTCCTCCTTTCTTGATTCAATTCTCTTGGCTTTGAACATCTCGGTACATTACCTTATCGCACAGATCATTCCTAGATAGAGGAGCAAACAGCATGATCTGGCTTCTTCAGGCTTGCTCAGACCTCATCTAGATTTTCGGATCGTCGGTCGAGTTCGGAAGAGATGTGATGTTTGAAAAAAAACATTATTATGATGAATGGAAAATGTCTATATAAACCTTTTGGTATTCGTACAAGCCTCTCGGTCCCTCTTCTCATTACTGCTTCGGTCAATACACCCGACTTTGGCTTCCTGTTTCCAATATCTTGCAAGTACTGCACGGTTCCAAACTCTGGAGTTTCCCTCAAGTTGCACCAGTCTCAAGCTGGTGTGATGTTTGGCAATGGGACGGCTTCCCGCTTCTTGATTACCATTGTGGGACAAGTAGGGATAGGGTATGGGCTTGTGTTGCCATCACAGAAGTTCTCGTCATAGCATCTGATTGCTGCGTCAGTCTTTGAGCTAGCAGCTTGGATACAAACGACCACTCACCCTCCATAGCGTTTACCGCAAGGACTGATCTTGTCCACACAAATTGAGTGAGGGACACAATCTTCAGGATCTTCAACCTCGGTCGTCAACGCACGTGTTGGCAACGGTGTCGTGGTGGGCTGAGTCGAAACAGTCTTGATCTTTTTGGTGTATGGATATGTTGATTTTGAAGCTGAAGTCGCAACGACAGCGGCAGATGGGTTCAGCTCACGAGCATCGATGGAAGAAAAGGCATGATCGCTGTTGGAAGCCTCGTTAGAAAGGGACCCGGCATTATTATCAGAGCCAAGCCTTGCATACCCTGTATCGCATCTCGGGATGAGAAGCGCAAGAGAAGTCGAGATGAAGATGAAAATGGCGAAGCGCATGTCGTAATGTGTGAAGTTGGTTACACGAAAGGTGGGGATGGGAAATGAATGACGGAGTTTTGTATGAGTTTGATTTGACCTTCCACCACGAGGGAATTCAAGCTGAATATGTATTCGAGCTTTCCGCCTTCTGACTGACGACGATTTTGGGGCTTGTTCAAGCAAATTTTTTCAAGGAATGCGTCAATGTAAAGTCGTCGTTCAAAGGTGTATGAGATTCGAGATTTAGAAATCGTGATGGTGTGAAGAAGAAGTGTATGACGATCGAGGGTCGCAATGGGATACAAAGTCGTGGCGAACAATCCTGGGTTGAACATGCATCCATTCCTTCGATCGAGGGTAGCTGAGCAAAAGTCCTGGTTCTTGGAAAGCTGCAAACAGCGCATTGGGATCGCCATGCTTTCAGCCACATATAGCTAACCCTTGCTTTCTTGCGGCACTGTCCTTATCCACTCACACAAGAGGGAGTCAGCTGCGTATCCAAACATCGGCCGTTCCGGATAGGAAATCGGCACATGCTGGGCGCCAACTTGGTGCGATATTTTCGGATATTCTAACATAGCCGCAATGCCCTGAAGCGGACTTGAGGCTGATGATAAGGAATGAGTATACCCTAAGGTCTTGTGATTATTGAGGTGAAAGAAGGTTGCGGATGTGCTTGAGATCGTAGATTCTACCCGACGATGCGACAGATAACGATTGAGTTGTATCGAAGTAGCTGTGATTTGGGAATGCTGCGTCTGGGAACAGATGGATTGTTGCATCAATTGATACGACTCCGAGTCGTAGTTCGAGCTCCAAGGGGTTTCTAAACGTGATCAACAGGCACGAATAGGAGATGAGCCGGAGTCAGTCTCCAAGATCATGTTCAGAGGACGAACGCGTCTCACATCCACGAGACTCCTCCACTCGGTGGCTACCACGAACTCCACTATGACGACTCTCAACATACCACGGGAAAGATCCATCAGCAACAGCATGTCACTGCTGGCTGAATTCATCACCACTGCCATCTTTCCGCTTTGCCGGCAGAGACCGCAGTGGTGACTGACGAGGTGCTGCAGAATTGCAATGTTTTGAAGCTGTAAATCTGCAAGCCAGGGGTTGTTGTCTCTTCAACGTTGCGATGGGCTCATACGGCGAGATGTCCGAGTGCCGATCCATTTCTTTGGTTGTCAATCGAGCTTATGACAGATATGGCGATTGCTATAAGGAAAGAGAATGAGGAAATGATAGACCATGACAGAGATCAACGACAGGCAAAAGAAAAGGTGAACCTACACGTGGCATGCCGTCGGACGGGCCGAAACTGAGCTCCTCGAAAGTCCTTCAACTGCTTCTGTCAGTTTCACGCACCGGGGCGTCGGTCGATAAGATACATCTTCTCACTCACGCCACTGCCTTCTAGCTCGGCTTGGAAGCTATGAGCTGCCCACTTCACAACCAAGGGCGACCCGACAAGATCTTTGGTGGAACCCGAGCCAGATCTCGGCCCAGAAGAACTCTTGGTGCTGCAGGGCAGCGGCTGTCGCCAGTACCTGGATCAACCAGAAACCAATGGAGGAGACGTGTCTTCCCGGGAAGACCGTCAACAGAGCCTCTATTTGTGTGGCTGAAGCCTGGACATCGAACATGGTCTGGCCCACGCCATGTCGACCTCGAACCACTCGCCGCGGCCCAGCAGGACCGTGAGCACAAGGTCTAGACTGCCGTGCTTCTCGGCAGATGAATGCCAAAGACAGTGTCGGCGTGTCGCTATGGTACGCGTGGTGTTCGGTCATACCGATCATGAAAAGCCAATCGAGATGGTTGCGACAGCCAGCAACAAGGTGACAGCAAGGGACATGCTGCATTGGCGAGAAACCGCGCGTTCAGCTTGCTCGCTGTCCTGTACGACAGAAGGTGACCGATATGTTTCCACGACTTGACGCGCTCCAACGCCCTCCCTGCCTCGTTCTGTTTCCATTGCTCTTGCTTGACACTGCCCCTTATGTCAACATGTTATGCCACTGCTCGCGATCCACATCGTCTTCGCGACACGCTTGGAACAGCCCAGTGATGCGTCCAGCGTTGGCAGTAATCTCAAGAAACCGCTGTGGTCCTCGGTATCGTGGACATGTAAGTCGGACAGTCAATGAATGAAGGAGGAAGCGCGACATGGTGAGCAGGAAGAAGGAACAGCGCCAAAACAAGCAAAGACACGAAACGCGTCATCGGAGGCGCCGCTGTCACGTGTCACGGCCGCGCCACAGATACTATCCTTTCGGACAGCTATATGCTTACAGTAGAATATGGTGCGGTCGCGTGAACAAGCTTTAGAGAACTGGGTAGTTAAGCAGTCGTTACGGAGAAGCGATGCCAGACGAACAGATTTCTAGGCTCATGACGCCGAAATTGGGTTGTGATTTTAGTCAGAGAAGAAGTATCTTGTGTGCCAGGTAGTTGAAAGCATAGAGCATTGGATAAGGGAGAAACGTCTACTACGTATAAGCGAATGTGTAAGATCTGCCAGTCCTGAGGAGCGACATTTGAGGAGCTAGAAAACCAATCATGCATAGAAAGACAGAAAAGAAATCAGAAAAAGGAGTATCCGCAATAAATCAAACACCCTGTCTTTTCCTCGAGCATAGTTGTCCGTATCACCACCAAGTCCAGAGACTGCAGTGCGATGGAAGGTGCGTGCAGGTCTTGTCACCTCACCGACCCTCCTAGCAGTCAAACTCACACCAAAGGTCAAATTCATGGCGTTGTCCATTACTGATTTTGGGACCTTTGTACGCCCAGTTCTCACACTCGTGCGAGTTCCAATGTTGATCACCATAATGAAGAGTGAACGAACTTCTCCAAGAGTCGGTAATGAAGCCACTAGGAATGCGGCCGTCAATCCAAAGCTCGGGACCTCTGGTGGTGCCGATTTTGATCTGATAGTCAGGGTTGGTGGCGCTCCAAGTGCCGACGTTGGACCAGTCCCAGGTTTTTCCAAAGGCTTGGGCGGGGACTGCGTTGTCGAGGAGGTCGATGTTGTACTTGTCGGTGCAAGAGTTTCCGCAGAGTCCGTTGGAAGCTTTAGCTTTGAGTTTAGCGGTCTGGACAGACTTGATCGTGGAGACTGGATGTGGCTGGCTTACAATCGAGGTGAATGTGGGCTTCGCATTTGTTTGTGTTCTTGCGGCGAACAAGCGTAGAGCTCGAGGTATCTCTGTCAAGCACAGTAGGTGCGGCCATGGCAGCAACAGCAAGGATGCTGGAGATGACGATGTTCTGGAAGGCAACCATCTTGGAAGTTAGACTTGATGATTGGTAGTTGTGAAGAGTCGTTGTTGGCTGGAATTGTTATTGCGTGTGAAAGAGCTGATGTGAGTGCTTGAGATGTCTAGAATCTAAAAGCTGAATAACCTATCTTTATGTCTTTCTTCTTGGTCTGACTATTCCATCGCATGTTCGTATCTGTCTCCAGTCAAGGCTGGAGAAGGCTGCGCAAAGTTGTTGCAAATCTATTCTTGCATCAATCAGCGGTATAGGGCGATTCAAAAGGCTGCTGCAGCATGAGCGTTGCAGATGCCTTCATGCTCGTTCGTGTTGGTCTTTTGACGCATAGGATACTAAGCAGCTGAGGCAGAGCAATGCTTCTGGTTCCTCTGGCTTGGCTCGCAGGAGTATTCACGGTGTTATCGCTTTGAGTTGCCGCAGTGCATACATTCAGGATGCAGGAAGTCGTATTTAAAGCAACTTTAGCATTCCTCAAGGGTCAAGTCCAAGCCATCAAGTCTGGGCACTTTTCAACCAACATTTCATCCTCAATTAGCACCCGCACATCGACTGGTGGAGGAAGTAAATGGAACGTAGAAGATCGGTGAAGAAGACCAGAGCGAAGAGCTTCTCTAGAACGGCTGTTGGTAGATGTGAACACGTTGTGGAGGCCGGTAAGCATTAGCCCGATATCCGAAACTGCCAAGATCATGACGCCATGAAGGTGATGGGGTCAGGGTGATACCCTTAACAAGCAGTTTCAAGACAAACCGGCTCCTACAGGCGCGACGACTACGATGTTTGGTTGTTTGACCAGATAGAGTTGATTCTACCGACGCTCTCCCTTGAACCTATGGAGAACTCGAGCAGAGAACACCAGTTGTGGCGAGTTATATCGAAATTTGTGTTCTGAGATATCAAATTCTAGAAAATGGTCGTGGACCAGTGCAACAAGCAATGGTCTTCTCTGATGGAGCTTGAAAAGTGGATCGATCTTTAGATATATGTATGATGAGAACTAAAAAAACCGAATCGAATAGAAGACCATATTGGCAAGAGACTCCAACAGTATAGGGATTGTAGAGGTCGTTGCCAGCGTGGAAGAGAGATGCTTGGCCTAGACTTTTGGCCACTCGGGTCGCACATGTTGGCCCCGCAATTCGAGTCCCTCAAAAGAATCGCGTGCCTTCCAGACGGTGAACAATTGCAGGTGCTCAGTCAAGTCACTTCCGAGAGACTCAAGCATGAAAGCGCACCCCCAGAATGCCCGGTCGCGCTATCTGGCTACTATCTCCACAATGGAGAAGGTGCCGGTAGAGGAGCTTGAAGCCGCACCATCAGAATCACGATGGCTGTGGCTGCTAAATGCAGGCGACATGGCAGCGCGAGCGCGTTCAGGTATCACACAAGCAGAGAACCTGCCTGGCTCACCAGTACAAATTGTAGAACTGTTAGCAAAAGTAAGTGAGAGTGTAAGAATGGACTGTAGCTGACGACTAAGTTCCCGCAAGCCGTACGCCCTGATCGAGTATAAATCGCCAGAAGATGCGACGAAGGCATTCGAGACGGAGTCGAAAGCGATCTTCGCATACGCTGCGCCGGCAATGGTAGAGCGAATTTTGTTCAACATACAACCGAACTATCCACCACCCACTCTCATCTCAAACGATCCACCAACATATGAGTTTACCAACGGACTGATCCTGATCCACGACTTCATCAGCAAAGAGGAAGAGGAGGAAATGATACGGGAATACCATGTTGTGACATCATCTAGGGAAGGGCGCGCTCTCAAACGAGGGGCTGTACACTACGGCCCTCATTTCGATTATACCACTTTCGCCGTCTCAAAGTCGGCAAGCACACCCCCGCCTGAATACCTCACGCGACTGCTGGATCGCCTACCTGCCAGAGATGACAGGGACATACCTGATCAGTATACCCTGCAGCACTATCCGCCAGGCACCGGCATACCCCCTCATGTGGACACGCATTCGGCATTTGAAGAGACAATATACAGTCTCAGCTTCGGCGCTTCTACGCGGATGGACTTCAAACTCTGCGGCGAAAAGGAGTCAAGGAGATTGCGTCTGCCAAAGAGGTCGTTGGGAGGAGGAGTCGAGACACCGCCGCCTGAGCTCGCACCTTCTGTTGATAGTGTTGAGGAAAAGACCGAGGAGTGGGAGTTGGAGTTGCCGGCGAGATCGCTGTTGGTCATGAGAGGGCCTTCGAGGTATGGCTATACCCATGGAATTAAAGGAAGAAAGCATGATCAAGATGGTGCGAGGCTTGTCGCCAGGCAAGATCGATATTCCTTGACTATGAGGAGAATCAAGCCGGCTGAGAGAATTGGTTGTGATTGCGAGTACTCGCATGTATGTAGTTGAAAGTATATCAAGCCAGTCGACTATTCAATCCTTGGGAGGCGGAGGCGGAGGCGGAGGCGGAGGCGGAGGATGTGTGGGATCGGTAAAGAGACGAGGCAATTCCTTGTCTTGCTCGCTCTCTGGTACCACAAGGTCAAAGTTGTTGGCGAAACAAGTTGAGCACATGTATCTTGATTGATTGGACTTCTCCCTCCACCACAGCCTGAGGTAGCGGCTCCTCTGACAGGCGGTGCAATCATGGTCGACTCGATCCGGAGTGATGACGGGCTCATGCAGCTTCCAAGTCCAGCCCTCTTTGATCCACCGTAGATTTTTTAGTATGTGCGATGCAAGCAACCTGGAGCGCCGTATCTCAAGCTTCTCACGATAATCCTTCAAGTTGGCACTTCTTTTGCCCTCCAGTATGCCAGGTATCTTTCGATTGTATTCGTAGTCATGGATAATTCGCATGTTTTTATTTTCCGGCTTTCTGCGGAACTTTCTGTTGTTCCTTTGTATCCTTTCACGGAAGTTCTTGTCGGTGGCGTAGCGGTATCTATGGTAGGCTCTCGAGTCGACTTCTTTGAGAGCAAGCGCTTCTTCCCGAGTCAAGACCGTGGGCGTATCATGTTTACTGGTACTATAGGCAGCGCGTCCGAGTGCGCAGAGCGGTCGCGCTGTCCATGTCCACGCGAGTGGCCGGAAGATGCGTGGCGCGACCAGGAAAAGAGAGATCATGCCAGGACGTTGATGCAAGAGGTTGGCAATCGACCACAGAGACGAGGAAGGAGCTTGATGGACTTGGCATGATCTTTATCACAATCGTCACGCTGCCAAGAGGGAAAGATCATGATCCAAATCGATGACTGCGCACTCAGCCTTCGAAGTTTGCATGCTTTTTACGGTTGACCAAGCTGTCAAGCTAACGGGCCGACACTCTAACCTGGATTGCTCGTTGGACTTGATCAAGCTTGTTGTAACTGTTTGCTACAGTACTCATACCCATCTCTGTTATACAAGTCTTCTGCCTGCTGTCGCCTTGCAGGAATGATGGAGCAATCATCCTCGGCACAGCTAAAAGCGGCAAGGACTAGGCTGCATGCGGGAGTGCCGGGCAGAGGCTAGCACCTGCCCCCTCTCGTGTACTTGTATACACGGCGAGAGATGGTCTGACTGGAGCCAAACCTTGAGCTACTGTTGAGCAAGTATTCATCTCTACAGCTATTTGACCAAAGCGACGACCTCGACGACAAGACTGCTGGCGATTGGGAACATCTACACCTGGATGAAACGTTTCATGGCACATTCCTGAGCCCCTCGTCTTATCAGCAGTGCCTTCCCTCTGTCGATCGGCTTATGCCTGCAGAAAGGAAGCATCACCACATCAGCCTCTGCAAATCGTGCCTGCCTTGTGAGTGTCGCCTTCTCGTGCGACTTCCCTTTGCTGACTTTCTTCCTGTCGCAGAAATCCAACAGTCTTCCTTCCACGATGCGTCTTCTTGCGATTGTCGCATCACTGGCGGCATCTGCCATGGCACAACAACTGCTCGTCTACAGCGACTCGGCCCTTCCGTCATGCGCACAGCAATGCACAATCCTCCAGAATGCACAAACAGGCTGCATCCCCCCAGCCGCTCCAGTAACCGACGCCGTCATCTACGAATCGTGCTTCTGCCAGTCTGGCTACCTCACACCACTCAAGGCTGCTGGATCTACGCTATGCTCGGATGTGTGTGAAGCGGCCGATGTGGCCAAGATTGCGACATGGTATCAGTCCAACTGTGCCGACAATGGTGTCGCTGCCGCTGCTCAAGTCAGCGCTGGAACCACGACAGACCCAACTGCCACAAGGAGTGCTTCGACGATTGCTTCGTCACCTCCAACGTCGACCTCAACAGGCGGCACACAGAGCTCAAGCTCCGCCCAGGATGCAGACCCTCATCACGATTGGTAAGTCAAGATGGAGGTTGCAACACCAGACCAATGACTGACCAGCCAACAGGTGGACGGACCATTGGAAGTGGATCGTCATGCTCATCGTCGTATTTGTTGGTCTCGCCATCCTCACCGTCATCCTCGTCCTCCTTCGCCGCCGTCATCGTCGTCGTCAAGATGTTGCAAGAGGTCCCTTCAACTCAGGCATCACCCGCAATTCTCTGCCCGCCCTCTCAGTCACACCCCCTTCGCAAGGCAAGGTGGCCAGCAATCATGCCAGCAGAACAAGTCTTCCAAGAGTTAGAGAAAAGGATAGAATGACCGTCACCGACGTGCCTGTACCCCCCTTGCCTGCGGGTCATGACTTTGCCGGAAAAGAAAGAGGTGCCACTCCAGATGTTGAACACGGACGTGCGAGATGAGAGAAGCAGAAAAAGGCACATGTTTCGACATTGCCCT
Source organism: Aureobasidium leucospermi (assembly GCA_019775405.1). Classification (NCBI taxonomy): domain Eukaryota; kingdom Fungi; phylum Ascomycota; class Dothideomycetes; order Dothideales; family Saccotheciaceae; genus Aureobasidium; species Aureobasidium leucospermi. The sequence goes on from JACWFU010000002.1 coordinate 106,899, forward strand.
TTCCATTGATACCCACCACATAATCATAATACAGGCCAGACACCTTTTGACTCACTGATCTGCTTGTGTATTGACTTGGACCCTGATTTGATCGACTCTGGGGGATGTGGAGAGGCTGGAGTAAACTTCAGTCTTGGCAAAATACGCCGATTCTACTTCTCGAAAGGTAACATGGTGACTGCCAAAGAGCAGCGGACGTACGGTTGAGTTGACCGAATGCTTCAGCAACAGCAGAACTCGAAGAGTGCCATGAAGACATGTTCAAGTTTTGACGTGAGGCAATTATGGCTCACACCCCATAACCCAACGTCTGGTCCACTCAGGTAGACTCCGGTTTCCCACCAGATACATTCGATGCTACGACCCTCGCCATCGGACTTCACATCCTTTTCTATGGGATCCGTCTCGGTCTCATCAATCGACGGTGGCCCCCCTAGCAGGAAATTACGACAACTCTTTCGAACTCCTGTCCTATCCAGTGTCAGCAACGAGTTCTCGATAGCCAAGTCTAGTTTTCAGTCCTGTATTTCCAAGACGTGTGCATCGTGTTGACAACAGTCGACCAGCATCGAGTCATAGATGGAATATACTGGTTTGTCAGAGATGTAAACAACGAGGCTATAATTCGATATCATCAGTAGCCGCAGATGATGCAATACTGTCGAGATTTATTGGCAAAAGAGTAAATGCAAAAAGATTGATCGATCCTCCTCCTCCTTATCCTCCTCCTCGAGACCTGTAAAAAATGAAAAAGAAACTCGGAGTGATGATGAGTTTAGAGAACCCCCACACCATAGGATAGATTATAATTACCACCGCCCCTGATAAAGGAATCCGACTGGTCCGCTGTGCTCCGATGGGAAACTCTCAACCATGGTAGAATATAATGGGTCATTGTGGTACTTGCGACTTCACTGGACATAGTTGTCAGTATAATTACGGTATTTGTAAGCATATCGATCATATCTAGGTATTTTACTGTAGTGTCTGCGTAAGTGGGGTCTTGAAGGGAAGCGATGTATAATGTGAAAGAACCCAGAACTAGCTTTATAAGGATACTTGATCTTTCTACTCAGGTTTTGGATTCCTGGATCTAGGGGTTTTTGCTAATGATGATACTACTTGTATGCTACGCATTCAATGATCATCTATCATACATCTAGAATCACTCGAAGACCCCTCCCTAGCATCTTCATCACTATTGCTTTGTCCATTGATATTCCTACCTCCTCTCTAAACCTTATCACCCGTTCTCTGTCGTCTTGGCGTAAACTCCGTTCTCACATACGAGTTTTGATGTCATTGAGATGGGGTTTCCCCTTATAAACAGTTGATATATCAAGTTCTGGAATTAGAGACCGGAGATGAAATGGGTCGGGAGTGGAGGATTCTGCTGTTATTAACGCGGAAGAGCAGGTAGAGGCAGGTAGATGTGAATGTAGATGTAGATGTAGATGTTAATATATAGATATAGAGGTAGATGTGGATATAGAGGTAGATGTGGATGTAGATGTGGATGTAGATGTGGATGCAGATGTGGATATAGATGTGTATGTTGATATAGAGGTAGATGTGGATATAGAGGTAGAGGTAGAGATATAAGGGCCTTGATCATCTAAGTAAATTCCCACGAGACGCTCGATTTGGTTTGAGATTTTTTCTCTATTTGGCGGGGGCTTAAGAGGTTTGTGAGAATTTGCACTGTTATTCTGGAGTGAGAGGGTCATGTGGGTGTAAAGACGGTGGAGATTGTGTTGTTAGCTACGTGATGCAGTCGTGGTCTTTTTTTGCCCTGCGAGCATGCGGATATGGGGCTTGCAGAAAGTAAGCCTTGTAAGATTTCCTGTATTTGTTCGTCTAGGTTATGGGCTTCTCGTCTGAGATCTTCTGCAAATCTTTAGAGAACATTAAAGCATTCCTTGTTGGTTCCTCATGCTACGAAGGGAGTACATCTAAGGTACACTTTGCAGCAAAATGATATAACATCGCAATTTTGTAATACATTAGATTCTGTTGTTCCATAGATAGATCGACACCTTGGACAATGAGCTACTGTAAACAGTCGAGCTGTGAGCAGGTGTTGCAATGCTGGATGGTCTTGTGGCTGAGATGTTTCCATTTCGCGCACTGTTGGGCTTCCTTTATGTCCGAGCATGGTTCGAGTCGCTCATCAATAAACGCGACCGTGGAGGGCTCGAGGGGGGTGCGGCCATCTCAACTTGGTTGCCGTACTCAAACTCGAACTTCGGGATATAAAGAAACCAGAGCCCATGGAAGATTTGTACGACTGTGAAATTGTGAATTGACAAGAGAGAAAATCCCCTCCTAATGCTGATATAATTACTGAAGCCAAAGAAGACAACACGAACCAGCACATTGTCCTCCTCTCCTTCCTCCAAGCGGGTATTCATTCTTCCTCCATATCCCTTCCAAAGACCCAAGAACGCCCTCGCTATGCAACTTGTAACAGAAAACAAAAAACATCAATCTCAAAGATCTCTCCACGATCCACCGACGGGCTTTCTCGTGACCTCAGGAGCAGCAGTGTGGTATGAAGGTGGCGCGACACCAGCATAACTACTCTCATACCCAGGACTCTGAGCTCTAGGACTGTATTGCGCAGCTTGCCCATAACCATACTGTTGCTCAGCAGCATACGGAGAAGGTGCAGAGTATCCCAAATCGCCTCCATAAGCACCAGCATTGGATTGATAAGGGTATTCCTGAACATGCGCATTCGGCGATTTCGGCAGCATGGGTGCAGCGGCGGAAGCTTGATTGTTGTTGTGCAGACTTCCCATTTCCATCTCATTCACATCATCCTGATGGCGCAATGTGCGTCCCTGGCTCCAACTCGGCATAGCAGGTAGTGCATCTTCATTGAACTTTTTATTCGAGGACGGAGCGTCGAAATGTGCGTATTGTGGTACTTGTTGTTGAGAGCGGTAGACGGGTTGAGCAGCGGGTTGATATTGCGTGTATTGGGGGAATTGCGAGACGGGGGCCACAGGGGTGGGTTGTTGAGCGTATCCTTGATTGCGGTGGTGATTGTTGTTGCAGCAGGACGTGCAGCAGGAGAAACAGGAGAGGCAGCCGCAGCAGCATTCGACTCCACAGCAGAGGCAGCGGATGAGACACCAGATGAGGGATGCTGCGATTACTACGCCGACGATTATGCCGACTATGACTGGCCATCTGGGGGAAAGGGCATATTAGTGATGGTGGATACAAGAGGAAGGAGTGGTCACTCACTTGCAGTATGCCTTTGTCATACATTGATCCCATCCGGAAAAGGTGTTCTTTACGTCCGACACCTCAGACGACATGTCTCTGATGTAGCGCGAATACATCTTGATCGCTTTGCGTATTGTTGATAATGTGACGGTATAGGTAAACGAAAGTCGTGTGTCAGATGAGACAGAAAGCGAGAGATCCTTAGAAGCGAAAAAGGTTGAAATTAGATCAGTCGAGCAGCGTATTTAGATGAACAGCAATACGCTTTCGGAGTCCGAGTGAGAAGATGGCCATGAGCTGACAGGCAGCAGGGGTGTAATAATAAGTTCAGAGGGATCCCCGCAATGTGAAACGCGTCCAACTGCTTGTCCGCATGTGCAGGAGGCTGGTGTGGCTGAGCCCGTTACATGTTTTCGACATCCGTTTCGTTGCTCTTGGCAGTCATCTCTAGAGCTCCTGACTCCTATCTTCTTCATGTTTCAGCCCGTGAACGTCTGTTCAGCTGTCTACAAACCTCACATGTCGATGCGGGACTCATAGTCGTTTGTTCTACGAAGAACGCGATGAGAAAAGTGCCTCTCAGCCGACTCCGCAAGCTTCGGAATGCAATCCTTGGCGTCTAGTATGCTCACTCCCCGTTTCAACAAGGGGCTGGGATATCGCATTTCTTATCGATTTTTGCACAACGTCTTCGATGAGTTATGGCATTTTATGCCGTCATGACGCTCGGCTTGGACCCTTATGTCGTCATTTCCACCTGTTCTCATACTTTTATGCTGTCATGATCTTGCTTTGCATCATTTTCTCAACGGCTGTCATTTCTACTTTCGGAATGACTTCCTGAAGAGGTGTTTTGTGGTCACGGCTTATACAGATATGGTATAATAACCATTTTAGTATTGATACTCTGTATGTTGATGGATCTGTCATCGGATGCTCGCCAAGGATCACGCTGCGAACTCTTTGAGCTTGGAGTGTCAGAATCGAAACAATTAGCATAGAAGAAAAGGCTATGTACAATCTGATTCAAACATAGGAAATCTTGTCGATGAACGTCCTGCACAATAGTATCAACCTCCGCCATTAATCATAGATCCGGTCTGTACATCTTCCTTGTGGGTACCCTGTTTCTCGTTCTCCGCCTGGCAAGGCAACTCGCGAGTTTGTTTCTCGATGGTCGAATGCCATCATAGAGGCAATCTCTTTCAGGACAAGACTATTCGCGCCAGCGCTTGTCTTGTGGAAATATCTTCGCGTTTTCAGTAGAACAGGACAGTTGAGAGACGTTGTTGACGTGATTAAGCACGAGACGGTCCAGCCTGCGACTCTGCAGTTCGCGCTGCTGCCGCTCTAGCCTGCTGCATGACCTTCACAGCCTCCCTCTCCTTCTTTCTTGCCTGCTTCTCCTTCTTTTTCTCTGCTTCTCTTACCACTTGTGTCTCCATCGACTTTTTCCTATCCGCCTTCCACTTCTTACCCTTCCGCTTTGGTGGGTTCAATCTTCTCCGCTCAGCTTTGGCCGTGAGCCTCTCGCGTCTTTCTTCTTCCTTTATGCGTCTCGCGTGGTCTCTGAGATCTTCGGGCCCCTTAGGTTTGTTTCCTTTACTTCCGTTGGCTTTCCAGACTTGTAACGCTACGTCCTTTTGAGCCATCAGTCTGGCATGTTGTGCAGACACCGGTCTGTTGTCGATGGGAATGAAGGTGGCTTCGAAGAACCCTGCAGAAGTGTCTCTACAGGCATATTGACTGGGGGGTTCATGTTGTTTCCTTGCTTCCTCCGCTATCTCCATTTCGTCCGCTTTGCTCAGTCGGTCGAACATCTTTTGCTGCGCTGCGGATCGTTGCCTCGGAGGATTGGCCCTCCTCTGACTGTCTTCTGTCGGAGGGTCCTCGGGCAGTGATTCCTCGGGCAGAAATTCTTCCATCTGTATATCGCGAACTCGTTTGCTCGGCTCTGCCTCTGTCGCTTGATTCGCCTCAGCTCTACGTTTCTCCGTTCGTGTGGCATTGCGCTCTTTAACTACCCGTTTCTGGCCCTCGACACACCTCTGCCTGTGAGCTTCGGCGCCGGCGTTTTCTCTTTGCAGTGATGTGGGACCAGGCTCGTAGACGTTGCTAGATTCTGGAGCAGTCTCGATCCGCGGTCCGGGAAGAGGTTGAGGAATCGGCTCGGGCGTAGGTACTGTACGGGCGCTAATTTTTGGATCATATCTGTCCCTCCTCTTGAGCCACTCTGCAACGTCTGCTTCGTTGGCAGTCTCCGCTGGCGTCCAGGAATCTGGGACTGTTGTGTCACCGATAGGCTTCCATTTGATAAGATACTGTAGATTGCCATCGATGTGCTTCTCGTTGATGATGCGAGATATTCTCATCTCGGGTGATTCGACGGCTGGCTCCGTGGTCGCTTGAACGTCCGGCTCGGTAATTGGCTCAGCAAGCACACTCACATCCGGCTGGGCAACTGGCTCGGTGACCATTTCCACGTCCGGCTCGGCAGCAACAACACTTGAGCGTTTTCTCCTGGGCTTCTTCGCTTTCGCTTTCGCTTCCTTCTGCCGCCCCTTGATCAGCACCCAATCTCTTACAGCCTCCTCATTGGCATTGTCCGCTGGCTCCCAGGTATCCTCAAATGCTCTACCGTTGATGGGTTGCCACTTGATCCTGTACTTGAGCACACCACCAACGACTTTCTCGTCAACAATATCGATAAGTGGATACTCTTCTTGACTGTGTTCTAACCTCTCTTCTGCCGTTGGGATCGCAGACGACGGGTCCAGTGATTTGCGATGTGCTGCTCTGCGAGAAGGTGCCAGATGAGGTGGGAGCTTGAGCTTTGGCGTTCTGCTGGCTGATGCGCTTGACGCGGGGGTGCTCGATGAGGGTGTTTGAGCCGCAGACCTTTGGGACGCTACAGCGAGCATGGGGTGTATGCTCGTGTACATCTCGTCATCTTCATCATCCGCGTCTTGCATGATGGCGCTAGGGAAGATAGAACTACTCTGTGAGGAGATGAGAATGATAGGTTCGCTTTTCCGCGATTTTGCTCGGACGGTGGCTTGAGAGCTTGCGGGCTGCGCTAATTGACCTTCAGGAAGGTCTGGCACATCCTCCATTGTGATATCAACGGCATGACCATCTTCATCGAAAATCGGAGGCTGATCGTCTGTTACTGTCTGTGGCGCGGATGCCGAAGGTTGATCTTCAGTCGCTACATGTGCTTCGAATGATGTTGGAGGCTGGTCATCTGCCAGAGTATCTCGCTCGAGGGAGAGTGCCTGGCTGGGTTCAAAAGCGAGTGGGAGGCCCAGATTAGAGGCTATTGCGGGTGGTGGTGACATAGATAGGAACCTCGAGACAGACAGTTGGTCACTGCTGGGCAATCTACGGTTACGCAGTTCTTCCCAGTCTTCGGCTGACATTGCAGCAACTCGTTGCTTCGCCAAACGCTTTTGTGCAGAAAGCTGATCTGGGCGCGGCAATGCCTGTACTGCTGGCTCGTGGGAGTGATCGACTGGGCAATCCATCTGGGAGTCTTCGCATACTGGCTCACGGCTTTCCATAACTTCATGGGTTCCTTGTCTTGTGAGACTGCTGAAGTTCGGTTGAGAAATTGGTTTCTGATGTTGTTCTCCGTTCTCGACTCCGTGTTCATCCATTGTCGCTTCAGGATGCGGTGTACCTTGCAAGAAAGTGTCGTCGTCGTCATCCATCAAGTCAAAATGCTCGGTAGCTTCTTCAAAGCCTGCACGATCCTGTTGTGCGAGTCGTGTTCGTCGTTGATGATTTGAATACTGGAGGCTGTCGTTGTCCAAGAATGTCGAAGCCATTGTTCCCATATCTAGTCCTTCGAATTCGTGTCCGTGTTCCAAGTCGGAGCGATGCCGCTCGTCATGTTGATATTCTGGAAGCGAAGGCTCCTCTGATACCAAAAATGATGGGTCGTATACACGTTGGCTTGGACTTTGGATTGACCATTCGCGAGAGCTTGACAGAGTGTCTCCCTGCTCTGCCGATTGCTCATATGCAAATGGCGAGCTCGATCGTTCACCGTCCGATTCGATGGTTTTTGCGTTTGCGTTTGTGTTCACACTCTGCTCCAACGCTGGGATAATTGGACCGGTCCTTGCTTGAAGACGATTGAGCACATCCTCGACAGAATAAGAAGTTGCATCTTCCAGGTCAATCTTCTTTCTCAAACATGGACCAATATCGTCAGACCAGTCCTCAGCTTTTTCTGGGTTGTTCCTGAGAAACATTTTGGTCATTTCCGTGTCGCTAAGCAGAGATCGTCCTTTGAATACCGTGTCCAGATTTGTCTCAATAACACTGACAAGGAAGAAGTGTGAGATTTGTTGGAACATGTTTTCTGCTTCGGGGTCAATCACAACAGGGTCCTTCAACTCCGGAGGTATAGGAAGACGTCTGATAGACTCGGTGAGCCATCCTCGTACAATTCTCCGTCGAGGCTGCTCTAGAACTTGTTGAGGATCGTCTCCCTCGACTCCGTACACGGTCTTGGTCATATCGATAGTCACTTTCACCAGAGCCAGGTAAAGTTCATGCGAAAAGATCCATTCCCGCTGCCGTCTAGCCTTGACAAAGAGTAGTTGGCGTTGTTCTCTGGTCATGTCGGGTGTTTCAGTAGACATCAAAATCAACTCGTGTTTCATTTCGTCAATGAGATCCTCGGCGGCTCTGATGATCTGGACATGTCTGTCAAATAAAGTTTCTGACTTGGCACAAGCTGGCGAAAGATATTCTTCCGCATGTTGCGAGAATGATGAGTCTTGCTCATCGCTGTCCCCGCTGATTTCTGGTGCTTGGGATAGTACCCTCGGTGCGACAATCCTAGGCGTGTTATCATTCGTGCTGGACGATCGACTCAGACGGGGAGTCCTGAGCTGTCTTGAGAGTAGAGTAAAGCCGCCCGATGATGGTCCAGCAGCAGGTTGAGTGTGCATGTCGCTACGTGTAGCTTCAAGACCTTCCGAAGCCGCATCATGGTACAAAGGAACATCGGAATGCATCCCCGCATGCCTCGCATCTAGCGCATCCAGATCCATGGGGTCGCTGGTGGGGATGTTGACATTCGTACTTCTTGGAGTCGACGGTTCTCTGAGAATTTTGCCAGCCGGAGACAGCTGGCCCTTCGCTGACTTCCTTCGACCTCGGCGCCGCGCCATGCTGGTAGGATCGTGGGAAATTAAAATTATGTTGTTGTTTCACGTGCGATAGGCGTTGCAGATTGGGCAAAATCTTCAAGGTTCAACCACGTTGAGAGGCGGGGCGTGCCCCTGCCAAGGATTTCGCTTGTCGACTCCGGGTTGGTTTGACTACCCTTGTCATTCTCCTTGAACGTCAAGTCTCAACTTACATATCTTTCGTTCAAAAGAATGTGAATCTCAGTGCAATAACCTTCAAACAGAGTTGGCCTCTTTGATGGCAAGAAAGGTGTCGTTGTGCGGCTAACCATAGGGGTGATGCTTTTCAGACAATTAAGATGTCGATTCCAAGGTTCTTTGTAAAAAACTCTCTTTGCATATTGCTAAACGTACGAGAAAGACAGTAACCTCTCGTGGACTCATGTGCTGCGCAATAGGGAAGGTGAGCAAAGAGGTGGTCGATTGGGGTGATCAACTGGATCGAACACAGGCGCATCTCCTAGACGCTTTGCATGGGCGACTGCTCTTTCCGCTTCTCGTCACAGTCAAATTCCGCAAATCACCTTTCCGAAGGATGACGGGTTGCTATTCGTGAAGTCTTGAGCCTCGACACCGAAGTAGGGTGCTGCCGCAGAGGACCCGTGTCGTACCGCTGATGGTGACTGTTCTCACGGTAAATCTGACAACGCTCGGAGCGGACCAGACACTGCGCCCCCTGTGCTGACGCTTCTCTCCAATGGCAAAGGGAGTACCACGTTGAACAGTGTCAGTGACGGGCTGGTAAGCTTTCGTGTTCGGGGAAGTGATACTTTCTACCTGCCTACAGGTCCCCTATGCTCATCGTCGTCGGTCTTGTGAGGCTCTGCAGTGGAAGCAATACTGTTGGCGAGAGCAGAGTGGCCTTTACTTCCCTGTCCGACACTCGACATCGCATTGGATGTTGCTGATTTGAGCGAGAAGTTGACCTTGGTGGAGCTCTGATATAGTCTAGCAGAGCGTTAGGAGTAGTTCTACCATGATTTATGGAATGGGCAGGTGCAACAAAGCGGCTGTTGATCATGACTTGTCTAGTGTTCGTCATGTCAGTAAGTGCGCCTCGAAGAGTTCGCCATTGTTTTCGGCATCAAGCAAGTTGACTCTGAGAATCATGTTTCGCGTTCCCGATCTCTGAATATGAGCCCGACGATACTTTCAACTGCCGAAATTCGAGTGAGTGCCGACCCTACCAATGGAACGGACTGTCGCATTGTAATGATATTGTATGCTGTTCATGTGACTGTCAACCCCAGGATCAATCTTGTCGTATACAGTTTCGCACGAAATCTGACTTCATCACGACCAGTGTAACTCTTGGATTCAATCTCGGAGGTAGGCTTGTGTCTGTGGGCGGTGTACTGGTATCGTTGTGTTCTAGGCAGAGGCACGCCTGGATAAGGTTGGAAAGCAGTCTGATGGATCCAGCTCCCTCGCAAGGCGTACTGGAGATCAGCGCAGTGGAGTCGCCGAGAACTTCACGTAGCTTGTCCGCATAAGCAATCGCAACATCGGATCGCAAAATGAACTTCAAGGACGAGGCCTAATTGGCGGCGAGGTCATTTGTCTTGATCGAAACGCCGAATGTGAGAGCGCCAGCACCAATGGGTGGATCGAATCCAGTAGAGCGATGAGGGTTTGAGCGGACGAATTGATCTTGGAAGTTTGCGTATTTTCTTTGTTGGAAATGTCCTCCCCAGCAGAAGGAGATTGAGATTTGGAGAGCTGGCTCGGCTGTCTCCGGATCCAGTGGGAGGACTCTGATGTGATGAGTCCGTATTGTACTCGACCGACCACAAGCCGAGCAGGGTGACGTGGTGGAATTTGAGCCCCATAAAGGAGCTGACCACTTTGAGAAGACCGGACGGGACCTGATCGCCACGGCGAAGCTTGAAAAGATGGAAAAAAGGAAAAAACTTTCTGATCTCCCTGGCCAAAAGTACAACCCACCATACCATTCTACAGGTACCAAATGGTGAGCAAAAGGATGGAGTAGCTGGGAATCGAACCCAGAACCTTCTCCACTCAGTAATGCTATGGAAGCAATGCTAAGAAGATGTCATACCACTAGACCACAACCCCAATTGTTGGGGCAAGACTTCGGTGTAGCCATACAACAATCTCAGCGTGCGTGGCATCGACGAGGAGCACGATACAGTTGCAGGCCAGGGTGAGTAGATGTGTGCAACAAGGGAGAGCAGAAGGAAAACTTCGATAGATGGTAATTTCCGAGGATTTGCCGTGGGTGGTGGAAAAAGGTGAAACCATTGTTTGACAGCAGTCAATGCTCGATGAAGAGTAAAGACTTCACAAAGATCGATACTTGCTGGTGCCTGTTTGCTTGTCCTTGAAGATGACGTGCCTGGAATGCAACCACTCGAAGCTTCATGAAAGACTGTGCTTGTTCGGGGCACCAGACCTCTTGGGCAAGCATATGTATCCTGTCGCACTGTTTGAGAGTTACTCTATCGAATCAGTGTGGATTGGCGTTCGACTTATGGCCGGAAGAGAGCTGAACATCGTTTCGGTATCGGCATCGGAAGACTCACGATGAGCCTTTGAAGCAGCGAATACTTGAGAGCTCGTCCTGAGTCCACCGTATGGATGAAGAGCAAACAGACCTTGTGTTGGCACATAACAGAGGACGGACAGAGAGCCCGACTGTTGAAGACGAGCACGATGAGAATCCGGTCTGACTCTTCCAAGGCCTATTTGATGCTTCCAAGTCTAATCGCTTGTGGCAGTCTCTTGTCCATAGGTTGATGAGTCTACCGGTTGGTCGCACCTCCATCAATTCATCACAGTTGATCAGGTCTCGTGGTCTAGCGGTATGATACTCGCTTAGGGAGGTTAATCCATAGCAAACCTTGAAAACTCTAAGCCAATTGCGAGTGGTCCCGGGTTCGATTCCCGGCGAGACCCTTCCTTTTGCTTGTCCTGATGTTGTTTTGGGTTATAAAAGGGGCTGGGATGAAGGTGGTTGAGTTTCGGGAAGTTTTTTTGAAAATTTTGGTCGAAAGTTTTTCTTGTTCCAGAGAGATCGGTGAGCATGTGAGAGCATGAAATTACCTTCTTCCTCATTCAGATGCCATCTTCTGCCCATTACCGGTGTGTTGATAGTGATTTTTTTGGTTGTGTGGTGGACGGGAAAGCTTCGGAGGGAAGGGGCATTTTTGGCTGAGTCGGGTTGATGTAGCCCGAAAGCTGGGGTGTCGGAGCAGAGTGCACCGAGCACATGAGATTGTGAACATGGCAAAGGCAGAGAATACTAGCGACAGCGATGAGTGCTGGTGAAGCAAGTAGTGGGATGTCAGAAAAGTTGCGGGACGGGAACGAGAAAGCTCAAAGTCAAGTGCCTCTTTCCTTTTGAGTCCGCTCATGCGGATGGCGTCATGAACATTCCCGGCCATCAGGGTCCAACCTTCTCCACAGGCATCCTCCAGCCTCCAACGACATGCCGCGACGAGATCAAGAATTTTGTGGGAAAAACGCATCCGTCAAATCATCCTCGACTGTCGAGGACTGCGAAAGCACATGGCAAGATACAACAGACCTCTTTCTCTTGGTTACTCGATCGAAGGACTTGCAAAGTCCGGCGACTTCGAACATACTGACATGTTCCCGGGCATCAACCTCAACCACGATGTGGAGAAGAGCTACAGGCAGAGTTTCGAAGACATGACGGATGCAAAGGGTCAAGCCCTAGCAGATTCACCAGCCAATCAGTTAAGAGAATTCGACGCCCAGCTTTGCGTTCTTGCTGCAAAGTTGGATGCGACTCACTTTGACGGCACCATCCTGCTCTTCTGTGTTCGCTAGTGCTTTGCTATAAGTATCTTGTTGAGCGTTAGAAGATTAATATGATCGATCTTGTCCACGATTAGTGCATCTAAGGGACACATAGACTGTCTTAGCTGTCCCCTAATAAGGGCAAAGACAGCCGACGGCTTATCTACTATAACTTTACTAGTTTTAGCTTACTATACGTTATTGGTGCAACGACCCCGTAGCCGCCTAGCTTCGTAATGATAGTGATAATTGATTCTGTGACAGTCTAGAAGGAATTCTGCCTAATGTGGGTCTTAGACATATGTTATTGGCGTGGCTGTTAAGAAGGAGAAATGTGTTCTAGCGGGAGAATTGAGCACCTATCTGGTGAATCTATAGCGTGTCATGAACTTCCATCTCCACAATACATTTTACTAGTTAAGTCTGCGTCATCCGATCATCATCTATCTACTCGTATAATCGATGTTGTCCTTTAACATACTTGGCTGCATGTCGGTTGCACCTCTTTCATCCCTGCTTATACCGACACAATACGTAGTAAAGGCGATCCTGCTTTTAGATGCGGTAGCTCTCCCGTAAGACTACCTTAATCCAGTGTTGAAGCTTATGTTCTAATCCCATGCGGGCATATAGGACCCCTCGTTGGCATAATCTGGGAACGAGGATATGATCTCTAAATCCATGAATGGTGGTGCTATCTCTTGGTGCAATTGAGGCCTTGTAAAGAACCCGTTCGACATACAATCTATGTTAGGCGCGTCACCAAGAGGGTTTTCCAACTTTTCTTTACTAGCTAGGGCAAGGACAATTAGCGAAATCGGGGGATGCAAGTTGCAAGATGGTGAAACTTATACGATCTAATGTTCGCAAATCTCGAACTGTACGAACGTCTGAATTCGGACCACCAAAGACCGAAGCCCTCTGAGGATGATAGTATGCTATCAATACCTTCATCTAGGGCAGAAGGGGCCTTCAGTGCCGTAAGAGCTTTATATGACAGGCGAGAAAGTTTGGAGATCTCAAATCCAAGAACCAGAGTTAGGCTGGAGCCAAGGCCATACCGGCTGCTAATAGCTTCTATGACATTTAGCTTTGTTCCAAGACGAACGCCGGCATCTAAGCGACGCTCGTCGACCACATTTGTGTTCATCGTCGCCAAGAAGCTTCGAAGATGCTTTCCAATCTTTTGTATAGCCGGAACACAGTCGCTGAGGAAGCCGGCGATTAGAATCTCTTGCTTCGACGACCAGCCACGACTCTTCTCAAAGGCGTGAAAGTCGTCTGCGAGTGACATGCAAGAGCACACTAGCAATAGTCGATCGTAAAGCTTGATAGACCGCGCCTTTCGCTTGCATTGGAGGGCCAGAATGGGATGCAGATGCATGATTCTAGGATCCTGAATGAGGAGGTCGGGAGTTTGGACTTGAATGCTCAACAGTTCCGGTATGTACGGCTCGAATTGCGCAATAGCTGATGTTAGTAGATCCTTGAAAAGTTCTGGTTGTCTTGAAGGGTGACTCTGTATCCTATTCGAAGGCAAGATGGGAAGAAAGCTCGTTGATTCCTGCGATTGAGCTCTGATCATCAACGCATCCCTCCAGGTTCCTGATTTGCTTATGTCGGAGAGTAAGGCTCGAATGTGATCATTAATCGCCGTGATTCTGTCTTGGAAGGGCAGCAGAACTTCGTGCGGACTTGCGAGAAGAAGGCTCGCTCCTTCATTCATATACATAGCAGCATCGTTACAAGATTGAGCGAGATCGGCGAGAGAGCCTGGTTCTTGGTCCATTTGTAGTAGTGGTCCTGTGTTAGAGGCCTGGAAGTAGTATAACATAAAACCAAAAGGTGCAGGAGTCTGATGGCTGAATGCCCTACCTGGATCTCGGCGACTATAATTCTGGCAGATACCGCTGCTATCAGCGACGGAAACGACCCTCCGAGCTCTGCGATGTGACCTCGCCTCTCATTGTCCTGGGAATAAGGAGTGGGAAACTCGTTCCAAGGGTTTAGGATCATCTCTCTGTAGTCGCCGGTAGTTACATACATAGCTTGCAGACGACCACGCTAAGAGGCCTAGTCTACAGTGCACTGTACTGCTTCGATATTCAAACTATCAAACTTTCTATCTAGGTCAGAAGCCCCTCGATCCTGTCCCAGGTGCTCGGTAGCCTAAGCAGACTGATCGTCAAGGTGTTCTTGCTACAGACTTCGTATTTGCGAGGATCGAGCGGAAAGACGTCCATCCCTCGTTAGAACAGTCGTTAGCCTCTCATGCCTAGCTTACGATCCTGCTTATATGATCGTTCGTCTCGAATTTTCACAGCTTCATTGTGCGTCTTTGATCTATGCCAACATTGTGTGGTCAGGGTAGAAGAAGCACCGCGTATAGCTACAATAGGAGATTTGGCGTTTAGCATAGCTTCGTACTCCAGCCATGTTGAGTAGTGAACAAGTACAGAGATGAATTCAGCAGTTTTCGAACCGTATCAGGGTTAGGGGTAACAAGACAATCCTTATATAGCTGAAAGTGTAAATCATGGCGCCACATTCCTGCCATGGTCTACCAAGAAGAGAAATCGCGCGATGATCTGTTTGATCAGCCCTAACGGCAAGTTCGGCACGCTACTAGTTCCGCGGAGCTCTCCGCCGACCCACGCATCGACACCTAGAAAACGTCATAATTTGTCTCCATGTGACTGTTTGAATCGCGTACCCGCATGCATGGCGTATTTCGGAAAGGAGAGAACAAGGACATACTGCGCACCTTACTTCTCTTGCTCACGTCTGTTTTGTTCGCTCAGCATCTAGCACCCAGCATCCACAACAGACCTTGCATTACACACCATGGCAATCGAGAATGTGTTGATTGAAGGGGACGAAGGTCTTACCGCTGTTTGTTGCACAAGCAACCTCACACTCCAGGTACGAACCGCTCAAAAATTCTTTGTTGGATCACCCCTTGATAAAGCATCTCTTAGGCTATAAACAACTTCCTTGAACGAGTCAAGTGCCAGGACGACAAGGAACGGCTTCCCCATACCCTCACCTTGATTCTAGATCTTGGAATGACCTATAGCGGTGCCTCTGCAGAACTTCGAGGAGAGGATCCAAGTACTTCTGTTCGAGGGCCATTCTTAGGCATGGGCTATTTTCGCATACATGAGGTACTTAAAGAGATGATAGAGCATACAGGATCTGATCTCCTGGAGAGCGACTGGTTCCTCGTCCTGGATGAACGCTCTGACGAGACGCAATCTGCTGTCATGGTCAATGTTGGAGACCTGGGAGTTCGTTCGTTGCGGGTTGACTACCCTGTGTCAGCGCGATATCTGGCTGCTGCGGCCATTGCCAACCCTCCAATCGACGAGTTGGCAGAGACGGTCGGGGAGGGTGGAATCTTGCGGGATTGAATGACATTAGATCTCCCATGCTAGTTGGCCTTCACAGTACTTACAGCTCCCTAGCTAGGCGACGGGTAAAGTAAGCTCGATGTTTTTGTGATAAGAGATTGAAGGCTTGCCATAACAGTCATTGTTGCAAGATTCTGGAAAGTTAGTACAGTCGAGCACGATCATGGCGCCAGAGGTAAATTGACCCAGTGCCAGGATGACAGCGAGAGAGGAGAAAATCTGCATTTTATCGATGGGAAACTTGAGTGTGCTTGTCAAAATATGCCCTTGTTACGACTCGCGACGGACGGCTTTATAGAACATCTTGTCCGGTCATCAGATGTAAGTTACCAAGCTCGGGCGTAAGAGGTCGATCAACCTGGCGAAGTATGCCGCAATAGCGATGATAATGAAATCACCATGATGGTGACGATTCACGCGATTCACTAGCTTGCCGCAGTGAGCTGGAGCCACACGGGCGTAGTCCTCACGCTGCAAGCTACAAACAAGTCTCGCGTACGTTGTACATATTCGTGTCAGACGATTGAGCTTTCGCACACGCAAAAGCTCGTTGATGCTGATTCGCCACAATCAGCGTATTAAGTACATAGCTTTCGGAATGATCCCTTGTCGCAACCTTACCCGCTGATGATTTTTCCTGGCTTGGTCGAAGGCAGATAAAGGTCAATTGGAACGCACCCCTGGGTCAACTCTTGAGAACAAAACGAAAATGCCAGCCTATGCCCTTTTCTTCCTAATCGTCCAGTCCATCCTGTCCGCAGTTGTGGGCGCGGATGAAGGCACCTGCCAACTCGTTGGATCCTACGTATGTAGCTTCCGTCTTCGCTTGAATAATGACTGGTACCGGATTGATCGATTGCCTGGTGTAGGGATTCTGCTACACCACTATGTATCCCGACGGTCAGCCTTGTTTGTCCGATGCTTCCTGCTCGGCGCCCAACGACTATTGCAACGCATTCGATGGTTCGGCTTTCTGCGACTGAGGAAGGTCTTTGTGGTATACGTAGTGCGTGGGGCCGGATCCTCGAAACTGTGGCAGCAAGTGTGAAACAAGGCAGGGACTGGAAGTGGCTCGAATCGAATATGTTGCTTCCTATGCCAAGTTTGGTAATATGGCAAGGGAGTCTGGGCGGCGTTCTGTGGGAGAGACCGGCACCAGACTCTGCCCTTGGAGAACTACTAAAGCGTTGTATGAAGGAACGATGTGGTTGGGGATTGACTGTCGGAAGTTGGCCGTTCGTTCATCTTGTTATCGTGTATCAGCTTTCTCAATCCTGCATGGACCGGACCCAAGCTCTTGCGAGGCTCGGGCGCTTTCTCCAGACCATCGAAATGTCGCATGTTTTCTTTTTCAATAGAGACACCCGCAATTACTCTGTTAACGTTTCGACGCTGCTATTCCGAAAGTCCTCTGCTACGACTCCATATTCGCATTCTACTGTAAATCACCTTGACAATTGCTCCTTGTGACGCAAATTTTAACCTTTTTGGGCTTTTCCGGGAGCTGACCGTGCGGTCAGATCCGAGAAAACGGTGATATGTACCAAGGCATTTCGGGGACCTAACGGCCGAATGAGCTGCACGTGTCACCGACGTCTTCTTTTTTTTTGGCAAAGGTAGGTTTAAGGTTTCAATCATCTCGAAAAATCTTTTGTTAGAGCAAAAGGTCGATCAGTAACATCAACTAGTTGCAATGACTATGGTCTATAGGATAGTGAAGTGACATTCAGTGTCTGTTATGGTGCAAGTATAATCACGGAAGAGACATCACAGACGAATTATGATCAAAAACGACTTTTGCTAGTATAGAGTAGACACCGAGTGGCACAGAGATACACTGTTACTCGTGGGACAAGCAGTAAACATTATTGGATCCCTAGCATTCGCTTAATCGAGGGAACTCAATCGAGTTTCTTGGCTCGTCATGCTAATATATAAGATCTGATAGGGATGCGTTTGAATTCTCCTAACCTGAACAAGAGCCTCCAAAATTCCGATCACGCAACTCCGTCACTAAACATGAAACTCTGCAATACTGCGATTGCGACCCTTTTAGTCTTCTCCCCGTCGGTTCTCAGCTCCGTGTGTCCTGCACCACAATCTGACACATCCACGGGCTATCTCTGCGGTGTTTGTGATCCCAATGATCCTCAGATCTGCACTGTTGGAGGCACACAACACACCTGTCAAAAATCTGTGGATGGAAACGGCGGCGGGGTAAGTTTGTGCACAGATCATCACGACACTGCGTTGCTGACTTAGCATGCGACCGCAACAGAGCTGTATCTCAGCTGTGAGTATTCTTTGTCTATTTCTTCCATAATCGATATCTGACTATTGGTAGTGTTACTATCACACTGCTACAGGTGACAGCATTGGTTACGAAGCCTCGTACACTCAGGTATGGGTGCTCTATCGACACTCTACCTTTGATTGACCGAAAAGCTTACATATATATATAGTGCTGCTAAGCAAGACATAACAGCCCCTCTGCAAAGAAAGCATCGACCATTCGAACATCCTGACCGTTCCTTTGCTGTGACTCTGCAGTGTCAGAATCTTCCGAGTGTAGACAGTCACATATCATCTGTATATTTGCACATATATCGGTCACACCATACTTTCCGAGCTATCTCTATCTAGGAATATCATCCTCTATTGATATTTTTTGTCACCTTTCATGGACGCAAACGTTATCACGCCTACCATGTCTCGCTTTATGAAGACTAGCCAAATGCTCATTGCAATGATAGTCTTTTCGGCAGGCGCAGATGGCAAGGCAGACGACCCTTGCGACCTTCTTGACAATTTGCGAAATAGGATTTTCAACCATGAGACCTCAACACTATCTGACTGAGTAACTCCACTATGTATGCATGACAGAGAGTTACGAGATATTGCGACCTGCCTTGGGTATGTTAGCTGCTCGATCAGGAGACTGTCTTAAGTGGAAGTTTATTGATGAAAATTCGTGGTTGATGTGCGTTCGAAGATACACGTTCCTGCGTCAGCCGACGGCCGAGAAGGTGAGGAGAAACGGGGCTTGACACTCGCGGATGGTGGCAGAAATTGGTCGCTAACAGACGAATGGGGTATTAAACCCTGTGTTCGATATCAGACGGACAAGTAAGCAGTAAGGAAAAGTGACAGGGTTACCAGGGAGTGATAGGAGATGGAGACATGGCTGAGGAGAAGACATGTATGGTCTCCTCGCCGAGTTGATGGCTTTGAGGTAAGTTTTTGGGGGTGTGCTGTGTTCGACGTGTCTTCAACCTCCGTGTGGTGGTGTGACATGTCAGTGTTGCTGGAGACATGAGGAGGAGAACAAGTATAGGGATCAGGCCCAAGACTGCGAAGCAGCGCCCCAGTGGAAAGGGGACGTTGTTATCCGTGACCAGGTAGTACACGTTGACACCATGCTGCTCGGTAGTGTACAGCTCGTGCATCAAGACATGATACCTCAGTA
Source organism: Aureobasidium leucospermi (assembly GCA_019775405.1). Taxonomy (NCBI): domain Eukaryota; kingdom Fungi; phylum Ascomycota; class Dothideomycetes; order Dothideales; family Saccotheciaceae; genus Aureobasidium; species Aureobasidium leucospermi. Next base: position 125,993 of record JACWFU010000002.1, read on the forward strand.
GAAAACAAATCAACAATCCACATCATCTCACACCATCTCCCCTTCACCTCCCAAAAACAGGTTAACCACACAACCCCAAAAAAACCAACCACCCCCAACGAAACCAGCCGCAGTGGCTCAATGGCAGAGCGTTGCCCAGCACTATCCCCTTTGAAAGTGTGGTACCGATGATTTGGAATACGAGCGTCTTATTGGATAGAATTTGTATTTATAGATTACACCCCCCGGTATTTCACTCGAAAAGGTCAGGTGTTGAGGCAGAGATTCGGAGTTCGATCCTCCGCTGTGGCGATTATCTTTTTTTTGCGCTTTTTTTTTGGGTGGTGGTGATGGGATGGTGTTGCTTGGTTTTGGTTTGATTGCAGTTGGGCTTGGGGAGAGATGTGTGGTGATTCTTTTGCACGAATGGATCACCTGGATGTCTGAGCAAGAACTGATGTAAACAAAACGTACAGGGACGGAGGCTGTGACCAGTTTCATGTTGTTGAGCCACGTTGCTGCGAATGCGCTTAGCTATCCAAGCATCAAGTCAGAACATCTAATGAAGGATTACATGTTGAAGAACTAGCTTCCCATCATCAGACATCCAGTACGCCTAGATGTATGTCCTCGGGAAGGCAGATATCTCAACAGACTCGCCGGTGTGTTTTTCCAGCAGTGGGAGAAGCGAAGACAAAAAGCCACCTGCTCATATGTAGTTGTCCACTCAGAGGGACGAGATTGATCGGGATTCCATGCTTAGAGCTCGACATTACATACTGCGAAGATGAACATAGCAGAGAGTTTAGATATAACATATCACTTTGTGCCAGAAAGCCGCCGTATCCTGTTACCTGGATCTGCTTGAGGCTTTACAAGTAGCCTAGAACCAAGAGCCAGAGAGACCGCACCACGATATCTAGAACCGGGAAGCAGGCTAAGAAATCCACCGTGTCAGACGCTTGAGAGCTCTGCTTGTGTCAAAGTCGCTGGTAGAGGAGCAAGGGCAAACTTGGGCTCGGAGAGATTTTGAAATTCGGACAGGCTTTGGAGAAAGAAGATAACGAAATACAATGATTGACACTTGACACAAGATGGAGTGAGTATCACAGTAAGATGGTGCTCACGACGGAATCATCAATTGAGTGGGCATTTCCCAATGTTTTGCATTTTCTCGATCTAGCATTCTAGACCTGGTGAGTTCTTATGAACAGAAGGGTGATTGCAGCGAAGATCCAACTTTCAGGACTCGTGCTTTTCGTTATCCAATGCTTCTTGCTTGATCGCTGTATCGAAAGTGTGTAATGTGTGGTTAGTGGAGTGCGTTCATCCTTGTCCACCTGGATTGATTCACCATTCGAGGTCTGCGCTTGAGTCTTCTCGGAACGCAGCTGAGTTGAGCGGTGGCTCGTCGTGCAGTCTTCCTAGATATGGTGTAGGCTCACTGGAACGTCGACGACGCTTGTACCTTGTGGGTGGCAAGTCGTCGTGTGCTGGGTAACCGTCTTCTTCGGATGATGTGGCGGCAGTGCCATTTTCACTGCTTTCAGTGTGAGTGCCATTGCTGCCTGATGCTGCCTCGCACCCCGAGCTCATGCCTGCGCTTCCGTCATCTTCACCTGCTCCCGACTGTTCGTCGGAGTCTGTGTCAGGGCTTTCTGCATCCCGCATCACAGTGTCCTCGCTGGAATGGCCTTCTCTGTGAGCTAGCTCATTCTGCAGGGTCTGCTCCTCACGCTCTTCGTGTACCATGACCGCAAACCAGTACAGACCAGGGCAAGTCACTTCCAGACAGGTTTGCATGACATCCAGTTCAGCCTCCGAAAGCGGTCTGTCTTTGATGATCTGCTTGATATGGCCATGCAGAGGACCAATGCAGTCTTTGATCTGAAGAATGACCAAGACCTGATAGACTTGCACAGAGAGACAGAGGTCGGCGGGTAATTCGAGGAAGATCTTCTTGCCGTTGCGTGTACGGTTGATGGCGCAGAAAACATATCTCAAGGCGTTGGGCTGCATGTAGGGATGGTTCATGGCTGGGCCGAAGGCGAGTTGGATGAATCTTTTTGCTGGACTGCGATACAACCATGTTAGAGGGCACACCGACATCGAGTAACGACCGAATGCCGAGTGCTTCTGGAAGGCGATAGGATCCAGATCGCGGAAGATGGACTCGGAAGTTTGGCCCGTCGGGTCCATCTGGTAGATGTCCAAGGTGTATTTCATGATCAAGACTTGCCTTTGCAGAACGGGTGGATATCCGAAAGGTGTTCCGTAGAACTGGGAAGGTGCGATCGGTGTTTGTTGAACCAGATAGGAAGGAACGATGGGCTTTGAAGGGCGCCTTATACTTCGCTTCTGCCACATGTTCACGCTCGTGCTTGTCATAGGCGTGGGTTCTGACCAGAAGTCGTTGTCGAAATGTAATGAGGGAGGTACTGCATAGTCTTGCTGATGACAATGAGGTGAACTTGTTATAGCGTGCTTACACGTGCTGTCAGGCGCCAGGAAAATTCGGTTAATACTGCCTTGCGTAAGAGGTGTGTGTGTGTGATGTTCTAGCGTACTGCTGAAAGCGTCGAAGTAGTCGCGTTGCCTCGGAAAGTCCTCAGCAAATGTTATCTTATGCAAGAGGTAGGAATTGGTGTGATAGTCGAGGTGCTGTCGGACGTTTAGATGTAGTCCTGTTGCCTCAGATGACTTTCAACTGATGTTTGTTGAAGGAGAGCGAAGTTGCGGGCGAAGTTTTGATGGTAAAAGGTGAAAAAGGACAATAATATGCCTGCTGATTATCTCGATGGGAAACTTGATCTCTCTGGTCCTTCCTCAAGATGTGGATTTGTTCTTGCAATTGGATGGGGTACTTTGAGGTGCGAGGACCATGTGAGGAGGCCCCCAAGTAGTGTCGATAGGGTTCCAGAGTTGCGGGCTCTCAATGGACGCGTTGGCATGTAGCAATACACTACTGAGTTTTGATGTGGTGGTGAGAGCTGTTCTTGCGTCGCTGGGATGTGGTCGGTATTGGATGATTGAATGCTGCGATTGACTCTCAATGGAGAAGTTCTCTTGATCTCCCTGGTCCTTCCTCAAGATGTGGATTTATTCTTGCAATTGTATGAAGTGCTTTGAGGTGCGAGGAGTATGTGAGGAGGCATCCGAGTAGTGTCGATAGGCTGTCAGAGTTTCGGGCTCTCAATGGACGTTTTGGGATGTAGCAATACACTACTGAATTTTGATGTGCTGGTGAGAGCTGTTCTTGCGTAACTGGGATGTGGTCGAGATCGGATAATCAGGCCCTGTCGTTGACTGACTCTCAATGGATCCCTCAGGTGACATGAAAACTCTGCATAAAGATGTCTTTCGCCTGCAGCCGCGCATCAAGAGGAGATAGACGACGTGTTGTTAAGTCGAGCGGTGCTCGAGAAGAAGGGCGCTGGTGCTCGAGAGTCGAGAACACAGAAGGTTGCAAATCAACCAGTAGTGATGCAGCGTGGGGAGATGACTAGTACCGATGGAGTAGTCCGAAACACTCGTTCGCTTAGTAAGCCCGGACGTGTTTGGAAGGCATATAAACAAAGCTTTCACCCGGACTGATCTTTTCCCCGTGTTGCAAAAACATTCAAGAAAACGTGAGTCACTTCCTATATCCTCTCTTCACCCCTTCTTACCTCTTCAGCATGCCAAGCAACAGCAACAACAACAACAACAACAAGGCTACGGCCAACAACAACAGCAACATAGACCCTGGGGTCACCCACGGGCACACCCTCTTCCGCCCTCGTGCCGTCGACACCACCGACGAGGAGATAGCTCATCTCCGTGCAGAGGGAAGGGAGAGGGTGGCAAGAAGAGAGCAGGAGCAAGCAGAGACCGAGGCCGCCAACAGGGCCGAAACCAGGTCAATGGCCAAGGCCAGAGCAGAGAAGGAGGCTGCTGCCGCCAAGGTCAAGCAGGAGGAAGGGGTGAAGGTCAAGGAGGAGGAGAAGTAAAGTGTGTCATTGTTTCTATACTATCATCTTGCGCATGTTTACTGACAGCACGCAGCAACAACCAGTATTTTGGATGGTTCTGGTGGTGGTGGCTCTGCTATGGGCGTGTAGGAGTAGCTGAAATGATACCTTGGATGCTCACTGCTTCTTCCGTCTCTGTGCAATCTGTGAACTCGTGAATGCTCATACATGGATGACAGGAATCCCCTTTGCTCAGAGATGACAGGCACAGATTGCTGACCTACCTGGAGCCCGAGAGTCCGACGATATCGTGCATCCAATCGTAGGCTAGCCTCTTTCGTCAATCGACGTGACGACGCGGAATTCCCGTCAAGTGGAAATCGTTCACCATCCCACGTGAGATAGTCCTGCGCAACAACAAATTTTCCTTTCTTCCATCAACCACAACCACACCACCATCTGTAGATATGGCAGACCACGCAAAGCAAGTAAGTCTAACATTACCTCTGCCTCGTTCGAATCTGCGCCCGGCACTGACTTGCGATCGTGCAGACTCCCGAGTACTTCCAAGCAGGACTCAACGCCAGAGAAATGGCGCACACCTACCACGACAGCGAAAGAGACACCAAGTACTACGTCCAGCACGGCACTCTACCTCAAGAGCTTGTCATCCCAGCCTGGGACCATCTCGCCATTGGTGAGCCCCAGGCTGAGCCCAAGCATGAAGACTTTGCTTCGACCGCCCCCGAAGCAAACAACAACTCGCCTGGTAATCCTTCAAGACCTGTTCCTGCCCTCAAAAACTCTGCTAACCCCCCTCCAGCTGCTGACCCCAAAGGTCCTCGCAGCATCACGGAGCTGCAAGATCTGCGCAACATTTCCGATTACGGCTCGTCAACCTGAGACATCGTGTGGGAGTCGCGGCTCATGATACTGGGGGCATGTACTATGTCTTCCGTGGCAAGAAGGATGCGCATGATGGCAGGAGAGCAACAGCGAGGTGGAGGAGCTTTGAGAGTCATGGGGGAGCCTACTGCAAGAGACCCGATGGCCTGGCTCGAACGCCTCTACCAGCTCAAGATCTCTGCTGGCAACAAGGCTGATGGCTAGAATTGATGCGTTGCTTCGGATCGTACAGAAGATCAAAGAACTAGGAGATCAATGAACGAAAGGATGGTCAAATGCATGACAAAGCGAACGAGGAACAAGGATCAAAGACACCGCATAGAGAGACGGGAGTAGTTAGCATGACAAAGCAGATCATACATAAGACTGCTCACAATGAACTTGACACCGACACTTCGAGCCCACCTATCTTGATATACTCTGATCTAGCTGACCTCGCTTAATATTCCCCACGCCGGCAAAGGCTGCTGACGTACCATCAGAATGCAAGATAGTTTTGCTATCATCGTCGTTGTCCACAGAGAGTACCAAGCAGTTACCGTTCCTAGTGGACATGAATCCAGAGCAACAAAATCTCTTGCATTCTGACAGCGAGGTAGGCGGACAAACCGTGTGTAGGGAATCAACATAAGCCATCGGATACGACTTCTCCCTACTGCCTGTAAGACTATATTCTTAACAAGAAAGAAAGTCCCCTCTTACTCTACATTCCATTTTACCGGCAAAGGATGCCCTGGCTCTCAATAACCATATCTTCAAACCAGCAAAACATCCTGCAATCCAACAGCTAGTTGACCCAACATTCTGCATATGTGAAATCATCATAAGCCATCGGATTCGTCGTAATGCCACCCTCTTCCCCCCTTCCTTTTCTCAACCTCCCTCAATATTTGCCCAGAGTGAGCGCTAAACCTAACGATCATCTGCTCGATCCCTCTTTTCGACACCAGCGACAATCTCTAGGCCAGAACCTAGGTCCTATGCATCCGGTGTCCTTGACGTCAGTGATCGGTTAAGGTGTCATCATTATATCTGCGTACAAACCCAGCAGTAAACTATATATCTCACTCCCTAGATGTCTACCACCACCACCACCATACCCCGCACCCTCCTCTCCCTACCCTCCGAGCTCGTCGAGCAAATCCTCGACAGCATGGCCCCCTCCACCCTCCCTGCAGTACGTTAAACCTGCAAGACCCTCGCCTCGCTGTCCGCCACCTCCTTCGGCAGCAAAGTCTTGGCTCAGGTCTCTGTCGTGATGGCCAGGGAGGCACTGGAGGGCGTGATCTCGTTGCTCTCGCACGAGGTCTTCGGCACCTTTGTGCAGAGACTCGATTTTTTTTTCGCCGCTAGAGTGGAAGAGAGGGTTACGCTGCTCATGGCGGAGATCAGGGAGAGGGGGTTCAATAGGCGGGAAGGCCTCGAATTGCCTTTTCGAAGACCACACCGTTGCGACATAATTTAGAGCTGCGTGATCATAGAACTCCGAGATTATCGAGACATGTCACCAATCGTGAACACCATAGTTCATCACAGGAGCTTATAAAATGTGTGTCTATATGATCGAAGGAAAAGAGTCCGATTTAGACTTCCTCATATACGTAGGATCTTGCGAGGAAAGAGATAGTAAGAGTCTTTAGGAGGGAGGGTGTAAATCAATCGTTGGTTACCTTCAAGACAGCAAGGAGGGGAAGTCAGAGAGTTGCTTGTTCTTTTTCGGGGTCGATGATATCTCGGTACACCTTCAGGACAAGTCCTGGTGGGAGGATTGATGAAGATAGCCCAGGATGATTTTTGGGTTCATCCTACCTCGAAAGGACTACGGCAGTATCTGTCATTGTGCGTAGCGGTACTTGATTGAAGTTGACGAAAGGCAGTGGAGGGAACACACAATGGAAAGAAGAAAAAATCAAACATTCATACACTAGACTTCAGTGTCATCTGCCTGAAGAACGAGGAAAAATTCATGACAGGACCGAGAAGCCTCTACACTCTGCTTGATTATCTAAACAGAGCAGCTTCGGCAACAAATCTATACGCACCCTTCCTCAACTTGCCTTTCCTCTCCGTAGACCTCCTCACAGCTGTCCTGACATACACTCCTGACCGATTCATCTTTTCTCCACCCCGTCGATATCAAACAAACTCAAGCTCCTCGGCCAACGAGCCAGGTTTCTTGTGGCATGTGCGGTGATTTTGAGACGTCAGTCGCAGCGAATGATTACGGCGCTCGGCACATCTGTGCGAGTAGAGATGTGGCTGATCTCGTAGTGGAACCTAAAAAGCGGCTCCACGGTGATGCGAGAAGTCGCTACGAAAGATGCCGGAGCCGAGACTACGAACAAGCGGACTAAGGCGAGATTCATCGAACGTGCGCCAGGCGACCATAGTCTGAGAGGTGTTTTTGTGGCGAATGAGAGACCTCAGATGAATTTGGTATCTATGTACCCGATGATTGTGTGCGGAAGGTCATTGAGAGGTCTTCGGGCAGCAGAAGGTTTGTAGTCGTTGTTGATGGACTTGCAGACGTAGCGGAGAAAGTGATGGAGACTAGGAAATCGGCCCTCATTGGTTTCTGAGTCGAGGACATAGGTAAAAGACCAGGAAATAGAGGAAGAGAACCAATGACTCCTGTCTTTCCTGCATCATTCCGATTTGCATCCTCGCTTGACGAAGTATCAGCGGAGCCGCTTCATTCAAATAGTCTCGGAGACGTGACTGATCCGTGAGTTGTCGTCGAACAGATGGCCGTAGACCATCAGCCGCAGTCCCGACGGCAGAATCTTGAGCGGGGTATTATTGAATTTGAATCCGACATGTTTGGAAGCATGAAGAAGGAAGGCGGGTGTGTAGCAGCTTGCAAGGGAGATAGTGAGGTAATTGTGTTTGTAGTTGAGTTCGCGGCGTCATAAACTCCAGCGCGGATTCGAGTCTGCAGCGACGACCGAAGTCCCGTCAGACAAGAATAAATGCTGTGCAGCATCTGCCCATATCAGAATCGAGGTATCTTAAAGTCTTCAGGAAAATCTTCTTCTCCTTCCCTAATTTTCGCCCAGTCCTCCATCACTTTATCCGAATGAGCCTCGAAACCGACCATAATCCTGTCAAGTCCTTGCATCGAATAGTAGTCCAAGTCGGCCAGCCAATCTTCTGTCTTTCTTTGGTAGTATCGAAACCAGGCCTTCTCTGTCATCTCGTCATTGTAAATACGAACTTTTGCTTTCTCTCGACGCTTCTTGGTGATGCATGTTCCGATATATCTGCGATGCGACAAAGTGATTTGATCAAATTGATCAAGCCAAGGTGAATAGGTTGATCCGATGAACGAGAGCCAGGGTATCTCGATATAATGAAAGGTTGAAGATTTGAAGAGGTAGGAAGTGGAGAGGACCTCATCCCGGTTTGCGACGAGAAAGAGATGAACCCGTCTCAGCAATACTGGAGTGGCCTCGTCGCGAATAATTCTCGACACGGATCGTATGGAATCGTGAATATTTCCTTTGTATGGACAGATGGGTTCGTCGGCGAGGTGACCGTAGATCAAGAGTCGCACCTCTAGTGGCAGGACGAAGAGAGATGAGGCGGTGGATCCGTGGTGTGACATCTTCGGGAACTTGAGCGAGGCGTGCGACGAAGAGAGAAAGAGAGAAAGAAAGGGAAGATCGAGTTGGTGCGTCAGGTATGGAATTTCCCGGTGCGATATTGAGCAAGTTCAAGTTGTTTGCTGAGTCACAGCTTGCAGCGCAATTTCGAGATTACGAAGCCAACATCGTTAATCCGGAGGTGCGAACATGGCGCAGAGTAGTCCTTGGTAAAAGTTTTCTGAATTGAATTAACCTTCCGAGACGCAATAACCTGTTTAGTGCGAGCGTCAAACTCGGCTATGACCTTTTCCACACCGTTCACTGACCAAAGGATGAAGCCAGACATCCACTGGATCATGGCAGATTGAAACGCTCCCCTAATTCTTTGGCTGGGGAGTCACACAGGTGGCGAAAAACACTCCTCCGTGTAGTGATGGAGGGTGATGAATCCAACTGCACACATCTTGTAGATGAGAAAACAGTCGAAACGGTCAAGCGGCGGTGAAAGCCGCGACTGGCAGAATGCTTCCAGGTCATCCTGGTGTCCGTCTCGTGATCTGGTCAAGCGGGGGCAGGACTTCGTGAATAGTTCTTGATGCTTGTCGTATCGAATATTTGACAATATCTGCATATCCAGAAGACATGATAGACCACGACTCGGACTTCTGCCGTCAAAACCACGAGAGAAGGAACTAGTAAATCCATGCTCAAACTTCGCGTGAGCCGGAGTGTTGAAACGCAGAAAAAGTGCTAACGTTGAAACGATTGGCTGTTCATTGGCGAAAAACGGTGCATTGACATTTCGAGCACGTTCTATCCAGATCACAGCCACGTTGCAAACTCTTGGTCAGAAGGCAAGATGCTTGTCTGTGTGGATGGTAGTGGTCATGACTCGTAGTAGTTCTAGGTTTACCTGGGTCATGAATGTGCCTGCATACGCCGCGCAAAGGATGTTGCTCGATGCGCTTCAGTGGATCGTCGAAAACATGCCCGTAGATCATCAGTCGAAGCTCGGGTGATAATACAAGGAAGGCTGGAGATAAGAATTCTATGTTGGAAGTCTGCGTACCATCCATAGCCTTGGGCGTAACGATGCCATTGATCTTGAGGTCAGGAAATATGAGAAGTTGGGAAAAGAGAAGGAAGACGACAAAGTGGAAGATCATGTAGTAGTGGCAGTAAAGAGTGATACTGCATGAATGATAGTCTTATGCGTTAGCATCGTTATGTTGGGCATGACCAAAACTTGTGCATTCTTCCAATTCCGCGCGAGATCAATCCTAGCATCTGAGGGCAGGGGAAGCATAGCGAAAGACTCATGAGTTCAGGCAAAGCAGCGTATAGTAACATGAAGAGCTTTTGGAGGCCACATGTTGATTCAGTGCAGCCTCCACACGATGAGTTGTCGTCTGGCACAAGTCTCTGATTCAACCATGACCCTGTTGATGCCTTCCACCGAATCGATCCTGAGATCAAGTGGCCAAGCGGCAAGCATGCCCTCGAAATCCCTCACTGCTAGCATTATGATATCGTCCGAGGGGCCTGGCTCAGTCCAAAGGTCCCAGAGATGGTAGAAGTTGTAGTTGGCTGCCTTTCCAAAGCTCAGGGACAGGGTGAATGGAATACGACATGGATTGTCGTTGCAAATCACCAGAAGACCGAATTGTCGAATACGGCCTGCTAAGCGAGTGTGATTGTTGCTGAATTCCGCCAAGAAATTATGCTATTGCTGGGGATGGGCGTGACGTGGTAAACGGGACGGCAGGTGAGAACAGTCTGGTCGCCAGAAATTGATTTGTAAACCACCATGATCATACAGCGTAGTGCCAGTGGAGTTGCTTCGTCGTGGACCAAGTGTGATACGTTGCGTAGCGAGTGACTCCGTGGCAGCTGGGTTTGATCCTCGAATACAAATTTATAGACCATGACACGTAGTTCAGGCGGCAGGCTGAGGAACGGGAAGGTCTTTTGATGCGCATCCATAGTCTTGATGTGTAGCAATAAGAAACGTGATGGGCAAAGTGGTTGAGGATGAGCTGGCGTAGTCGCTGATGTAGATGTAGATGTAGAGGGCTGTGAACGGGAAGACGAAGTTCTCACAAGACTCACGAGCATCCAGCGCGAGGAAGTCGCGAGGCTGCCCAGGCCCCAAGCCCCACGTGGGAAATGGCCGAGATGGATCTGTTGCCCATGACCGACCTATCTCTTGACGATGAGTCTCATCGCCGGTCGGATGTTTTCTTGAAGGTCATTTCGACAAGGTACAATATTCCACTGAAAGACACAAAAGTCTTGCGAGCAGACCTTTCCATGTCTTGGTTTCAGACGAGACAGATGTCACTCTGTGCGGTGTCGAGAATCGAGGTCGAGATCAAGGTCTCAGTCTTGAAGCTGCTTGGCCGTCTGTTCGAATCGACATGGTTGAACAAGACACGTTGATGTCGAGTAGAGACAACAGGAGAGGACGAGATGTAGTCCAAGAAAGGAAGGGATACGAGTACGGGTAAGGCTGTTGGGCTGTTTCTGCGTGGCTACGTCAAGAAAGGTCCGTGCATTGACAATTGGCTTTGATTGTGGCAGTTGCAGCTTCCTTTCCCATTCTGGATTGCACAAAACATAACACGAGACTTGGGAAAGTGCGACACAAGCAATCTTGGACGGATACAACACCTCTCTGGCTCCTTTCTTCGAACCTGGATTTACTGGACCCTCGCATCATCGAAGACTCCCACGAACAATGGTATCAACGCGACGAGCGCAGACGAGCGCGACACCTCCGACGACGCCGTCAGCCGAACGAACAGCCCAAGTGTCGGCATCTGTGCCTGGAAGCAGCAAGAAGATGAGCAAGGAACTGCGTCGCCTGACGATCGATGCGAATCCCAGTCTTGGGGGAGTCGCCTCGTCATCGTCGGCAACGAGGAGAAGCCGGCGCAGCGGAATGCGACAGGAACTGATGCCCGAAACACAACAAGATCAAGCGCCACACCAGCTACTGCCTGAAGGAGGAGTCCTGTTGACACCGTCGCCTTCTGATTCGCCAAACTCTCCCCATCCACGGCCGACCAATGAGACGTCCACCACCGACGCCGTTCATGAACGAGTGCCATCTCCTGCCGTCAAACAAACACAAGCCCCTGCGCAGACCAGCAACCCCCAGGCTACTCCTTCGATCAAGTCACCGGTTCTTACCACCAAATCCGCCGGCAAACGCAAAATCACGCAATACTTCAGCGCCGTTCCTGCCCAGCTCAAAAGCAACAAGCGTCGCAAGATTGACGACTCGGATATCGATCGACCAACTCTTCAAGACACCCAAAGTGTACCCGAACTTCCTGTCACGGCACCTGTGCCAATCCCAACAGCTGCCAGTGCACCTGAGATCATACCTGATGTTGTGGAAGAGCCGGAGCAAAAGGCTGAAGAGCACAAGGATGAGCCAGTCGCAGAGAGGGTAGTGCAAGCGGTAGCAGATACCCCAGAAGAGAAAGAGCCGGACAAGCCACGAGAAGCAGAGCATGAACAAAACCACGCCACGGCTGAGGAGGACACCATCAAGGCAGAGGTGAAGAGTGAAGCGGACGAGAAGAAGGCGGCAAAGCGAGAACGCGAATTGAAGCGTCTACAAATCGATGCCAAACCTGCTCTGATCGACAAACGTTCAAGAAGACAGACGACGCTTCCACTGGCTCGTGAAGTTCGCGATGTCAGCGAAGACACGCGACCTGTCAAACGTCAACGTCTCAGTCTTCCTGCTGTAGCTGGCCCTGCGACTGTACCCGATCTCACACCCACTCCTGCAGAGGCCCCGGAAAAAGTACTGGAAGAGGTTGCCGAAGAAATCGAGGTCTCTGAGAATGTTCCACCAATCGAAGAGGTATTAGCCACTGCTCCAGAACCTAACCCACCTGTCTTCCCTGCTGGCACGGACCCGAAGCTACTTGCATCTGGCGAGGTGAACGATAAATGGCTCACGAAATGGCTGGGTTATGTCGCCCATATCACTGGCGACGATGATACCTCCAGAATCCTCACCGAGGAAGACGCCAAAGAACTCATCAAACCTGATCGCAGCGAAGAAAGCGATCAAGATCGACACAAGAGGATCAGCACCGAACTGGATGTGATGGCTGGCTGGGATACTGCTGTGATTCCAGAAGAGGCCATCCAGTCAAGTCCTGAAATGCCTGAATCTATCAAGCCTCCAGTCAAGAAGGCGAAGAAGCAGAGATTCAACCCGAAACCCAAGGGCCAGCCTTATATACCAAAAGCCAAGAGGAAGGCCATGGAAGCCAAGGAGGCAAAAGAGAAGAAGCTGGCGGCCGAGAAAACAGAGGAACATGTTCAAGTCGCGCAACCTGTCGAGTCCACTTCCAAGGGGGAGGCAGCTTCTAACATGGCCTCGAAGGCGGAGGAGGCTGTGTCCACTCCAGTCTCGAGCATTGAAAAGCCTGTGGCGAGACAGGTCGAGACAGATCTCACTCCAATGATGGAGGAAAAGAAGCTGCCAGCAAAGAAGGAAGCAGAAGCTGCACCTACCGACTGGCTCACAGATTTGATGAACGCCACAGAAACCGTCAAGCCGGAGGAGGAACAACCCAAGAAGCCTAGGAAGACCTCTAAAGGAAAGGGGAAGGCCAAGGTCGTTTAAGAGATGATGATCTCCTATGTACTCATCGGATGGATTGAAAGCAGAGGAGTCAAGGCATTGTGGCATGAGGCGTTGTATTCTTGCATTTTTGCGTAAGCATGGGCATTCTCTCTTTGATAAGCAGCGGCGTTTCTGGCGTGCTTTCATATCATTGTTATCTAGCATTTCAATACTTGAGCATCTTTCATCAATCGATACGATATTTCGACGATTCACTTGACTGTACAAGGTCTGCCTTTAATCTACCCACAACTGGCAAAAGAGATCTTCAAAGGTTTTACTCTCTTAACTCCTCATATCATCATCTCGTTCTCACTGACATGTCTGGCTAGTATGCAAGTATGAATGTTTGTCGAAACAGGAAGGAAGCAATCGAGTCAAAAGCGGCCAAATGATGTTTCCCGAGGGACAAAAGTCTTGGCTCAGCTCAAGGTCTCCCCACAATCACCAGCAGCACACGCGCATCGCGACTTCCATTCTCGAATCATCAACCATCTATCGTCGCATACCCGTCCAGGAAGGAGCAAACAGCAAGCATGGACTTCGACGACCAACTCATCGCCCAGCTAAACGCGCCCGAACATCGAACACCCACTCCACCACCTCCACCTCAAGATGCGACAACGACGTCCACCCCACCAACCAACCCCACCACCACGCCGTCCCTCCCTCGCCCGACAATGACAGCCAAAGATGGCGAATCCTACTACATCAAACCCATCCCCAGCGGCCTCCGCGCCCCCTCCCTATCCTCCCTAATGCAACTCTGCCACACCCACACCCTGCACCACGGCTTCGACGTTGTAAAAAAAGCCGGCGTCAAACCCACCTCGTCCAAAAATGGGAAGAAGACAATCGTCCCCAACGCTGCGTATTATAAATGGCACATCACTTGCGTATTGGGTGGGAAGCCGAAGAACACCAGACATCTGACGGAAGAGCAGAGGAGGAGGGATAAGGGGAGTTTGAAAATGGGGTGTCCGAGTCGGGTGTGGGCTTGGGCTGTGGAGAGGGGGGAGCCGGATGGGGCGTGGGAGATTAGATGGGGGGATACGGATCCGGCGTTGCATAACCATCCGCCTGTTGACGTGCGCACACTGCCGAATCACAGACGCAGAGCTAGAGAGGTTGATGGTGTGGCGGAGGCAATCAAACAGATTGCGGCGAGTGGGGTGGGGAGGAAAGAGGGATTGCAGAAATTGAGGAGTTTGTATCCTGATGGCCTGTTCAGTGAAAAGGATGTGGCGAATGAGTTGCAGAAGTATAAATTGCAGTTGAAGCAGCAGAAGGCTGCTGAGGAGGAAGAGCAAGGAGGTGGAGGGGAGGGTGATGAGGGACAGGAGGGGGATATGGAGGATGTGGATGAGGCGGAATTGCAGTTGCAGCAGCAGTTGCAGGCTCAGACGCAGAGGGATCATCAGCATCGACTTCAGCAACTTCAACAACAACAGCCGCAGATGCAACAACCATCGATGCAGCATCAACCGCAGATGCAGCAGCAACCACAACATCAGCATCAGCAGCATCAGCATCAGCAGCATCAGCATATCTTCACCCCTGGAGTTTCTGGTTATTGGTGAAGCATATCTGATCGCAGCAAATTCTGCTTCCTTTCTGTCCATGCCCTGATACCATCCATCTCTTGCTCACAGCTCGTTTCTTGCCGCAACTCGCTTTCTTTTTGCTCTTTCCGCGAATACCCCTGCCAACGCACTGGCTTTGTTCTTTCCCATCACTGAGTCACCATAGCTCAATATCGACGACTTTTTTGCTTGCTGTTACTTTTTCTTGCCTTTCCCCCTTCACGGCGAGCTCGATAGCCGGGCATCACATCGGTCGTGCTTTGTTAGTAAATCGGGAGTTAACATCGAAGACTTTGCTTTGGAAGATGACATTTACACAAAGGAAACAAAGACACTATGCTTTGTCACTTTGTTGCCATTTCTCTTTGTAAGTCTTCTCGATGCCTTGATCTTGTGGGAACTGATTGTTCTTTCTCCTCTCTTTGTGTCCACTTTAGTGGTTTTATAACCAACGCAATAGCCCTGCGCCTACCTCCGACAAACTATACCCCTCATACACCATCTTCCACACACTCGCTATTACTCGCAACCATGTTCTCTTTCCTCAACAACTCAAACAATCCTCAGCAACCAGAGCTGACACAGGCAGGTACTGTGCCATGCGCTCCTATTGACCCAAGTCAGAGAATAAGAAACTGCTATGTATGTGGATGGACACCTCCTTCTAACCCTGACCTACCCAGACACTTCAATGAAATGCATGCTGATGACCTCAAAAGCCTAAGGGAACAACTCGCTCTTGACCTCTATCCACTTCCCAACAACACTACACCTGAACAGGTCTATGACTGCCAAATCTGCCACCAAGGGTTCACCAGACTTTACTCATTGTTGCGTCATCAAAGGTCGGATCACGCTGCACTCGCCGCAGGGCTCGAGTTAGAAATGAGCGAAGGTCTCTTCAACTCTCAATTTCCCCGCCAGCCTATTTCTCAACAGGCTTTCACCCAATTCGTCCAGCCACAATACATTCCCAGATTCTCTCAACCTCCCTACGGTAGTGCAGCTAGATCAGTGGATGTCGCCGAGGATGTCGCCATGACTCCTACTGTTGATGTCAGCTTCGCTGAGCTACAACTTGTCACGCCTCAGCCCTCTCGTGTGTCAAACAGCGAGCTTGCTACTTCTCATCTAAGAGACGATGATGCCGACCGCCTCTTCCTCGACTCCAGGTATATTGCCCCACAAGCTCATGCTAAGCTGACTCTTCCTTCATCCGTTGCTCTTCGCATTGCGATTAATAATGATGATGCCGAAGATCTCGCCCTGACTCCCGACATGGACGTTAGCTTTGAGGACCTGCGAGCTGTCACACCTCAGCGCACCGGTCCCTCCACGAACAAGTCTGCTCCATTGAAGCTCGTCACCAAATCCATTGAGGTCGCGGAAACCCGTGATGTTGTTATGACGAACAGGTTACCTCGCGTTATCGTTCGCTTCTCAGCCCCTTCGCCTGTCGATCATCGTGCAACGCCTGCTCGCAGGAACGGCAAAGCTCCTGCTCTTAAGAACACCCCTTCAAACCGACAAGCACCCTACCAGTCATACTCGGACAAGTGTGCTGCCAACATTGCTGCCGCTAACAAGCAAACAGCCGCTGATAAAGAACAGCGATCCCTAAGAGATGCCACAAGTGCAGCGAGATCATCTCCCCAACCCCCTTCCACCTCCACCACCTCCACCACAAAGACCCAAAAACCCACACCCACCCCATCAACAAAGCCCAAACTCTTCGAATGCGACGCCCTCCACTGCGACCGCGGGTTCGTCAACATCAACCAACTCTGCAACCACATTCAACGTTTACACTCCCAAGACAGTGATGAACTCGTCGTTCTGGCACGTGATAAGAAACCGTGGCCTTGTCTTGTTTCTTGTGGAGTTAGGTTTACGACTCGTAAGTTGAGGACGGAGCATTTTTATAGGGGACATGGGGATATTTGTGATGAGGATAAGGCGGTTATGATTGAGAATTGGTATGAGGATGGGGAGTGAGGGGGGAGTGTATGATGTAAGTTCTCTTTTTTTCCTTTCCTCACAGCTCAAAATCTCACTTTTCTCTTTTCGTACTTGCGTTCAACATATTGTTATCCTAAGCGCCTGGTGGAAATACCAGCTTTCACGTTGTCTATCTCTGTCTCTATTCGTTATGTTTCCTTCTTTCCACTCTCCACTTGTGCATAAGGTTACTCTTCTCGCCCATTCGAATGATGGAATCTTCCGAGTTCGTTCTTCCGAACTCATCGTTTATATAAAGTCAGTTCTTCTTCTTCTTCTTCTTTACACTTCTCTATTCCATCGTTACACTGCCGAAGATCGTCAAACGTAAAGTTCCCACAGCCAGATACCAGGTCTGCGCTATACTCTGGTCAATAGCGTTTAGCACATTGACTATATCTTTAAGAGCCACCAGTGGCATAAGGCATGATGGTTAGGCAATCATATTTCTCTATCATCAGCTGGTGTACTATCGGAGAAGATGCTGCTGATGAGCAAGCTTATCGTACTGGCCTATATAAGCAGTAATCCAGCTATCAGCTATGTGTCATAGCTTTGTTACCTCGCAAAGCACTTGTTCGTCGACTCCTCAAGTGTCTTTCCTACGGTAAATATTCCTTCTTCTCTTGTCTCGATGCATGGGAGAAGAACTTAACAATCCTGTTCCTCTTCCGCCACACCACCTGTTATGGACTATCCTCTGTCTCTTCAAATTAGCTAGGGGCCGTGGGCGATTGGGTAACATATTGTGAAACGACCAAATTTCTTCTTTGTCTCCATAAGGTCGAGTCGATCTCTAAGCCAAGCACGACGAGACGGCACAGAATTTCCAAGATACATGAAATGACCTACTCCGCTTCGATGTCGGTGCACAATCTTTTGTCCTGGCCTGTTTCAAAACAAAGGTGATAAGCGGTCCTTTCGAAAGGTGTTCTGCCTCTTTGTTCAGGCTTGGTATTCCCTTGTGTTGATAACAATGGCATTGTTGCGACTTACTGACTTGATATCAATTCTCTTGACGGTGATGAATCTCGAATATCTATTTAACATCAGTGGTATCTTCCACTGGCTACGAATTCACTCATCCATCTACTCCTACATCATCAACACACTTCAACACACAGCAATGGAGAACCAGATGCCCCGATTCACCACTGTAGCTCTCAACCACGCAACCCCCTCATTCTACTGCCCCGCATGCGGTTACATGTTGAACAGCAAACCTACCATGCACATCCACATCTGGCAAACCCACGAAAACGCAGTCGACGTCCTGACACAATTTCAATTCGACACAAACGCTCACATCAAAAAAGCTTACAGATGTCATGGATGCAATATCCAACCTTTCTTTCACGCTAAACGCTTGATCCAACATATTCAGTCATCTCATCCTCAAAACGTCGGGGAATATACAGCTAGATTGGACGAGGAGATTAGGGTTTGGCAGAACAACCCTACAAGACCGAATTTGCCTTGTTCGCTGCCTCCACCTCCAGCTAGACCTACTCATTATTACTGCCCTCTCAGATGTGCCGGTCTCAATCAAACGCTGGACAGAGATGTAATTTTGAATCACATCATTGCAGAGCACTCGGATGCTAGAGATGGTCTTACTGCTGTTTTTAACCTTCGGAAGCCGTTTATTTGTGCTCTTGGTGGTTGTGATGAGAAGTTTCATACTGAAGCTGGTCTAAGGGGTCATAGTGCTGGACATGAACGAGATGCTGCCGAGGCTTTGCTTGCTTTGTATGGCTAGACTGCATCTTCTGCTCAATGAACACGATGGTTTTTAACCCTTCCTTCACTGATTGGTTAGTGGATACTACTTGTTTCACTAGCATGGACTCTGAACAACATGTTTTTGGATTCTGATGGCGCATACGGGATATATATTTCTTCTTTTTTTGAAACACTTTTTTCTTGATTTCACTGTGTATTTCTTCCTATGTGACGTTTGTGATATACTGTCTTCCTTTGCCATTATCTGCTACTAACGTACAACTTTTGTTATGGTTAGAGCATCGTGAGGTGAGTGTTTGGTTGCTTAACAAATTTGCATTGGACTGACTTTCACGAACGTGCAACTCTATTACTGCTATAGATGGCCTGCCTAATTTCTCTGTTTTACTATTTCTGCGTGACTTCCGATGACGATTTTGATGGTCGTATGATTGTTTATCGAATGTCAGCTTAGTGATCTCAAAAGACCCCTACGTGCATATAAATCGTCACTCTCATCATGATGTGTGGTCTTGTAAGAGCGTGGAGATTTATCGACAGCGTAGAAAGCGTAGAACAATGGAACAAAGAATAACAAGGCTTTCATTGCAACCGTTCGTTCGTTGAAGACCTCTCATCATCCACAATGTCTGCTTCACCGCTTCTTGTGACCCAATACATGGCCATTGTTTAGTCTCTCTGTTGGGGGGTATCGGAGAACCTCACGAATCTCTACATAAGGAGTGTCAACTGCACCGTATGGGTCTTTCTGCCTCAAACACACAATCACAACTCGATCACTAGAATGCCTTCACCTACACAATCACCAGAGGATACCTCGGCCATGGGCACCACTCTGACCTAGAGCACAGCCTCTTTGCAACTGACCTGGAGACACTCAACTCCCCAAACATCTTCTAAGACGCTTATGAAACCTCAAATCCCACCCAAAAAGCAACTTCGTCAACAGAAGCTTCTTCAACAGCAACAAGCAAAGAAAGCCCGAAGGATTCAGCAATCGTCTATCGTGCCACAGATCTACTATTGCCCATCCATCGCCTGCGCCAACCCACCACCGACTTTTATCAATTTGCTATGGTTTCAACATCATGTTCCAGCTCATCATAAACTGGCTGAGAGACAACTGATGCAGAAATTCAAGCAGCAACTTCCGTTCGTTTGCACCGCGGCCGGATGCTTTCATATGTCTCATGTTCGTAAAGAAGCACAAGCTCACATCAAGTTGGATCATGCTCAAGATGATGAAGAGATGGTTCGTCTTTTGAGTGAAGTTCAACCCACGGCACTTGACTGATGAGGAGCAGAGGGTCACTCTCTCTCTCTCTCTATGTTACCATTCAAAATCCTCATATTCAATTCGCTGTAGTCATGCTGGCACAGTTGCCATATAATTTGATGCACTAATCGGTACGTTTTTTCTCTGGATATTCCTTACTAATGACATATCTCCCTTATCATTGCATCTCCTCGCTGTTAGATTCTAGTTTATAATACACATTTTCTTCTGAAATTCTTTCTCGTACGTTCTCTCGCATAATACACGTTTTTCTACTCTCGAATTTCGAGCATCTTCTTCATTCTGCAACATTATCATTCGAACTTTGCTCTATATCGTAGTCGCTTATCCTCTCCGGCACGATACCACTAATTGAAACAAAGACACTCCGTGACTATGCTGTTCGAGTAGACATAACTTGGACGTGGTACGATCCCACTCCTTCGACGGTAACTCACTGTCACTAATTCGAGGGTCGTCACATAATATCTTCGCTCGTACTACGCCTCCAAAGTTCCACTAGTCTCGTTCCGATTGTGTCCACTGCTTGAATCTTCATGTCATGTTACTGGAAAGCATAGTCAACCCGAACGTGTTGGCGTACCTTCGGATCCTGGTACACAAAGAAGGAAGTTTCCCCTCGAATGATCTGCATAACAATGGCACAAAGACTTGGACCACGATATCGTTCATTGTTTAGTCTTTGCCTTTCACCATTGACGAGGTAGTACGTCTTTGTACCATGATAAGCCCATTGTCTATTCTGCCTTGGAGTGAGAGGTATCATTCCTACACACAATTCTATATAACACAGCATCTAGCAACCTCAAGAGAACTTTCCAGTCTTCATCCACAACACTACGACCAACAACAAGACAAACGCACAATCAACACAGCCACGAAAATGTCTTCTACTCGTCAACAAAGGCAAAGATCCGCTAGTCCTGCCCCTCCTGGTGAGTCGGACAGTAATATCAATGTCACGCAGCGTGGTGAATTTACCTACCTCGAGATCAAGAAGATGTATTCATGCCCTGCAAAGTGTGGTACAGAATCAAACGACAAGAGTCACATGCTCAGACACATCTGGGTAGATCATCGCGAAGAAGATGGTCTAAACTTGATGAAACAGTTTCAAATCGACTCCGGTGGTAAGTCCGTCATCCCTTACAAGTGCTACGGTTGCGACAAGCAGCCAGTCTTTCGCCCTTCCGCGCTTTTCTCCCATTTCCTCGAACACATCAATGAAGCAGAAGAATATACTGAAAGGCTTGCAAATGAGGTTCTCGAAGAGATCAACGCTAAAGATTTGACCCAGAAGCAAAAGACTACTCAATCCAACCTTCTGCGTAAGCAGAGACTTGACTTCGCCGGTCCCGAGAAAATCGCTCAAGCAAAATTGAAGCACGAGCAAGCCGCTCAGCACGAACAGTACAGGTTGGAGCAATATCAAGCTCTTTTCCCTGGCTCCACTGCTGGCTCATCTACTGCACCTCCTACAGCACCAGCACCGTCGTCCTCATCCGCTCCATCCACTCCCCTCGTCCCAACTCAGCGAAACCGCTCTCCAAGAACTACACGCTGTCGCGTTGCTGGGTGCAAAAAGTCTTTTCAAACTCACGAAGACCTCGAGGCCCACCTCAGTACTCATCACCACCCCGCTCCACCACCTTCGCCAAAATAGTGTACGACTGCTCATAAGCATGACAAGAACTACTCTCCAAACTAAATCCTAGAACCACAAGCTGTGGTGTATCATGCCACAAGCACAGGCAACGCGTATGCTTTTGCCATACTCTTCCATCCACAACCTCAATTATCATCCTGTCTCATATATAACATCATCGCACATAAAGAAGTTGATCTTCATGCAGACTTCGCACCATGTGCTTCTATTTACACTTCTCATTTTAGTGATGATCACATAATAGAAACCCCTTAACTCTCAAATCCTCTCCCTCCGTGATCTTCATGTATACATGTGAAATGCTGCTAGCTCTTGGAGATTGATTTATCACCTGATGTTAAGATGTGAAATGTCGCAGCCTCATCGTAGGGACGATAGTCAATGGACCATGTCCCTTGCATACATAAAAACTACAGAATTAGTCTTGTAACACGCATGAAGTGTTTCGGATGTGAAAAAAGTGCGTGGGGAAAGGCGATTGAACTACATTAAGAGTCTTCAGAATTTTAATTCTCGCCGGATATTTCTACAACGACAAAAAACTTCGTGTGTTTCGAGGTCTGTGATTTCACAGCGTCTGATGCTTTGGAAGAGCCAGCGATTGTAGAGCACGTTTACGCCTCGTGTTGACAAAATTGTTAAACGGTAGTAACCAAAATTTCGTCATCAACTGGTTCTGTGGTGTAGTTGGTTATCACTTCTGTCTAACACACAGGCGGTCCCCGGTTCGAACCCGGGCGGAATCATTGCTTTTGCTTTTTGGACACAGTTTCTACGCACTACTGGCAAGCATATCAATGTCGTTGTCTTTCTTTGTCGCGCGGAAGGTTTGGGTGCAGTTTCTTTTACGACGCCGACGACCAAAATTGCAGTTCTTCACGCATAACGAAGACGTCAACACAAAGGACATTTTGGACAAAGAGTTCAGCATTGAAAGCACGGTATCATTACTCATTAATTATTGCAGACCTACCTGGAAACAGACCTGCTGTGTACGTTGTTCATGTTCACATCACTTACTGCCATTTCTTCGTGTTCAGATCCAGATGACGTCCCATATCCGGCACGGTAACATCCCTCTGCATCTGAATAGCAGTAGTATTGGCAAACGTCTTCATCTCATCAACCTTACCGAACTTCCTGACCAAATGTCCAGTCTCTGCATCTTTCCAATTACGGATCATACGTCTGTTTTCGTCGATGCAGAGTCTACCGCATTGTGGGCAGATCTTCTTGTCTAGCTCTTTGGCGATGATTTCTTGGTCGAGTTGGGCGCAGATGCAGGGTTGGGGTTCCCAGTGTTTGGCTTCGTGGGCGAGAAAGTCTTTTTGCACTTTTGTGCAGAAGTTGCAAGGGAAGCCTACGCAGATGTGGTCAGGCTTGATTTTAGTCTTGTACGGGTTGAGTGTAGGAACAAACTGCTCAGGCACATTATAATCGTGGAAATTACCAGGGTAAGCAGTCATAGCCCAAGGGGTGAAAGAATGATAGTCTTCGCGGATGCGAGCGCCGTCCATTGTGAGTTCTAGAGGATGATCAACATCATCCAGAGTCAAGTTTTTGGTAGCGGCGATCATGTCTTGAACAGCCTGTTGAGAAACAGACCATTGCATGACACGGAAGCGGTAGCCGATGGTGGCGAACAAGTCGGCAGACTCATTGATGAAGGAATTGGGCATGGGATCACCTCTCAAGACCCAGCTCTCGAGGATCCCTGCGACGGCGGCAGCAAAATGATCATTATGCTGCATGCGGGCTACAAACAGAAGGTGATTGATTAGCTGTATCATGTCAGTGAATTGACGACGCTCTAGAAGTTCATAAGAGGAAGCATTATACGTCTCGAGACAGGGCGGGTTCAATGAAGTCGAAGCGGTCAAGAACTCAAACATCTCCAGGACGTTCTCATGAGTGGGGCTGGTGTTGACGCTCATTGTTGCCGGTTCTTGGTGGGGGCCGTTTTCTTTTTTGAGGTGCTTGGATCTCCAGGATACCCGGAAGAAGAGGAGTGCGAGGGTTGAGTGAATCATATACTCGCTCAATGGAACAAAGCTTATGAGATCTGACCGAGATTCCCATTGTCTGTCAAACAAGAGAACAAAGCATCTTGTTCAGGACATCTTTGTTCACCCTAACATATTTCCGATCACAATGATCTGTGAAGAAGAAAGAAAGTGCTCTTTGTCTCCAGGTTAATGAAGCTGTCCATCCTGCTGTCCACTTGAGCCTGAGGGGCATACCGTAGCATTGAGATGCAAGATTGAAATTCCTGGATGATCGATTGTCCACCAAGTGCTGCGATAACACTTCCGAACCAAGCGCACTAGTAATGACTCTGTCACATTGGGTCTTGTCTTTCTGGGGTAACATTGAGATCAGCGACGCCGAATAGGAAAATATCCATCTGCTGTGTCATACTGAGCTACTGTGTCTTGATATGATGGAACGCTTGCCTTGTTGATTGGGCAGATATACTGGTCCAAGTGGCAGGAGGAGTACCCTGGCCTGGTGGCATCCACACCCATCAAAGAACACAGAAATAGGCAGAAGCAGAAGAACAAGGCAAACAAAACTATTTTGTAGAGGCATCATAAACATATTCCAATTGGGAAGCTCTATTGGTCGAAAAAAGAAGTAACAATCATATATCGAAGCGAAGTACATCCAAATCTCTGTCAAACACTCAAGACACACGTCTGCGCATCTCACTTCATCCTTCATCCTCTCTTTCTTCCATCACAGCTTAAATACATTGAGAGTACCAGTCATTCTGAACCTTGCAAGTGGAGCCAGAGACACAAGCAGTGGCGCCAGTGAAGCCCTTACCACCACATTGACCGTACTTGGCAACACTGCCAGAGGAGGAAGCAGCCGAGGTAACAGGCTCAGCAGTCTTGACAATGGTAGACAAAGTGGTGGGAGCCTTGGTAGTGGTAACAGGAGCGGCAGAAGTCTTGACAGCAGAAGTAGTAGGAGCAGGAGCAGCCGAAGTAGCGACCTTTGTAGATGAAACAACAGGAGCGGCAGAGGAAGCAGGCTTGGAGGAAGCAGCGACGGAAGAAGCAACAGCGGAGGAAGCAGGAGCACTGCCAGCACCGCAGCTAATCACAGCAGGGCCGGGAGCCTTGTAGCTGGTGTAGATGGAAGTGTCATAGATGTTAGCAAGGATACCAGCATCAGTGGCCGAGTAACCGCCAGGGAAAGCGATCTGAGCGGACGAAGCAGGCGAGTATGAGCCAGAACCGGTAACCTTGATCTGAGCGCAAGACTGATAGAACTGGGCCTGACCTTCGGAAGAAGCAGAGTGCAGAGCCAGAAGCTCGACACGCATGAGGTATTGTCCAGGAGCCACACAGCTGGGCATGGTGAATTTTTGCCAGCCGAAGCCTGCGGAGTCGGTGTTCTTAATCATGTCGTCGACGCCCCAGACGCCGGCGGAGGTGACGGCGTCGCTGGCGATCTTGAACCACTTGAGACCGGTGGCGGATGCGGTGGTGGCATCGTCAACCTTGGCGAGGTAGACCTGGGTGGGGCCCTTGTGGGAGGCAGCGATGGGGTTGTCCGAGTCGCCAGAACCCTGGGGGCCGCCGAGACCGTGAGCCCATGCACCGGCGACGGAAGCGCCAGCGGGGATGGTGATGACCTTTGAGGAGGTAGAGGCGCTGGCACCGCAGACGAGGTCGTTGGAGGTGACGTCCTGGACGGGGTTGTTGGTGGGTGGAGCACGGATACCAGTAAGGGATCCCTGGTCAACACCATCGACCATAATACGCTGCATGATGGAGTGGGCGTTGACTGAGGCGGCAAGAGCCAAAGCGGAGACGAAAGAGTACTTCATTGTGATTGTGATTGTGAATATGATACCTGCCAGAGGATCGAAGAAAGTAGGTGATATGAACGAGAGTGGTGGATTGAAGTTGAAAAGGTAAAAAGAGCGAAGTCGAAAAGAATGTCGAAAGGTAGAGTTGATGCTTTGGAAGAACGAAGAAAAAGAACCTACCTCCAAGAAATATCCATCTCTTATATGTATCGAGGGCTGTTACCTCCTTCTTTCCAGGGCTCACCTCAGTCCCATGGTCCATCCCTACATCCACATGTTCGAGACATACTGCAGCGCCACAAGCGATAGGCTAATATCCAGCCAAGGCGGGTAACAGATGTCGTTCATTGAGCAGTACTACGCCAAGTGGCCATGCCTGGATTTGTTTGGTATAGGGCAAGGTTCGAGTGGTGGAAGCGATCTGAATATTGTGACAGCGCAGCTCGCGTATCATCAAAAACGTTGATGCATGGATGAAGCACGAGGAAGGGATGATGTCTACTCGAAACAAGGTAGTTGTTGCCAAGTCGTTCTGGGGCGCTTCATCCGTCTGGACTTTTGAAGTGCGGCTTGCCGATGTTGAATTATTCAGTCATACAAGTCGTGCTATAGATTTGCGTAGGAGAGCAGGCCCGTCAATCCGCGATTAGAAGCTTTCACCGACGAGTGACCTCTGTCTTGATCATTAGTTTGCATACTATTGTTATAACCAGACCAATCGAGGAATTTGCCAAGTCATGCATCTCCGTCAAGTCACAAAGTTTGTGCAACATGCAAGCAACGCCAATTGTGGGGGAGGCGCCGAGAGAAAAAACTCTACTTTAATCTCGCTTCAGCACGAGGCTCGGTGGTCACCTGAAGCACGCTACCCAAGTGCATGCGTTTCATCGTTTAGGAAAGACCAAAGTTGTAAGCGACATCACGGTCGCACCGTCTTGATCGATGTCTTGATCCTCCGGCACCACCTTGCAATATGGGATATAGAGTGTGGCCTCGACCGTCGAAAGGGGCATTCGTATTCTGCCCTCTTTTTGATTGTAATCATGCTATTCTGGCGGAGGGCATGAAAGGCTTGCGGCTCCTGATTTAGACGTGCAAATGATCTGCTCGTTCTGTTCGCGCGAGCGCAATCTTGTCTTAGATCGGTCGCTTGCTCCCGAAAGTCATGTCGCTGGCTGGCGTGATGGCGCAAAGCTGCCTGAGTCGAGATTGAGTCAAGTCATGAGGGGCAGGAGATGGTCAAGATGACAGCCGCGTGACTTGTGACTGCCTGAAGCCATTGGTATGGCCGTAACAAGCGCTGACATGGTTGACATTCTGGAGGCTAGGCACTATAACAAGCAGCCATCGCGCTGTGCTGACAATTCACCCTCCAGGCTGTTTGCAACATGGCTTCAAGATTGGCTTGAACCCCGCAGGAGCTGGCGGTCGACTGTGGCCGAGAAGACAAGTACTGCCTGGAGGTGATGGTTTGGGCTATCTCAATTGCACACCGTTGTCTAGTTAGCCTACTCATACCATTTGGACATATCGCTTGGACATATCGCTTGCATGAGACTGTGTTCTGTGTCGTTGTTGTAGATGTGTAAGCAAATCAAAGAAATGGCTGGCTGGTTGGTGCATCACACGTGAGACAGGCGAACTCCGAAGCTTGGTATACTGACAGGGTAGGCCCCTCAACCACTGTTTAGAGCAGTACATGCAGCATTACGGCAGCAACGTGAGGTATAGTACGTTGCCAAAGATAAGCATAGGAAACAGCACTTTTTCTGGAGGTGTGTCCGACATTTTGTGTTGATGTGATCATGATGTGGACGTCGGTGTCCGTAGAAGCGTTTTCAACATTCCTTTCCGAGAAAGGCAGCCCATGGAATCCACAGGATCGGGTGTGCCTTCCAAGACAATGGACAAAACAATCATCCCTCAAACTTCTCGACGCTTCATTGCCTCGCACACGTTCCAATCATCGACAGCATCTACGACGATACCCTGACTGTGGGCGATGTTCCTGCCACTCCTGACGGTGGGCCGGGGTTCATGGTACGTGCTTGACCAGGAGAATCATGTATGCTACCCTCAGATCCACTTCTATCAACGGTGAGATGGCCGAGCGGTCTAAGGCGCCAGCTTAAGGTTAATCCAATACGCTGGTCCGAAAGGGCAGGGGTTCGAATCCCCTTCTCATCAATATCTCTTTTTGCTCGTCGTAGAGAGGTCGTCCTCGAGGATGGAGGAGAAAGACGGAGGTCGAGGGCGAAATTTTGGGATTTTCCAAAATTTTGATTGCGGAGAACTGTTTTGTGCATGGAGTCCGGCTGCACAAAGCTTGCTTGGCGGCTTTGTGGAGCGCATAAGCATCTCTCCAGGGTGTTCGGGGTAGGTGCATAAAAGTTGTGTGTGTTTATGGGTGTTGATGCCCGGGTGAGTTTTCGGGCATCTCGTATTTTTCGGACTTGGGAAGGCCAATGATTTTCTGCTCCAAGGCGATGGATTGTCTTGGATTCTCCGATCATTGATAAGCTTTCTACAAGCAGAGAGATCCGGGCTAAGTGTTCGTAATGCCCAAGAATTGTTGTTTGCTGGGTGAGCGAATGGGAGTTGAACATTCAGCCAGAAACATGACAGCAGCCTTACACTACAGCATCAAAGTACGCTCACGAGGTCTTGAGCAACGCGTCATGTAGAAGTATATACGTTGATAGGTAAGAAGCACATCATCTGTAAAATGGACAGCCCGAGACAATATGCTGGGCACGAATATCCCGGGCAGGTGCAACACAGCCGCGTGGCAGGAGCGATTGACATGCTTCTTACACAAAGATCTGAGAAGATGGTGTGAAGAACTTCGTACAACCAACAGAAAGTTACAAGATCATCCTCAAGAGCCGCGGACAGTCGGGACAAGAAGAAGTCTTGACACCGACGAGGCTGTGAAATGCTGGAAGGCTCGGTGGATGCATGATCCGGGGATATTAGACGTCACGGCACATGGACGGAGGCCTCGCAATGCGCATCTCAAACCCACCGAACATAAGAAGAAGGATTTACAAAGGTTCCTTGCATGTCGTGTTGGATGAGGAAGGCGAGATGACAGGCTGACGGAGGTTGCTCTGGTAGATCAGCAAGAGATGTGCAAGCAGGGCGGATGCGTAAACACCGAGACCCCCGACTGTGGATAGAGTGAGACGTCAGTAAATTCCCCGAAGCATCACCATCATAGCAGCTCCAGTCGAAGAGGCAGCATCATGGACAAGATCGCAGACTTCCAGCACAAAGGTGAGGTTTTGGGAGAAAAGTTGCCGGTGACGTCTTGGTGCTTCGGGCCACCCCACGGAAAAGCTAAACCCAGAAAGGAAAAGCGTTCGGACTTTGTGAGGCAGCTTATCCTTATTTTTGTTTCTGCCACTTTTTGTTCGCCCTGCTTTCTTGAGCTGCAGCAGCAAAAAGACGTGTCCGAGGAGCGCGCGTGAGCGAGGATTTCGGAGAATACGCGTCACTGCAAGTAAGAAGGCGATGCCAAAGGGTTCAGAATCCGCGACAGGGCTGCATGACGCGGCTGTGCGACAGAATCAAGGTATATAGGCAGAGAGGAAGGTAGGTCTTTGGATGCAGCATCTTTCCAACCACACAAACCCCCACCCCATCCAACCACATACCAAGAATACACGCAAACATTCAAGATGAAGTTTGATCTTTCCATCATCGCCGCCGCTACTGCTCTTGTCGGCTCAGTCTCAGCCGCTCCTCAGAACAGCAACAACGGTAATAACTGGCAGAGCTACGCTTCTCAAGCAAGTTCTTACTGGCAGTCAGCCGCTCCTACCGCAACTGGCGAGTGGTCTTCTTGGGCCAATGCCGCCTCATCATACTGGAACAGCGTAAGCCCCAGCGCCGCTCCCTCGCAGTGGTCATCCTACGCCTCGGCCGCATCTTCATACTGGGCCTCAAACAGCGGTAGCCAGATCACCGCAGCACCCTCCGCTTTCCCTTGGGCTGGCGGCTACGGACCTGGAGGTCACGGCGGCCCTGGAGGCTGGAAGGGTGGTAACGGATATGGTCCTTTCGGCGGCAACGGCAGTGGCAGCAATGCAACAAACTCCGGCTGGGGTCCTTGGGGTCAGAGCGGTGCTTGGACTTCCGGTCCCTGGACTTCTTGGTGGGGTGGAAGCAACTGCCCTGACAGCACATGGTCTGGTTGGACATCCGGACCTTGGGGCACAAGCGCACCTTGGACTTCTTGGTCTGGCTGCCAGGCTTCTACCACTGCCACTTCTACCGTCACCACTACTGTCTCGGGCACACCTACCACTTCTCTTGCCTACGGTGTCCAGGTAGCTGCTGCCTCTCAAGTCTCAGGATCCGGATCTGGTACTGCAGCCACTGCTTCGGCAAGCGGCGCTGCTGCCAATGTTGGAGTATCTGGCGCTGGTGTCGGTATTGGAGCTGCTGTCGCTGCCTTGTTGATGCTGTAAAGCGTTGATGGGCTTGCATTGATATGACTTGCATGATTTCTGACATGAGAAGGAGGATCTTGAAGATCTTTTGTATGCTATATTGACATTGAGATGAACAAATGCAACTTTCGTACAGAAGCGTGCTCTTTCTTTGACTTGTGATGTGTTTGCCCCTCTTGCAGGCTTCTTGATTTTGTATGCGGATGTCACAGCTTGACTTGGCGAGGTGCTTGGACGTGTATGTGCGACATACTGAACTGCGATGGTTTTCCTAGACGTGAGTTCCTTAACAGATTCTCCTTCGAACAGTATCGAATGCTTTCATGTCGCAAGTCGTCGAGGTTGTTTGGATGCTTCAAAGTTGAGCAGATTCCTGCTTTGTCGATGACGCCAAAGGCTCTCGGCGTCGGGCGCAATCTGACGACGCCAGCGGAGGTGACTTCTGTCGTTCTGACCTCAACAACGACCTCGAGCAGCGTGTATGGGCTCCATATACTGTTGTTTACCATTCTGACGGAAAGAGGAGGTTTCCGATGTCCATCTGAGTGAGTTGAACCGGTATCTGGCTGGCGAAAGGTGGTATGGCGTGATGCCTGCTTTGGCAAGCTGTCCATCTCAACGCTCAACAGTAGCTTGTCCCACGAGTCGACGCCTTCGAAGAGCACCGTCCGGTATCTTCGTAGCTCTCACGAAGCCGTAGCAGCGAGTGAGGAGGCCAAGAGGGTGGAGGATCCGCTTGTTGTTGCGAGCACAGACCGAGCGCGCAGGAAGGGCAATCTTCCACCGAGCTGCTTCTTTATTCCTCACAGCATCCTCTTCGTCGACCACAACACTGATCTTCTCGCTGTCGCCATCAGCATCACCTCTGTGCTGTGTTCTACCGTATGCTGAGCTCTTTGACGCTGCTGCCAGCACTGGTTGAGCAGCAAGGTAGCCTGTTGACGCCTACTGACGCATGACGCAACGAGAGTGATTCGCGGGAATAGAGAAGGTGCGACCATCTGCTCCTTCCAACATGATGCATGCTGATGATATCGAACAGTACGCTCCTTCCTTCGGCTGTCGCCGCCGTCGTTCATCGCCCTCGCCGTTGCGCGACCTGCCTTCGCGGTAACGGCGCTTCATTCATCCAACATGGTTGATGCGCATCACCATCCATCATCAACCCTCACCGTCATCACCGTCCATCAGTGCCCGTCTTGTACATCGGCGGTAAGATCGTTGGCGCCTGCGCCTCAAGGTCAGATACTGTCGCCGGCGCCGCAGCCTCGCCGCCTCTCCATTTCCACTTTTATCAAGAGGAGGATTCCAAGAAAGAGACACACGCCGGAGCCATTCTTGGCTGTCCGAGAAAAGACCCAATCGTGCATCCCTTCCATATCCAGCAGTCCATGACTGGTCTGATGAACTCTTTCCACTTTCCTCCGGCAGCCATGTGCTGGTCCGCTGAAGGCCTTGAGCCTGCTTTTTCTTCTTTTCTGCTCTTCCTCTTTCTCTTCCCCTTGCTCTCTCTCTGTCCTCTTCTCTTTCTCTTTCGTTGTTCCATCTTTCATCTATCATGAGGCATTGGGAGGGTCGATGGACTTCTCTTTTTTCAAGCTTGACCATGCGATGGGTGAGCATTCCCGCGTACATACAACACAGCTGACCGTCGTTGTCTCTCCTGGCGGAGAATCTTTCTGCTCCGGTAGGATGTGGCCGAAATAATTACATCGAGGTAAGGCAGGCAAGTCGTATCCATATCATTCCGAGAGCCTCTGGGTCGTTCGTGTTGCTCTTCCGGCAGTTCAAGACTGGTCCGCGTATACCACCGGCAATCCTCAAGATTGGTCCGTGTTTCATCTTCCTTTCCATTGCTTTCAAGCAAGTAGAATTTGTAGTTCTCTGTCGTCATTTCTCAGGGCGGCGAGTGTCAATCCTCTGGTAAGAAGCCGTCAAGATATCCGTACCAAGGTGAAGGAAGTAATCCATAATTTGTTCCTCCGAGGGCTTTTTGCTCGTTCGTGTTTTCCCCTCCGGCAGTCTCTCGAACTGGTCCGCGTATACCGGCAATCCTCTGGGTTGGCCCGCGTTTCATTCTCCTCTTTCTCTTCTGCAAGCAAATACTCTCCATAAGTCTTTGTCCTTGTACCTTTGCTTTCCTTTTCTCGTGTATGGTGTGAAGTGCCTGTTGATTGACGCAGCCAAAGGTAGATAGTTGCGCTCTCAGTCCAGCAACAGACTTTAACAACCACCCATCAAAAGGCGCAGCGCTTTTCGACTTAACCTGGTTGTCCAAAGAAGGTAAGGAGCAAGTGCCAATCTCAGCGGACAAAGACCCGATTGAAAAAACCACCTCGCCTTTTGACAGATAATTTGATGGAGCAACTAGATGCTTGGAGGCGTGTCTACTTCGTCCACATACCAGTATATTTGCTCCTCCATCTGCGCTCGACTCAAACTCTTCTTTCTCAACCTTTCATTCAAGTCTGCTACAGAGTAGATGGCGGTAGTGGTGTTGTCATTATTATGCTGTGTTTCCGCGGCTGAATCTTAGGCGAGCCACGGGAGACAAGATGTCGGTATCGGGTACATGTCGCCGCTGCTTGTGCTTGGGGGTCCGGGTATCCTGCTGGCTAGGCGAGAGCTACTGCTGCGTGCTTTCCGTGGGTTGGTACACTAGCTTGTTGCCCGGGAGCGATTGAGGGGGACTGTTTGAAGGTATACGGGGCTGGCGATGCGGAGAGATACTATTGAGCAATGGCCGCTTTTCTATGTTCGAAAGTTTTCAAAAGATCTTGCAGTATACCACGACCGCCGATCAATGACTCGACTGCCGAGAAGCGGTCGAGAAACATTGTTTGTGGTTGTGCAGGCCTAGCGATGAGCAGAGGTACCGTGCCAAGAACGGGCGCTCCCATATGCTCTGTGAAGGTTCAGAAGACCTTGCGGTATACCACAACCGCCGACCATTGACTTGATGGGCGGGAAGTGGCCAGAAGAATTATTCGCAAGTACACGCGCCCGGTGATAAGGAGAGGTACCGTTGAGGGATAGTCGCTCTCCCGTGCTCGACAGTGCTCAAAGGATCTTGCGCCATACCATGACCGCCGAAGTCGACTCGGACCGACAAGCGAAGCCCTGCCGACTCTGCCCATCGTTGCGGAGCCTCATTGGCGACTCGACCGGCCTTGCCGCCACCTCATGTCCCATATTCGCAGTTCGAGGACGCTCTAGGCAGCCTTCTGTCTCCATTTCCAGACATTCTTGGCCAGCTTGGTCTTGGCTCGGGAAGTGTGGAGTGGTAGTCCGGGATGGTGTGAGGTATAGCTGGGCTTGGGGTTCTTGGCGGTGTTGTGGAAATGGCGAGATAGGTAGTATGGTCCTCCAGGATCCTGGTGAAGTTGGTGGAATTGCTTCTTGCATTTTTACGATCAGCGGATGGGAAGGCTCGTTGTCAGGTGAGATCAATCCTTGTTTTTCGACGAGAATGTGGAGAGATGCGCAGTGTTACCCTCCAAGAATTCAAGGAGAGTGGTTGAAAATAATCTTGCAATTCGATGGGCGCTGTTGAGCTGATCCAGAGGTTTGTGGAGAAATCAGGTTCTGCGGCTGGGGAAAGAAGAAACGATTTGCGCAGCACGACTTCCAAGCGTCTGATGGCATTGTGTCAATTGCCTCTTGCATCGCGATGGCCGAAGGCGAGTCCCTAATGAGTTTGAAGATGTCGACGGTTTGTTGATTGGACATGGCGGTCTGTGAAGCATTTTTTCGAGGTCCCTCGCGCGGATGGATGCATTCGCTTCGGCCTTTTGATAGCAGAAGACGTGTACTGTCGTTGATGAGCTTGAAGAAGTCGAGTCACTGCTGCACCCAAAGCGAGGGCATGAAGTCCGTGACTGTGCAGCAGTTGCACAGTGTGGGCTGGTCTTGTTTCGACATCGCAGAGGTTGGAGATGGCGCGCAAGGCAGGTAGGCGAAAGACGTGTTCATCTTCTTCTTCAAGAGGGAAAGGTGTATGTAATCGCCGTGTAATGGAAAGAAGATGCGGAAGACGATGATGGTGATGGAAAATTGCACATGTCCCCAGCCGTCGATGGTGAGAATGAGGAGATGTTGTTCGAGATGGCGGTCCAGGGGCACGTAAGGTCGTCTTGATAGATGATCTTTGCAGAAGCGAACAAATCGAAGTGGTTGTCGCGATGGTAAGCTAGAAAGGGACTAGCTCTCGATGGCAATCCCGTCGTTGTCGTCGTCGTTGCTCGGCGCGCGCTTTGCAACGCGAACCAAATTCCCTCCCCCCGAATGTTTACCAAACAACTGACGACACAGTTGTCTTCCACCTGCGCGCCTTTATCCACCCCAAGTGACCTCCTTTACACTCTAGTAAAAGTCCAACAATGGTTGCTACCAGAGCATCGGCCTTCGCCGAGGCCATGAGTACCCGCAGAACCACCAGAGGTATGGTGGGCTCGAATACCACCTTGACACCCAGCCAAGCCAGACAACTCAAGAAGCAGACCACGATGCCCGAGGGCTCCAAAAAGACTCCCAACATCAGAAACCCTGCGACCAAGGTCGTTAAAGCCAACAAGAAGGAGCAGACTAGCAGAACCTCCTGCCCGCCCATCTTCAAGAGCCCTGCGACTAAGGTCGCCAAAGCCGACAAGAAGGCTCAGATCCCCAAATTCTCCCACCCCCTTCCCTCAAGAAGATCTACCAGACTACTAGGTATGATCGCTCTGGAGCAGTAGAGACATTGATCTCGTGCTACTGAACACGACTACAGTCAAGCTAACAATTTCATCACAGCTCGCAAAGCACCCCTCCACCACTCCTTCGGCGAAGTTCAGCCTCCCGGAGTCAACAGCGAGATGACTACTGTTGTTGACGCCCTTCGCGAGGTCGTTGATCACGACACGGACCTGCCACCTATCCCTGACAACTCTGCCGAAGGCCAGGAAGAACTCGACACCACTGGCGAACATCCTCCGACTGCTAACGTCCTTGCTGTGGAAGAAGAAGAGCAAGACGACGCCGACCCGGAGATCGTCGGTCTCCTCGTACCCCCATTCCAGCACAACGTCGGCCCGGTGCCCTACGACGTGGGGGACCCTGCCGACATGCTCTACAACACCATGCTCATGGTCTGGGATGAACTATCAGTCGAGCAGCGTCTGAGCGTCGTGAGAGTGAGCGAGGCAGTCCACTCTGGTGACGCCGCCGATATCCTCGAATACAACGATCTGCCATTGGGCCATAGAGCCAAGGTTAACCCTCTTGTCGCCAACACCTTCGTAAGTAAAATCATGCAGAACGGCAAGAATACTAGACTGACCTCGATGTAGAACACCGTCCGCGCAGAGACTTACTACCGCGATGTAGCCGCTCTCGGACAGGGCTTCCGCTTGAGATTGAGCACTTCCCTGCGCCCCCTCACCCGGTTCCAGATCTGAACGGAGTGTAGACACGAATGCGGGCGAGGTATTGAGAACGATAGACGATGAACAGGGAGGCACATAGAATCGTTGGAACCGCTGGTAGCTTGTAATAATACTATGCAATTGTAAAACACCCATTCAATGCACCCTGTCCTTGAGAGAAACACGAAATCTATGCTGAAGCATGAACCCCGTGAACATCATCGCCTGGTGTGAATAAACTTCTGCAATACAATAGCACCTTTTCAACAACGTGAATCATCCTTGAGCCAAACAGCCAAGACCCCTCTACCCACGTACCCACCATAATCCACTCCCGTCCATAACGCCATCACAAAATCACCATCGCTATAATAACCCTCTACCCTGCCATCAAAAATCACCATGGCATCCAGCGACGCCCGCGCCGTCGCCCTCATCATCGAGTTCAACTTCGTCTGCCTGACCCTCGCGATCATGCTCTGCTCCCTGGCCTGGTGGGGCCTCGTGCTCCGCATCTGGCATCCACGAAACCTTTCTCCGCGCGAGATGTTGGAGATTTTTGCGGTCGTGGTTTGCGTCTGGTTCGGCGCCTACTTTGTGGTGCTGTGGGAGGCCTCGTACTCCCTTACCCTTGTATGTGTCGTGTGGTGCCTTTGATTTGATAGGGGAAGGCTTACTGACGAGGGTGTATAGTGATAGGATCCCATGCGGCCGGAAGGATGTTCAAGATGGCGGTGGAAACGCAGTATGCTTTTGTAAGTAGGCGAGATGACCAGTGAGAGTGTTTGATCACTGATACTGATTTTCTATATACACAGCTCTCTGTGGACCTCCCTCGCTTTCCAGATACAATCGTGCCTTTTCACCGCACTGAAAAATCCAAGCGCTATCTCTTCGGAGTGGTATACTTTGTATAGACAATGAATCAAAGTTCTTCATCAGGAATCCCCTCAACCATAGGCTGCTGCATCTTCTCGTGTCTTTGCCATTCTTCGCTTGCAGATGTACGCGGCTTGACCTGTTCTTTGCTGCCAGTTGGTGTCACTTCTTCTTGCTGCCCGAGAAGTGTTTCCTTGTGAGCTTCAGGTGGGGATGCACCTCTGATGGTTCGTGCCTCACCCCAGGTCTCCTCCACTGTGTGTTGCATCTTCTTTTTTCCTTGCCTTGCTTCCGCCAGTGATTCCTTGAGGGCTTCGCTTGGAGATGCATGTAATTCCTCAGTAGTTCGGTTGACCTGCTCCGCACTTGCATCTCGTGACTCTTCTGTTTCCTTGAGAAGTGTTCCCTTGTGAGCTTCAGGTAGAGATGCACCCTTCTCCTCAGTAGTTGGCTTGACCTGCTCCTCACTCGCAGCTCGTGCCGCTTCTTGTTGCTTCTTGAGCTTGAGACTGGTCTGCAATTGATCTTCTGCCAATCTGGCTTTTCTGATCAGTGCTTCTTTCCTGACTTGAAGCTCTTCTCGCAAATTTTGTTGTTCCTTGAACGTCTCTTTCTCCAAAGCTTCCCAGGCTTTTTCCCTGTGTGGTTGGCCGGCTTGTTCGAGTTGCCATGAGGAGAAAGCGTTGGCTCGTTTGAGACGAATGTCTTCGAATTGCTGTCTGCTTTGAGCTATCTCGGCATTGATGGTGGTTTGTACATCTTTGCGGGGGACGTGGAGCAAGTGGGGGGCAGGTTGAGCGTAGACAATAGGCGTTTCGCCATCAAGGGCCTTTTGGTCTGGCTCAGGGACCGAGGAAGTGGATTGAGTTGGGCCAGTGACCATCTCTAGAGGTTGTGCAGATTGCTCTGGCTTGGGCAACGAGGCGGTGGATGGGGTGGTCAAAGCCTTTGAAGCGTGGCTGGGAAGCTTCATGTTTTTCTTCAACTTCCTAATCTCGTCGTTTTGCGCCACGATGGTCTTGGTGAGCTTGGTGTGTGCCCAGCCTGCTGCAAGCCTGATGTCCTCAATCTGCTTATCTTTCTCTTTCAACGTGGCCAACTGAGTTGTCTGGATGAGAAGGTGGGACGCCTTCGTCTTGGGTTTACTGGTCTCTTCAACAGCGCCAGCGGTGGTTTCCTTGGGCTTCTTGACCTCGCCGGTGTACTTCCGCAATTGCTTCTTTGTCTTGCGGAGCTGAGCTTCCAAGGTTTCGAAGTCTTTCCTGCCTTTGAGTACGGTATCAGAAACATCAACCTCGAATTGCTTGTATGTCGCCAATTCCTTTCTGAGACGGATTGTCTCTGCGATTGAGTTGGCCTTTTCGTTTTCAGAGCTCTTGAGCAACGCTTTGGCGAATATCAATTGGCCTTCTAAGAGGGTTCGAGATGGGTCGGAGTTGGATTCGCCCTCTTTCGTGGAGGAGCTTGCGGTGTTGTTCAGCTTGACTTTGAGCTCGTCGACCTCGGTGCGGAGTTTGAGTATCTCGACATTGACCTCGGAGTTCGTGGTAGATGCTTCAGCAGTAGTGGCGGTGGTTCTCTTGTCCAAGTCGACACGAAGCACATCGGTCGTGGCACGAAGCCTGGCTACTTCGTCCTGTGCCGCCTTCTGGTTCGCTTGAGCGTCCTGAACCTGTTGCTCCAAAGCAGCAACCTCTTCAGAATTCCTGTATCGAATGTAGACAGTTGCCTTGTTCTCTTGCCCCGAGGTCATCTCTCCAGTCTCAGATCCGGCGATATGGCGTTGTTGATATCTTCGAATAATCGAATCCTTCTGTCTAAGCAATTCGTCGGCTTTGTCGATCTTCTCGCGCAGGGGGATTTGCTCTCTTTGTGTGCGGCTGACGGATTCGCGCAAGAAGACGACTTCGCTTCTGAGGCTTTCGGCATCGCTTTTGGCGGTTGCTGCTCGTTCGATGGCTTTGTCTTCTGCTAGACGGGCTGCAGCTTCTTGCGAGGTGGTGAGAGAGATTTGTCTGCTCAGTCGTTCGACTTCTGATTGGAGTTTGGCGATGTCCTCATGAGGTGGGACTTGGTTGGCTTCTGCAGCCTCCAATGAGTCGCGAGACGATTGCAACTCCTTCTCGAGTTGGGAGATTCGGTCTTGCAAAGCGTTGATGTCAACAGTTGCGGCCGAGGCAGTGGTTTCAGCTGGCGGTATCTCCCCAGACGTCGTTGTCTTGCTGGTCTTAGCAGCCTTTTTCTTCTCCAACGACATATTAGTAGCCATGTCAAGTTCTTCCCGTAATCTCTGGATATCGAGTTCCGCAGTGCCCAGTTGAACCACCATGCTGTTTGCGCTTGCCACCGCAGTTTGCTCTGCCAGATACGCTGCTGACAACTGTTCCCGAGTACTGATCAGCTGCTCTTGCAAGTCCTTCTTCTCGGCCGCCAATCTAGAAGTCTGCACGGCAACTGCGATATCCATCGTGTCACGCGGTCTCGCCTCCTTCTGAGCAGCGGCAAGCTGAGAGCGCAAGTCTTCAGATTCTGTTACAGCTGCAGTCTCGCGACTGATAGCAGCTTGCTCTGCAGCTCGAGCGGCATCCAGATCGACCTGGTGTTGAGCGATTTGGGTGTTGAGGGCTTGGACTTCTGTCTCGAGCTTTGAGACTGATTCGTCCTTCGAGCTTTGAGATGGTTGTTGGGCGATGGATTTCTTCAAGTCATCAAGCTCGGTCTGTAGGGTTTGAACTTGTGTTTCGACCTCGAGCTTCTGTTTGATGGCTTCCTGCCCTGTCGATCGAGCGGTCGAAAGTTCAGCCTGAGTCTGGATAGCTTGGTCCCGTAGAATCTTGTTGTTAGACTCGAGGGCGGTTACACGGGCGTTGGTCGCACTGTCGGCTGAAGTTGTTGAAGCGGAAGGTTCTGAAGTGACTGAAGTCTCTATCTTAGAGGTTTCCAATTGCTCCAGTAGAGAAACCTCCTGAAGCTTGGATGCTATTGCGTCGTTTTGGCTAGCCATGAGTTCTGCCTCCATCCTGGATAGCTGTTCCCGGAGCTCTTTGTTGTCAGACTCCAATCTTGTGATGATTTCAAGCTCCGCATCGGTAAGCTCCACAACGGTACCAGATTTCGGGGGTTCAAAAGGGATAGAGGCGGGATTTAATGCTGTCGAAGTTTGCTGTGGCGTAGCTTGCATGGTTTGAACAGGCGGCGAGCTCTGTTGTGGCTTTTGTTGATTGTTTTGAGAGGCTGTCCAGTTGTTCTGCTTGCCTTTCTGCTTGTTGCCAGTGTTCCATCGACTTGCGTTGACTCCAGGTCTGGCTTGAGACGGAAATGCAGCATGGTCGTTTTGAGCGCGCCCTTGGTGGGTAGAGCCAGTTGCGTTTGATCCGTTGCCGGCTGGCTGCTTCTTGGGCTTGCTCCCACGTCTTGACGTGTTGCCATTCGAATCTCGAGGTTTGGCGGCATTATTGTTGGTGGTATTGTTTTTGACCATCGCTGCGATTGCTGGACCAAGTCGCTCTAATTGAAGATCAGACAGTGGTCGCAATGAGTGGATATATCCAATCCGGTTGGGTAGGTGTAAGTAATAGAGGTGTGAAAAACTCGTCGTGGTTTTTAGAGAAGAAAGAAAGAGAGGGCCAGCCGGACAACAAAGCGGGAAAAGACTGAATTTGGCCAGCGCGCATACAATGAAATTTGGTCACGGTCACCACGGAAACAAAGGGGAGTTAGAAGATCGCAAAAAGAAAAAGATTTATCGTGTACTACAGACTAAAAGTCAATGCGAATGACCTGTGAAAGATCTAGATTCGTGGATATGGTTATGGCTACCAGAGCTCATATGTGTATAAATGGTCAGTGCGATCGTGATGATTCTGGTCGAAGTCAGTGATAAGTTAGGGAAGAGATGCTCTAAGGTCTCCAGTGATTATCAGAATCAAGTTGTTCCGCCCTGTCACATCCATTTCTCCGTCATACAAAGTCTTGATTGACGAAGCCCACCCAGCTTCCGTCTCGAGGAAATCGGCATTAGCGAATTCTCGAAGGGGGATCAAAGCACTCTCCTCTAGCCAGTCTTGCATCATATCATAATATCCGTCACGCTCAGGGCGGGCTCTAAGAGGTCGATTTTCGAGGTATCTCTCGAGTTGGTCCATCCTATGCATCATCGCCACTGGAACATGACGATCCAAGTCAGCATCGAGGCGGGCAAATCGAACAACTCTCATTGAGAAGCCGATGAAGCCAGGTGTCGTGCCTCCATTCAATCGCGCAAGATATTCACGTCCCATGACCATGGCGACAAGGAGCCTGTTCAACAGGCTACGGATTGTCTCGGTGTGTTCGCCATGATTGATGTTAGCGTCCGCAGTGCTCCCTTCGCAACTAGCTCGACAGAGATTCCAGTCTCTTGCGCAAAGAATGCAAAAGTGATGGTCGCACTTCACGCAGATCATGTGTTGACATCCCTGGTGTCTTTCGACCAAGTTTCCGCACACTGAGCACTGTTGGGAGTTAGCTGAGTCGACGAATTCGCGGGTTTCCTTGAACGGATCAGCACACTCGCCTTCATGAGCAAGACACTTGCATGTGCAAATCTCGACGGCGCAGAATGGGCATTGATGAGCTTGGTAGTTAGACGGATGAATGAACTTTGTGCATGCGGTGTTGGGGCAGTAGAGTCGCTGGGGGCCGGGGACAGACCATTCGTGAAGGTCGGTCTTGAGCTTTGCGTAAAGGTCTACTGGAAGAATGGATCTGAGGCTGTCAAGAGGAACGGCGCTCGAACAGACCAAGCAAGTGGCTGGTCTAGACTCTGTGATGTTGCTGAAGCGCCTGATAGTGCATTCGGAGCAGAATGAGGCGTGCCCACAGGGCAGGACGATCAGCTCCTTGTTGTCGAGGCAGGCCTGGCATTCCCCGGACTGTTTGGCAGGGTTAGACATTATGTTCAAGTGTTTCTGACTTACTTGTGTAGTTTGATTCCTAATGCTCAGTTGCATCCTGATCCGGCTCGTAAGTACAGCTTTGAGTTTGATATGGAAGATAGTCCTGATTATCAGTTGAAGCCCATGACTTATGCTGGTTGAGAGAGAGGAAGTGGAGGATCGATAACAAGACTGACGACAAGACGGACAGCAAGACTGACACGATTGTACGGTAAGTTAGACGTTTAGAGTTAAGGTAAGAGGTGGGGAATGGAGAAGGTGGTGATATCTAGATGATATTCATACAATGAAGAAACCGTTGCTGAACAAACATACTTTGCAAGAGGACACGAAAACGTGACGACTACAGTACGTGAGACAAGTGGATATCAACGACGACTGAAAAGTGATTTTGAGGAATTCTGTTAAAGAAAAGCGGTGATGTTTGATTTCTTGGCCTCCTGTGGTAGAGGCAACGGCTCCGTGATACAGAGCATCTAAACTACGATAAAGAAAGCCTTCCATGGCAGAGCCATATGCTTGCATCAACAAAAACTAATAGTACAAAGAGAAGAAACATGAACTGTTTCACAACTGCCTCGAAGGGCCCTTGAAGAACGATCACAATTCTCGCCCTGAGCTGGATGACCAGTAGAACCTCAATGGAAAGCTCCGAAGAGACCAAGAGGAGTTACGTCCTCCAACTCTAGCATGGTCTTCTCGATCGCCTCTTTCTGCCACTGCGACAGGTTCTGAACGTCTTTGGCGCGCTGCAAGTGCTCCCAGCTCTCTTGAGCGGCCTGTACGGTCTTGGTCTGGGCTCTGATTAAATCAAAACCGGCAACTTGATGTTCGTACCACTGCTGCCAGAGGCCATCGAGTTCGACCGTGTGAGCCTCAGGGCGGCGCACATAGGCGTAGAAGTTGTGAATGTCGGGCTCCCAGAGAGCCTTGTTGTCGGTAAGTGCAGCGAGAACGACTGCATCAACGCCATCGAGGTTGGCAGTGAGGATGCGGAGGAGGGCCAAGGTCTCCTGCAGGTCGTCTCTGGTGTGGCGGGTCCAGGAAAGGTCGACAGCCAGGATGGGATCGACAGGGGGATGAACTGGACGTCGAGGCTGAATGCGGCGCCATTGAGCGACGGGGTGATTTTGAGCAGCTCGGTGAGCGGCTTGGGCAAGAGCGACAGTAACAGCTCCACCTGGCACACGAGGGAGTCCGACTCTGATGACAGCATCGGCAGGGGCGTACCTGCGCCAGTGGATCTTGTTGCAGGGAATACAGCCGCAGTTGATGAGATCTTCCTTCATCATGGAAGCGATGTGAGTACCGAACTGGACCAAAGTCTTGTAAGTAGATCCGCTCGGGTGGCCATAGATCTTGATGTCTCCACGGTTCGATCTCATAATCTGGTATCCCACGGGGAACATCCTGATAGAGAAGAGCCCTCCTAGAATATATGTCAGTAAAACGTCGCGTCTGAGTGCTATTCGTTTGACGTACCACAAAGAGCTTGGAGATCTTGCTGGCCGCAGAACTTGTTCGCGAATTGCTGGGAATTTGCAACATCAGGTGCCTCGACATGGTACCCGGGGAAGTGAGGGTTCCACTTGGTGGCATCACCGTCCGATGGAAGCAGGTCTAGGTAGAGGACGACCGGCTGAGGGCGATGGAAGACGGGCGCGGGTTGAGGGAGATGGAAGACGGGAGCG
The DNA here is from genome assembly GCA_019775405.1 of Aureobasidium leucospermi. Taxonomy (NCBI): domain Eukaryota; kingdom Fungi; phylum Ascomycota; class Dothideomycetes; order Dothideales; family Saccotheciaceae; genus Aureobasidium; species Aureobasidium leucospermi. The sequence goes on from JACWFU010000002.1 coordinate 168,533, forward strand.
GGCTGAGGGGGATGGAAGACAGGCGCAGGCTGAAGGTGTTGGGGAATGTGAGCAGGCAGGCGAAGTTGGCCGACAGTGGGTCTGCCCAAGTCCATAGCCTGATAATCGTCCTGTGGCTCTTGCTGGTTGAAGATCTGCATGATGAGATGAACGATGATTGTTGTGGTTGGTTTTGGTATTGGTTGAGGATTTTGAAAAGCAAAGTAGACGATAGGCGTGTTGGTGTCAAGAAGGGAAGCTTGTTGACGCCAGAACGCGTCGCTCGGAGAAACCTCTTCACCTGACTTTGTGATGGTGAATGATGACTCTCGCCTATGTAGTAAGCGAGCGCCGAAGGGTCTTGATAAGGACCGCACCGCAGCAATTATTCTTTTCTTACTGTTCACAAGATTAACCTTTGAACTCGTAAGCAGTCTTGTCGAGTCTTCAAACAGTAGTAGGAGGACAACATCGCAACTATTTACATCTCCAAAAGTATCCACAGTCGAAGCCATCTATCAATAAGCGTGTAGCTCAAGAAAGTACCATCTTGCTCAACCGCAGACCCATCTCTCATCACAGCTTCCAACCAGATAGGCAAACAGCCAGGCAGCCAGAGAGTGAACCTGCTCCCAATCCAGGGCAAAGGACGTTTGTGAATCACCCATAACCATGATCTCCACTTATAGATTTGATTGCGGACCTACTCTAATCGTAGGTGCGGTAGTATGGCTGGTAGATCTTCAAGCAGCCAAAGGGTCGACTCAACTCGTCGCGTCATCCGCGGGCTTTCCATCTGCGCTGGTGATCTCAACCATTCCCATGCTTCCACCTCCCAAATCTCATTGACCACATTCTTACAAACACAGCACAATGTCCACACATGCATCATTCACCACCTCGCAGCAAGATACCGTCAGCCAAATACTTCTGTCATTATGATCCTGTGTTCTTCACCTTGACTGGACGTCTCTGATTACCCACTTTCCTTTGTAGAGGCGGTAAACAACTCGACTAGACCTTCGAAAACATATCAACAAGAGCAGTGAGCGCAAAGCGCCCTTGGAGGCCTTTGAATTAGGCTTGCGAGGATTCCTCAAAGGTTCCGCGAGCACTTTGCATATGTTCGAGGCGCCACTTCAGATGCGCTCCAAGCGCCGCCAGAGTGATTGCCATCTGCGACGAGTTCGAATCTCACATGCCTACCATTGGAGGTTGTTTCGAGCATCACATGGAGATAGACGGCGGAGGCCATCGTCAGCAGTACCTCTACCAGCGGGGTCGCATACTCAGGCCTTACAAAAAGGTTACTACGACGAGCAGGACGACTTCTACCACGTCGACCGCAACTCTGATTACCACCGCCGTTGAAGTCTTTGGAGTTTGACGCAATCCCTGCGGTAACTGAGTACCAAGGATCTGGGAGCATGATGAGCATGCAACCCGCACAGGTCAGTGATTACTCTCGTCCTGGATAGTGTCCCTTCTTCTGACCCACAACCAAGAGTCCACGCTCTGCGCCGGCTCACGCGCAGTACCTTTGCTTGAAGCTCAGCTGATTCTTGCATTCCCGACTCCCAGTCGTACTGCTCAGTAATATGGACTTCCTGGCTGGTATCCTTTTATCCAACCTACGACCAAAACTCAACGCTCTGCAAAAACTCACGCGCACTATCTTTGCTTGAAACCCATGAGCTTCTCATATGACGTACCACTATCCGTAGAGGTCAGCAATATGACACCTCCTGGCTAGTCTCCCCTCTAACTCACGACAGAAGTCAACGCTCTGCGCCAAGTCGCGTACAAGATACCTTTGCTTGGAATCTCTTTGTTCCTCATCCTTTTCATCCGCCATCGGCTTGGATCAGCGGTATCGCTCGTGGCAGCTCGTGTTCCCTCCCCAGACTCACGACCAACAGCCAACGCTCTGCGCCAACTCACGCGCATGTCATATTTGCTGGGGATACATCTGTGTCCATGTTGTCTACCACAATCTCCAGAGGTGGGTGATATCTTACTTACGAGCTCGGGCTTCTGTCTCTGACTTACGATCAGAAGAGAACACTCTGAGCCAACTCGCGCGCAAGTCACCTTTGCTTGGAACCCATCTGTTCTTACCCTATCCATCAGGCACAAGTCAGTGACGCTGCACGTGCTAGTTGATATCCCTATCACTAGATTGCGAGCAGAAGTCATCGCTCTGCGCCGGCTCGCGGGCTTGTTATCTTTGCTTGAAACCCGTGTGTTTTCCATATGATCTGTTATACACGGGTAACCAACATTGCTCGTGCTGGCGCTTTTTTCCCTATCACTAACTCACAACCAAAAGTCAGAACTCTGCGCCAACTCGCGCGCAGACTGTTCACGCTTGGAAATTGGTTGCTCGCATCTCTTTCTCACATCAAATGTTGTGCAAAGGTAAGCAACACTGCACGTGCTGGCTCTTGCTCCTATCACTAACTTATGAGCAGGAGTCACCGCCCTGCGTCAACTCGCGCGCATGTTGTCTCTTTATCACTCTACGGAGCCAGCTATGTCTTCTCGGCTGTACAAGACATTGCCAGTGTTCCATATCTTGCCATCATCACAGCCTGTCACAACCACATCACCTGCAGACATCTTCCTCTACGACGAGTTGGAATCTCATTTTCTGATTGCGAAATCATGCGATCGAGAAACACTGGCCACGAAACGACGCATCGCGGGATCGAGTTGCTCTGAGCGAAAACGGATTCGACACATCCATCACTTCGCCTGCCTTCGAATTCGCTTACACAAATTTCAAGACCGGAAGCGCAGCGACCACATTCGCTCTAAGCAGAAGCGCCACAACATCATTGAGCAAGACGACGAAGATCTTTATAAAGCTCATTCCCATCCTCAAGACTACTCTACAACTACTACAACGTCTTGAAAGAGTCCTCCATCTGGCTATGTGGTGGAACCTACTGCAGAAAGGACATGGAAACTGCCAGCATCTCTATCTCTTGATAGCAACACGTATACTACTCGCATAGGCTAGCGTATCTTGATCGTCCTTGGTTATATCCTATCTCTAGACCGTTTGTGAAATATAACGTTCCGCGCTAACTCGCGCGCAAATGTAAGGGGTTGGCTCTTATTGAGTATATAGGGAGGAAGCAAGGGGACTAAAGGAGTGTAGATTGTACAGCCCCTTGCTGCATCTCCAGCTGCCTAGCTGTTCTTTAAATCGATTGTCAGAATGCACGATATTTTTCGGTCTTTGACATTTGTCCAAAGAAATACAATCTGTTGATTTCCTCTCATTGGACATTTGCAATTACCAGAAAAACTTACTGCATTTTTGCAGGTACGTTTCGAGGTCTGATTGGCGGAGGAGAGCATACTCATTTCTTCCAATTCAGTGAAATTACACTTTCTCATCCCTCATTCTCATAATCTCAAGCCTTCTTGAACCCAGGATTCTGCTCCAAAGTCTGCCCGATAAATCCCCTCAAGGCAGCCCACCTGTTCGCCGACCCATCCGTCTGACCAGCAGCAGCAGCAGAAGCAGCAGCAGGCTGAACACTCATACTAGCCAAATTCCTCCCAAACCTCTCCTTCTCACTCTCCTCCATCTTCTGTTTCCTCTTCAAAGCCCCCGGTCTCGATTTCAACGTCTTCAATTTCATCTTCCCATCCACCGGTTTTGGCTTTCTCACACGCACTTGTTTGCGCAATGCCCCTAACATTGTATCTTGTGCATCTCCATCCTCATCTATTCCCTCCCATTCATCATCATCTTCTTCTTCTTCCAACTCTGGCAACGCGTCCGCCAGCGAGTCCAATGCGGTGTTTAACTTCTTCCCCGGACGACGTCGTTTCAAAGGTTTCTTTTGGGATTTCTCGATGCGGGAGATGAGGGTGTCGTGTTTGAGCGCGCGCTTTCCGGCTTTTGTGTGCGAGGAAGATGTGGTGACGTTTGGGGATGTTGTTGCCGGGCGGGTGGCTGCGGCGACTTTGGCGCGCATGGTGGTGCGTTTTTTGCCTGATGTTGGGGCCTGTGATGGTGTCAGATGCTGGCTTCTGAAGTGATGAGGGAGGCGCGTACCATTTTGATGTGAGAGATATGACGATTGATGTTTGAAGTATCTCGAACGTGGAAGGAGCGATGCGACAAGGTGTTGTGGAAGTTGCGATGCGACAAATGGAAGGCGCGATGGTCAAAAAGTCGCGACAAGCTTCGACTTTCTCGAAAATCTTCAACATTGATGGCGGAGGTGGCTCGTGCTCAAAGCTCTTCCCCGCCAATGCTGACGGCATCACCCCGGGTTTGGATGTTCATCTTGGCGGCAACTTTGACGACATGTCCTTTTTCGCGACCGCTTTGACTCGTATCATTGCAACCATCTGAAGGATTTGACGTACTATCAGACCATCAGAATATGATACTCGTGTCTGAGCCAGCCCGAAGTGATGGATGGCTGCTTTCGGCGTTGAACGCCTATCGTTCCGTTTTCGGACATAGCTGCATTCCTCGAAAGATGCTGATCCGCCCACCGTGACTAAAACAAGACAGACCTCGAAGAAGCCTTTTCCAGCCACGACATTTTCTTTGTTCGATGTTCCATTGACTCCTCAGTCATCAACAATCCATTTCAATCATGTCAAAGTCTGCGCCTCAAAGGAAGCGTCCGAAAGCCACGGCGAAGCACCGCAAGATCGTGTTTCAGACAACTTGGCTATTCCAACTGGTCAGAAGCAAAAGACGGCAAAGGAAGCCACGACAGCCCCATGAGAGACAGATTTATGGACGGGGAGAACTCGACTTGAGATTGAAGTCTGCACAGTAACGGCACTGCGAAGATGTGGAGGGGGAACCTGAATCGGCTGGATCCATAATATTACTACACAACCAAACCCGAGTCCAACAAAGTTCCAACTTCAGTTCCTGTTCAGAAACCGAATAATGAAGTCTGGGTTGAAGCTCTCCTGGCCGTTCAAAACAGTGTACAGCAAAACAGCTGCAACCAGACCAGAAGGCAACATCCCAACCAACCAAGTGAACCACAGCAGCGGCAATCTTGCCACCCACGGCAGCGTCCACAGCGCACTGAAAACCCAAAAGCCATATTTGGGTATCCACACCAGACCCTCAAGCCCCATATCGTTCATCACTATCCTAAACATCTTTGGAATGCGAAGGTAGAACTTGACAATCCACTTTGCCACCTGTGGTTTTGTCAGCAGAGTGTTCAACTGAGTCAGATGGAGAGCGAGGGCTTACATTGTGGAGGCGGACGAAAGGTGCGATCCAGGCTGCACATCTAAACACTTGACCGGAGCGAGTTGTGGTGGTGCAACTGTGGGGATCGTAGATGATGGCGATGATGTAGTCGACGCCCACGATGGTTGCGAGGTTGAGAGGACTGAAGCCTGTCCATGCTTTGAAGATGTTGGTCCAGAGATCTTCGGGCCAGTCTGGAGACTGAGAGGTTCTTGAAGACATGCTTGAGAGTTGATGGGGGTGGCTGTTCAAGTGAGTAGGAGTATGAGATTGAAGAGACGAAAATGATGCAAGCTCGCTGGAAAAACATCGTGTCAGAGACATAAGTGGCTGTCGTTAGCCGAATGCGGAACAATTTTTGCTTTGTCCTTTGCCGAGACTCAACTCAGCATCGATTCTCAATTCTTTGTCCATTCTGTTTCCGCTTCCAGATGATCAGCTTCGAAGTACAGCAAGGCATTCTTACTGCCGTACAAGTGGAAGGTCAGATTACCAAGAAAGAGCCATTCCATACTTCGAGGTAATCGCTCGACTTGGACCCTCAACGATATGGATCCCATGGACATCGACAGCGACTCGCTAAGCAGCTTAGCAAGCAGTGACGACAATGGCAGCGACAACGATGTCGATCAAACGATGATCGATGGCAACGGAGACGTCCAACTTCGCGGCTACAGCACACTTTATCCTCCTGCACTGCCATCATACGCGAACTGGAGTCAACATTCTTGGGCATTCACCGCAAGAAGAGATGCAGGCAATGGTTTTGAAGTTCGTCAGATGAACATCCAAAACGTCGGCGAGACTGAGTACGATGCACTAGGGCAATGGCCCGCAAAGTACATGATGGGTCCTCCTAGCATGGCTCCAGACTGGCATCCTCTGCTCGAAAAATGGGGATTGCAAGTTTTGAAGAAAGCTGGGTTTATCAACTACGTCTCCAAAGATCCGGATGACTACGCCCGGCCGAAAGGACAAGCAGCAGGGGACAGAAATCCGGGAGACAACGAGAGCCTTCGTATCCATCCAGTCTTTCGCAAGACCATGTGGAAGGATCTCGAGGATGAAGACTATAAGGTGATTGAGCCAGCACTGCTGATAGCAAGTGCATATCTCGACGACGAAATCACTCTGAACTATTTTCATGCGATGGCTGCTGGTCCTGAAGAAATGGGCACATTCACCGACGATGTTCTCGGTGAGTGTAACATCGCAACTATTCCTGAGACGCTATCCCGAGAAAAGCAGATCGAAGCTTATGCGAAAATCAGAAAGATGTGTGAATTCACTACCTGGAAATTTGAGTCGGTCCACAGAATGTCAAAGTCTCACTGCACCGGTATGATGAAACCTCGTTATGTGAAAGGAGACGTCGACAAGAAGGGGAAAGGCAAGGTCGAAAAGGAAAAAGGCAAGAAAGGAAAATCCAAGAAAAAATCAGATAAATTTCTTGTGCAAGCAGGAAAAGAGTAAGTCGCGCTGAGCAGAGAAGCCTCGTGCAATCATTGACGTCGAATAGGTTTACCTATCAAACAGATATCGTAGTCAGTGAAGGTTTCCTCGAGATCCTCCAGCAATTTGACATGGACGTGTCAAATGGGACCGACCTCCATCTGAAAGATCTGAAGCTTCCCTTGCGGACAGGATTTGTACCCAAAACTCATCAGATCAAGATCGACATCGCGTCAGCTGTTGAACGTACACATTATTTACTGGCCGAAACCCTGCTACACGAATTTGCCCATGCCTTCATAGCAGCCTGGCATGTTCCAACAGGGGAACCAGGTGAGCCTTGGATCAACGGCAACAGAAGCAACGAGGCAGGTTTCGCTTTCACCCACTTTATCATGGGAGGCTGCCCAGAAGGACTGTCGCAATATCTGCCACCCATGGACAGAGATGAAGATCATAGACAGAGGCTATGTGCGCCATTTGGGATGTACTTTGCCAAAAATTGGGATCAATGGGAAGTTGGGTCTCTTCCTGGTGGAAAAGGACCCACCCGTGTCATGACAGCAGGTAAGGACCATGCTTTCGATACGCCGCATACGTTGTATCCAGTGCTCCAAAGGTTCGTCCACGACTTGAGCACCAAAGAGACATGGGAGCAGCAGGTACCGAGATACGGACTGCGGACGCTGCAATTACCCAGATTCGATGACTGGGCAGTGCATCGATTGAATGATCTTAGGAAGAAGGGGATATGGTCTACTGGTCAGAATAGATGGGGAGATTTTGACAATGGACCACAAGCACCCACTTGGATGTAAGAAAACGGCAAAGGTTATGATAAATCTTGCAAGACTCCGTAGCAGCAGAAAGTCAACGTTCGTCTGATGTACCGTTCCTTTGTTCATGACTTGGGGTCACCAAGCTCACAGCCATTGTCGAGACAAAATCTTGAGCTTCTTTGTAGATTTGATACCCGCATCCGGTGCTTCAAGCTATCCACCAATCATGGTGATTCGGAGTCTACTTTTGTTGAAAGGTTTCCCAGAGTCCTCGCTGTACTAGATATCATCGCAAATCAACAAATGGCTAATCCAATCGGCATGAACTTGTCAGGTGCTTTGGCTATCGAGCCGCGTGACTATACAGTAGTACAAATCCCACCAAGCCTGCCTCAAGATATCGAGCTGGATCAGGAAGGCAACGTCGCCTTCAAACACTGGTCTAAACAATCCGCGGATTACACTTCTCGCCTTAGTGCAGATGGCACCTCCTTTGAAGTCAGACCTATCAACCACAACGATACTACCGGAGAGGGTAAATTCAGACCCGATGATTGGCCCATCACACATCATCTGGGTCCCCCAAGCATGGCACCAGACTTTCACCCATTGATTGAGAAATATGGATTGCAAGTTCTAGAAGCCGCTGGTTTCATCAATCAGAAGATTCCGCGGGAGCCTTACAATGATCTACCCATCGGTCCACTCCATTTCCACTATTTCCGGACTCCCGGAGCCGATATTAACGAACTCATCCATCCAGTTTTTCGAAAGCATTTGTGGAATAACACTAGCGATGATTTATACAGACTTCTGCTTCCTGCTATATTGCTCGCGACGGCTGTTCTCGACGACCCAACAACCCTTAGCTACTTCTTTGCTCTATCTGAGCCTATGACGCAGGTACAAAGTAACACTTTTAACACCCCATGCCATGTTATGATGCAGCCACCTGTATTATCGGATGCTCAGCTGGTGCAAACGTACAATAGGGTGTGCGCCTTGCAAAATTGGACAAATTGGAACTGGGAGGTCTCTGAGGTCTCAGAGTTCAATCGATTTGGTGTGACCAAGTCAACAATAGTGAATAACGCCTTCGTCCAAGCAACAGTACCGTAAGTTTTCCAGACCGCAACCGATAGTATGACATCTCCTGACACAATCAGCAATACTCACCAATCAGAAATTTACCTGAGCGATCAATTCGGTCCTCAACTGCTTCTGTACGAACAACAAGCAGGAGCTGGTAATAGGACATACGATACGCTCCAGCGCGCCGCCGGCATACCACCAAACAAGATGATCACAATCCTCGCCGAAGGAGTACTAGCTCGTACAACCGTAACGCTCGCCATAACCATATTGCACGAATTCGTCCACGCGTTCGGAAAAGCCTACTTCCCAAAGCCTGTCCTGAACCACCCTTTCGAACCTTGGTTTCCAGGTAAAAGGACAAACGAACAAGGTTGTTCATTCGAGGAATTCGTATTCGGTGGAATGATCAAGTCGCTGAATATCTGGGTGCCACCTATGAGCTTGGGCTGGGATGGCTGGCAAAACATCTCGCCAGCATTTGGACTCTGGTTCGATGAGAATGAAGATCAATGGTTTGTGCATGATCCCGCGGGGGCGCAAGCAATCATGAATGATTACCTGCCTGTTGATAGAAGCCGGCCGAAGAAACTGTGGCCCATACCTCAGGAATGGTGTCAGCGTTTGCTTACCGATGGCATGTGGAATGATCAAGTGACGAGGTTTGGGCAGAGAGCTTACAAACTGCCACGGCTTGAGTATTGGGCGACGTACAGGTGGCAACGTGGTGGTCCGGGTGTGTGGAAGACGGGGCAGGAGAGATGGAACGCAGTGCCACGAGATCCGATATCTGACACCGCGCCTACTTGGCTTTGAGAAGAAGTGCTGCTAGATAAGACTCTGCCGAAAGACTGAGCAAGAATGCGATCGTGCTTGAGATGCACAGTCACTATGCCACAGTGCTTCCCAATTCAAAACAAACTCGACCATATGTTTTCAGCTACAAATCAGTGTTCCTTCTGCTGCAGAGATGTCACAGAAACACAAGGTAGACGGGAATCAGCATGGGAACGGAAACAATGATGTACATGTGACAGACGCAAGAATGAAGCACGAGAAGATGATGTTATTGCTGCTACGGTAAAAATGTCCACTCCTGGTCGTCTGCTGCGCCAAAGTGGAGGGCCAGCTGGAGAATACCAAGAAGAGTTATCAATGTTGCAAGCAGTACCATACGACAGTTGGTACAGGAGAACCAATGTCTTCGTTTCTGCTGCTCAAAAACCAAAATTTACACTTGATTATGAATGCAAGAAGAAAATGTGAGAACAGAAGGGACCTTTTATGTCTCGAAAGACGCGCGCAGGTCCATGCTGAATCACCAGCCAAGATGACATCGCTAGGCAGCCATCGGCCAATCATGCACTCGAGCCCGCAAGATCACTCGCTTGCTTAGTAAGCGAGTCCCTTCCCCCAAGCATATGAACAGCGTCAATAGTTCTTTCTTTCGACGCATAACATGCTGAAACTTGCAGTCTCTAGTTTGTCCCTGAGTTGAGCAATAGCAGAGGATCTGGTGAGACTGAAACATCAATATCTCGTAATGTTTGAACCGTTTTGCTTGATATCAAAAGCATTCTGGCTTCATTCGTGGGCAAGTACGAGGACATCTCCATATAACGCCATGAACGTGATATGTTTGCGCATAGATTCGAATGAAAGAAGTAGGAAAACGGAATCCCAGATGGCCTATACCAGGAAAAATCGATCACATCAAAATGCAAGAAGTTTTGCTTCGCAGAGTAGTTGGCCACTGAGAGCTAAAATGCAGCTTCGAAATAGGGAGAGAAGACTAGACGACGTGTCATCCCCGCTGCCCTATACCAGGAAAAGATGTGCCCATCAAAATGCAGAAAATATTTCTCCACAGAGTGGATGACCACTGAGAGCCGAACTACAGCGTCGAAATAATGACAGAACACTAGACAAAGTGCTATTTCTGGTGCCCTGCAATAGACAAACAGCCTCCCATCAAAATGCAGAAGCGAATGTACTTCTGCCTCAGTGGCCACTGGAAGCCCTAAAATCTGCATGCAAGGGACACAAGTGAACATGCAAGGGACAAAAATGTGCATGCAAGGGAATGCAGTATTAACATGTGCATGCAAGGGACACAAGTGAACGAGAATCAGTCACTTGATATCACATTCACTGTCGTCTCGCTTAGTCAGCACGTGTCAAGCTTTTCCAGCGTCAGACTTTATCAAAACAACACCTTCTTTCTCACCTCTCTTCCTCCATCATTATCCATTATCCGACAATCCTGTTTATCACCGGATTTCCTGTATTTTATACTTTACTGCCTTCTGGTGCGTGCCTTCTCTCCCTTTAACAGAAGAGGAGGCACGCGCCAACTTGGCCTTACAAGGTATGTGTACACCACGAAAGTTCCTTTGTTATCCACTTCCTACTCCCCATCTACGAACTACGTTATGCCGCAACTCGCGCGAGAACTGCTCTACACCGCAAGTTCCTCTGTTATGCACTTCCTACTTCCCACTGCCCATCTCGGAACCACGTTATGCTGCAACTCGCGCGAGAACTGCTCTACACCGGAAGTTCCTCTGTTATGCACTTCCTACTTCCCACTGCCCATCTCCGAATCACGTCATGCCGCAACTCGCGCGAGAACTGCTGCTTCGAAAGTTCTTTGACTATCCACTTCCCGCCTCCCATCTCGGAACCACGTTATGCCGCAACTCGCGTAGGAGCTGCTCTATACTAGAGTTACTCCCTACTTCCGCAGCACATTACGCCGCAACTCGTGCGAGAACTGCTTCTTCGAAAGTTCCTCGGTCATCTACCTCCCACCTCTAGTCTTCGAATTACGTTGTGCCGCAACTCGCGTAGGAGCTGCTCTATACTGGAGTCACTCTTTATCTCGGCAGCACATCATGCCGCAACTCGCGCTAGGAGTATCTATTGCTGCAGCATATTCGCTGCTTGCGAGCCAGATCACGCCGCAACTCACGTGGAAACTGTCCTATCCTGCGGCCACATCCTGCTTTCGAATCACATTACGCCGCAACTCGCGTTGAAAGTACTCCTTGCTGGTTCACTACCCACTTTCCACTCTCCACTTCCAGATGACATCACGCCGCAAGCCGTACAAACACTACCCACTTTGCGTCCGCTCGGCAGCAGGCGCTGTCTTCAATTGCACTGTACTGCGCTTTATCTCACGCGGAGCTTTCAGATTACGCCGCCTATACCTCCAGAGTGCTCTTCCTCAGAGCGCATTTCGCCGCAACTCGCGGTGGAACAGCTGGAAAGTGATGTCTTTCTTGAAGTACCGCTCTCCATTATGTCATTTTATGGCTATTCAAGCACGCTGGATGTCTCTGCTTGAGGTCTCTCCTCCCAAAAGCACATCACGCCGCAAATCGCGTTGGACTCGTTGGAAATCGCAGCTACTCCTCCAATCACTGCTCTCTACCACCGAATCAACCCGCGACATATGTCACGTTGAAGCTGCGGACGCAAGCTGCCTCTCTCGACTGGTCTCAGGTCCTTTCGTCCAACACACACCCAAGCACGACTCGCGTGAGGGCTACTGTCAGAGGTATCCCCTCACCAGACAGCACATTCTTTGGATGGCGCACGCTCTGCCGTCTGTCACGTTGGAGGCAGTGAAGCATGGAAAGCCGCTTGCGCCGAACATCCTCGAACATGACGGTGCTCTTGCCCAACTTGGGTGGTAGCTACTGTAAGATGCGCCTCTCCAGCCTCTTCCTGAGACTTCTTCATCAAAATCTCACCCCGCCTCCGCTCGCGTGGATTTGATTGAGACTTGCACTTTCCTCCTGGTCCGCACCTCCCTCAATTGGAGCATACCTCACAGCTTATTAAGTTGAAGAAGTGCCTTCTCCCTCCCCAAAACTTCCATTGTTCAACAAATCACGCCGTCCATCGTAGAAAGTTTGTGGAATAGAAGACCTTCTTCGATCTGGCAAAGTGGTCTCTGGTTTCAGGCCTTGATTCTTTCCGAGTTGATGTCACGCAAACAAGAAGGTGCCTCTCCGCTGTCTGTTTCTTTCGGTTGGCTGCGCTCTGCCACACATCGCTTTGAGATCCTTCTCCAGAAAGCCTCTTCACCAGTCATGCGCGTCAAGTCGCGTGGAGATCTGCCTGGGTCTGATGGCTTTCACCGACCAACATCTTCTTGACCGAAGCCACGCTCTCTCGCCCTTCGCGTTGAACCTCATCCGGACGTTTTGCCCTTCCACGCTCGGCACCTTTCTTCTCAGACATACGCTCCGCCAAGTATACTGAGGAAGTCTACTCGACCCAACACTTCGTTCCGAATGGCGCCTTGTGCACCCCGGTAGCATCTTGACTTCCCGCCGCTTTGTGTTGTACTGGAACTTCCAAGCCGGCATTTTTCTTCTCTCAGAAGAATTCATGCTGTTCCATGATGGCCCCTTCCCTCGTCCCACGCCTGACCATCGCTTTAGCCACATCTCATGTGGCAACAGAACTCAATGCTTCGGCGGCCTTTGCTTCGCACTCTTCCAGCTTGCAACCTTTTCATTTCCACTTCACTCACTTTCTCCGCACCAGACTTTCACTGATTCCTTCCAAGAAGACATGACTGACCATTATTTTCCAGGGTGCCTCGGGCTCGCACGCCTCAACTTTTGGGGACCTCCACACTTCCAGCCAGGGTAGTACTGTGAAGTTCTTGAACGCCGGTTCGACTGCTGAAGGTTCTTCGACAAAGCGTTCGTCTTTGCCACCTGTCAAGCCTGTCGGATCTGGCTTCTCGTCGCCCTCCCGCGTGTCTGCACCTCTTGTTCAGGGCCCCGTGTTCAGCACTGACACTGACACCGACCCCAACACCTCAGAGACACGTCTTGTCTGCTTCGATCTCATCCCTGAGCAATGGACCCAAGAGTCTGCTGAGGGCTGTGTGCTCAACAGAGCCCTTGAATACGTAAGTTCTTCCATTTCTGTGTGCTGGATTGCTCTCTGACTTCTTGACAGACTGGTCTGATCGGATTGATCGACACTGCTGTGGGTTCTCCCAGTGAGGTTCCCGGCTTCGTGAACATCTTCTGTCGCTGGGGCGATGTACATTTCCAGACTGATAAAACAAGACTCTGTTCGAGACTGTTCTCACCACTGTCGCATTCAACTTCATCAGCCATCATGAGTACTTCGGTGCTGATCACACCAAGGTTGCACCATGTCTCATCTGCCCACCAAGATGGAGCGTCAGGATAGCGGTATCCCCGCTGACAACCGCAAGACTCTCCAGAGCGCTGGTTCAAGTGCTTGATTGATGTACACTTCCAGACTGATAAAACAAGACCTTTCAGCCAGTGAGTTCTCTTCTTGACCCTTTCGTCTGATGTACTTGCTGACCATCGTGTAGACTGGCTTAATTGGTCTCCTCGACCTGATGGCGTCGCCCTCGAATGGATCTCAATCTTCAACACCTTCGGCCGAACACAACCCATGGACCTTCGGATCTGCAATGAACGCTGCCGACTTTGGCGAGTGCTTTGATTACGATATGTTCATTCGGTGCCTCGGGTCCCTACGTGCAAGCGCTTCGGGTACATGACGAGGTATGTTTCTACTTATCGTCCGCTACCGCTGCAACTCCAAACTAACACTCTCGTGTAGGAACTTAATGCTCGTTGCTGAGGTCGTCGTCGAAGACGGGATACTAGTTTCTTCGAGTCTTGGATCCAGGAGTTTAGGGCGGGGTTCTTGTTCGGGGATGTAACAAGGTATGTTTTGACTTATCGTTCGCTACCGCTACAACATCAAACTAACCCTCTCGTGCAGGATCGCAATGCTCGTTGCCGAGCTCGTCGAGAACTAGGATAGCGGTTGCATCGATTCTTACACCAAGAAATTCAGGGCGGTCTTCTTGTTCGAGTTCGTGACGAGGTATATTTCTACTCTTTACCGACTCCTTCTACATTTTGAAACTAACTCTCTCGTGTAGGAACGCAATATACGATACCGAAAACGGGAGCAGCGAGTACCTCGACTTTCGAAGTACGGAGTTCACGGCGCTTTCCTTGTTCGAGGATGTAATAAGGTATGTTCCTGCTTCTCGCCCGCTTCTTCTACGACAGTAAACTAACACTCTCGTGTAGCAACGCAATACTCGACGGCGAGGTTACCGGTCTACGAGAGCAAGGCAAGTTCGAAGAAAAATACGAATTGACTCCTCATGTTTGCGGGAAACGAGAAGGTATACTACTTCCTTGCGCTTCATTGTTCAAAGACAAACAACTAACTCTTTTATCTAGGATTGCACTACTCGACGGCGATGGTGTCAAGAACGGAGAAGGTAGCACCTTCGAGTCTGGGAGGGAATAATACGAATTGACTCTATATGTTCGAGGGTGTCGAGAAGTACGAGTTGACTCCATTTTCTTGCGGATGCACAAGGTATGCTACTACTTCCTGCTTCATCCTTTGGCAACAAATTATTAACCTTCTTGTGCAGAAATGAATACTTGTCAAGATCGCAAAAACATGGAGAGGGCAGCCTCGGGAAGTCTTGAGGAAGAGAAAATCATGGTCCTTGTTACCCCGAATGCGCATGTTAAAGCAAGGACTCGTGTCATCTTCTTGCACGGGTCGTTGGCCTTTGTCGCAAGTATCGCAACAGTCTGAATCAGAATGGCAGTGGTACCGACATATCTTCAGGAGCGGGAAAGCTTCTGTTTCTTCGCGTCCGAAAGACAAATTCAAAATAAGAACTATGCCAAAAGCTTTCCTTCACAGTGAATGACTATGGTCTTGATTGTAATATTGTGTGTCTTTCGAAAAGTGCATGACGTGAACGTTCTGTCGTGTGTGAATAAGAGCTGAATCTTCACCGTGTTTCAATACCGATGGAAAATGGGGATTTTGTAGAGCTGGATGGCTTGCGGGGGCAATCTTTTCATGTGCCACAACGACTATCATGCAATTAGTATTGCTTATTTGCTATTCATGCTTTGGTCGTTGCATCAACATCTCTGAACTGAGATAGAGCGCCGGAGCAGCCGGGAAAAGGCATGAAGTTTTTGGCGACCCACTACTCGTCCATCCGGAATAAGTGGTCACTGATGCTCTCTTCGAGCGTTGAGACTACTTGGAGAATCATGTTGCATTTTGATAGCTAGGTATAGACGAGCATTGGCAGGCTGAGAGCTCATCTCTTGTTCCATTCCTATCTGGTACAGGAAGCCGTACTTATATCCCTAGGCCTAGCCTTTCCTCCTACTCTCCGCCTTGAGCATTACATTACTACGCTGTATCTCATCAAGATCACAGTACCAACCCCATCGACGACCTGAAAACTCGTCCCTGCCGAAGCCACATTCGTTACCGGAGACTCGTATCCACCGACCTCAGAGCGAGATGTGCTATCTTTCCAGCAGTGGCGAGTTGCCGGATAAGGCGGTCGACTGCCGTTTGTCTGATCTCGTTCGTATCATCCTGGTGCTTTGGGAGTCACCTGCATGGCAAAAGCTCAATCGAGCCGTTCCAGTTCGCTACTGCTCAGATTCGTGTGCCAGCCCTTCCGTGGCGAGAGCACGATAGCGAGCATGAGCTGAGCTGCGCAGCGAGCATGGAGGGAGGAAAGAACAGAATTCGATGCTCACCATGCGTCACTGGCTGTAGGCATCCAAGTGCACATTTCGCAAGTCGTTCGGTGAACCTGAGCTCAAGAAGGACGTGGAGGTCGTGGGAGGGCAATGAAGTCGTGAATGTACAATTGGCGGCGGCGATGTTTCGTGGGACGGCGAGACTCTGGGACGGTGTCTTGCGGAGCAGTTTGCTGGGGCACTTTCGTGAGATTGTCGTAGATGGTGCCTGACAGGCGTCTTGCAGAAGGTTGTGCTGCCGCCGCTGCTTCGGGATGTAAGATAGGCTTTGTGGGTGTCGGAGCGAGGCTCGAGGGTGTTTGCTTTTGTGTCATGGAGCTGAATGGGCTTGAACCTTTGCCAACCAGTGGTATTCTCCAACAAGGTGATTGAGATATTCAGCAGAGTCAGCAGGGCCGTGCTTTTGTCGGCAGGTTGGGTGAGCGAGCGATCGATCGAGGCATAAGAGCATCTGCACTGTAGCGATCCGCCGGCGGGTCATGCAAAGGTTCGTTAAGGCTTAGTCGACTTTGTTCACTTCCTTGGCTGTCTCGAGAACGGAGGTCCGAAGTAAGATGAGATGGACGAACCAGAATCGAACGATATACCTCACCTTGACGGCATCGGGAGAGAAATCTTTGACACTGTCAGAGGAGGGTTCAGAGATAGGAGCGTGAGTGATGTTGAAGATGACTGACTTGGAATGTCCTGTTGGTGCCAGATGTAGGGATGAAGAGTCACTGTCGGGACTGGGGTGCTGAGAAGAGACCATATCATCTTTGAGATACGCTCCTGACTGCCCAGACGTTCCCGGCAAACAGTCGCTCACATATTGATATCAGTCGGCGATGATCTTGCTTGTCGAGGAAGCACGTGTGAGGAAGCACGTTTCAGAGACAACACCAACCTCTGTTTACCCCTGACAACTTGCCCGACCTACACTCCTGCTCCGCGCATGGTGTATCAGCGTCTCATACTTCGGAGGCTCGAGAGGGCGGGTGTCTTTGAGACAAGTTCTGGTTCTTGGGACCCATGCAGCTGAATGCAGGGACTGATTCATCGTGTCAGACGAATGTCGTCAATCCTCGTTCAGCAAACCGAACATCTCAAAGCTGCCTCGAGGCCCGAATTCAGTAACGCCATTCCAGTTCTCGGATTAGCTTCAGGGGTCACTAGTCCGCTTTGGGCAGTAACAAGGATGGGCGTGTCTCCCGTGGACTCACTCGGCACGACGACCACCGCAAGCGAATTTACCGCAACCTCTTGGCGTTGTCGGTGATTCTCACACCCACACGCACACACGGCATTCATTGTTTAAACTGTCTGCTCCTCCGATCCTCTCTCTTCTTCTTCATCTACACTCCATCGCAAAATATGGTCGCCCTCCTCCTCCACCATCCGCCATCCACTTTCGCCTTCTCCTTCTCTACTCCTTCATCATGTTCCTCCACCACCAACACCAGTCGCTAGGCGCACCTTCTTTCATCTCCCTCGCCGCCACCAAGATTGCTCTGTTTCTCAAAGATCTTCTTCACCATTTGCCGTAAGTTCTTCTCTCATCTCTTCTTCTGTCTTCCATGTCCTGACCAATCGTCAGGCACATCTCCCTCTTCGTCCACTCAACAAACATGAGGCGCGCCTCTCTCGTTCCTTCCACATTAACATGGGGCGCGCCTCTATGTTTCCACACACGACAACCATCAACACCACCGCTCTGGCTTGCGCAAATTTCCTCCAATGCCCACCACCGTAAGTCTCTCTTCCAATCCCTCTTTCACTTCCTTTTTCACTTTGTCGTTTTCTTTTCTTTTCTTTCCTTTTCCCTTTTTCGCCTTTTGATTTACTCTATCTCTTTTCCCTTCCTCTTTCACCTCCTTCCTTCTGCCTTCCACCTTCTTTTCCTTTCGTGTCATCTGCTCCTTTTCTCCGACGTCTTTCACTGCCTTTGTTTGACTCGCGCTTACACCTCGCCACAGAAATCTGCATGCGCAAGCATCGGACAACTTTCTCCGGCGCCCTTCGCTGCTCTTACAGATGGCAAACGCTATCTAGCGCTACGCCAGACTCGTCAGTCGAGTAGCCTTGTTGTTATTGTTTCTTACAGAAACACACTCTTTCTGGAGCACCGGAACGCCAACCCTCTTGGTCATCGACCAGGAGGTCGCCGCCATGAAAAAGGTCTTCGCCAAGATCAACGTTATGCCCAGATTCTTGGTCATCATCGCTTCCAAGCGTCATCACGTTCGCTTCTTCCCTCAGAGCGGTGTTGACAAGAACGCCAACCCTCTTCCTGGTACACTCGTCGAGACTGGCGTCACTCAGCCCTTCGAGAACGACTTCTACCTCTGCGCTCACACCGCTATCAAGGGTACTGCTCGTCCCGTCCACTACACGATTGAGAAGATCAGGGACACGGGCTACTGTGAGCGCTTCAAGCACCGCGCCACACGCTCATCTACGAGCACTCATACCAGTACATCCGTGCTACCACTCCTGTCTCACTCTTCCCTGCCGTGTACTACGCCCACATCCCTTGCGTGCCGCCCACCCGGTCATCGCCAGAACAACTCGGGACTACGTGGCAATGACCCAGCATGAAGTGGATAATCCGGAGGGTGTGTTCAGGAAGGCAACTTACCAGTGCCTACAACCCGAGTGTGACAATAAGAAGGGGCAAGGGTACGCCAGCGAGGTAAGCCGTGCTAAGCACTGGAGAAGGGCCCACGAGCCAGGCTACTCTCAATACCCGCAGTTTACTGCGCTCACATCGTTTCTCTTCGCGGTGCTCACCACAGCAAGGTGCTCGTCCTGTTCACTACAACACCAGTAGCCTCAGGACAAGATCCACATTCTGTCCGGTCTCCCCAAGGCCCCCGTCTACCAGTACATCCCTGAGTTTCACCGAGGT
>JACWFU010000002.1:187689-236559 GCA_019775405.1 Aureobasidium leucospermi
CGTTTACTACGCCCACATCGCTTCCCTGCCGTGTACTACGCCCACATCGCTTCTCTCCGCGGTGCTCACCACAGCAAGAGCTTCGGCAACCCCGCTGCCTACGACAACACCGTCTCCAACACCACTGACCCTGTCTACGAGCCTCTTTTCATTATCAACATGTGTTTCGGTCTTCCTACTTGCTCTGAGTCGAGCACCCCCTCGTCCTCCTCCAGCGACTTCAACAATGCCCGCCCCATCAAGACCATTGGTCGACCAGCAGCGCATTGAAATCACCAGACTGCAGAACCAGGGCAAGTTCTACCAGAGACAGTTGAACGATGCTCGCAATGGTAAGTGAATCTCAAGCCTTCTTCTCACTCGTATGCATGCTGATAAACTACTATCAGGTCCTGCCAGTAACGTCAACACCAGGGGCCATGGCGGCTCCGGCTTTTCCTCTTCTGGTGAGGACACCCGCCGCCTCAAGATCGTCCTCACCGCTCTCAAGGAGACGATCTCGAACACAAGGCCTGCCTAGACTGCAGCATCAACTTCAATTCCGAGTGGCGCGGAATTGAAGGCGACATGAGGTGGAGCCAGCCGGGCAAAGACACTGATACCACTGGGAGCGACCCCCTGACATCGACTATAACTGTAGTCGGTGTCAGGAAGTTGTTTCGAGTGGTGGTCGGTGTCTTGTCTTGCTGGCTCAGAGGAGGAAGAGGCTTTGGGATGGAGGAACATGGGTTGAAGGGACTTGGGTAGGAAAAATCTCTTCATCTTGCCAAACATAACTACTCAATCCTCTCGCTCTTCTTCACAACTGCTTTCTTCTGGTGCTTTTTTGATGACTTCGAAATGTCTTCTCAACCTTGACATGTCAGCGGCGCTGCGACTCCTTTCTGTTTGTCTTTTCCTTCCTTTCTTCTCGCATCATACTGACACCGCGATAGCAGGCTTTTTCGTCTGCGAAGAGCGCAGCGCTCTTCCTTTGTACCCTCAAGGCGGACTCGTCTCACCCATCCCGCCCATCTTTCTCGCCCACGCATCTTGCCCTTCCATCTCGCTCACCAGTCAAAGCGCCTTCTCCTACGATACCGCAACCACATCTCCCGAGATTCCCTTCTTCCGCCCCCGCTCTTCTCCTGAAGATCCACGTCTTCTCTCTCCCCGGAAACTCTGCCTACGCCAGGCACGACACGCTTTTCCTACATCTCCATCGCCTAGTCGCAGAGAGGATAGCACGAGCAGAGCGCAGCAGACCTGCAGAGGAGCACAAGAGCACAGCAGCACATCAAAGCACCAGCCCACGAATACACGAGCGAAAGAAGATACTCTCAAAAGAGCACATTCGCAAGCGAACAAGCCAGAGGACGGATAGACGAGAGAGCCAGGAGATGGGCACATCAGCACATTAGAGCACAAGGGGAAGGTAGGAAGATGAAGGCAGGGAGATGGGGAACGAGCAGACGACCAGCTGAGCAGTCCAGCAGGTGAGAAGGCCGTCAAGAAGTACATCCTATGACACGACGAACAGCCTGCACAAGAGTCCCGCCATCCGTCACGGCTTTCCCTGCAGAGGGCCTTCTCTATCTCGACACTGCATACATCTCTGCCTCTATCGAGCCTGCCAACCTCGTACGCCCCCAGCAGCGGCGAGAAACGCACGAGCTTCCGAGAAGCAGAGAAATGAATGTGCACGCGGTGGAAGAAGAGAAGACAACACCAGGAAGCAGACAGAGAAGTAGGTGAGCTGAGGAACAGTTCAGCAGAAGGACAGTCGAGCCGTCGAGCACACGAGCTCAAGCACAGGAAATCAGGCAAAGAGGTGAGCTGATGGCTGAAGAGCACGAGGATATATTGGCAGATTGGCCAACGAGTTTAATGACAGATGAGGAAAAGAAGAAACGAGCAGATGAGAGTAAGTCGCTTGTCTTTGATCTCCAGCAGGCGCTCGGCAAACGAGGATGCTAGTCGCTCAAAAGTTTGAGGCAGCAGAGACAGTTGCGAGAGGTTCTCAGTGAACATATATCACACTGCCTTCACGAAAATCCATGGCTGTCGAATTACCAGAAGAACAAGTACACGACTGCAGCGTCATGAGAGGGGACCAAGAAGTTTGTCTGGTCGAGGAGCAGAAGGCTATGGAAGCAGGCCAGCAGAGAAAGCGCCGTCATCACTGCGTGCCGGACTCCAACGAATCCCTTCAGTGCTGGAGAAGCTGGTAGCCCCAGGCATTGAAGCAGCGGAGCGACCTGAGAAGGAACTGTTGAAGAAGAATCTTACACCGTCTATACAAACATATGAAGCTAACGAGCCTTCCAGATGAACACCGACCATGCATCTTGCCCGCTACCTTCCTTCCTCGCTCACATACCACGCAGCTTCAACTGCTGAGTAACAGTATCCCTGATCTGCTCCTCCATCTCCCTCCACGTCTCGAACCCAAGCTTCTCTCTCGCCAGCGTAGTATCCACATTCCACGCCTCCCCCGTAATCGCCTCAGCCTTGAAGCCAGCACCAGGGAACTCCTTCTTCGCAAACGCCAGCGCCTCCTCCCAAGACCTATCCTTCGCCGACAATAAGAACGAAGACACCGGTGCCTCGGGCAAAGTCAAAGCCTTGACGTGGGCTTCTGCGACATCCAAGACGTGCACGCCGCGGTAGGGAGCAAACATGGGCTTTTCGGAGTATAGAGAGCCGAAGAGCATGCCATTGGTTCCGGCGATCTCGTCAGCCTTTGTCTGCAGCAGGTTCTGGCCGAAGACAAAGACGGGGTGGAGAGTCACAACGCTGAAATGGGGTTTCTTTGTTGCGACAAAGTCCAGAGTTGCGGTGTGGGCGGCTAGCTTGCTTGCTTGGTATTGGCCCATGGGTTCGAGAGTTGGGACAATGGAGGTGTCGAAGCGGAGTTTGTCGGTCTCGATGTCCTCTGCATGTTATCAGTGTTTGTGCTCCGGAGGATGGAAGATGCGGTGACTTACCTTTCACGGGAACACCATCATAGCTGCCTCCGAGAGGAATCAGCGAAGCCACCGAGGCAGTAATAACGACTTTCCTGATCGTTGGGATGTTGAGAGCAGACTCCAGCACCGAAGTCGTGCCCTTGACGGCAGGGGTCAGGAGGTCCTCGGCACCGCCCACGAGTGGAGAAGCGACATGAATCACATGAGTGACACCCTTGAGCGCAACATCAAAAGCGCTGGGGATGGTGTAATCAGGGACAACAACGTAATCCACTTTGTCGGCAAAGCTGTCAAAGACACGGCGAAGATCCTGGATTTGCGATTCACGGCGAACGCTCAATCTGACCTTGTAGCCAGCTTCCAGGGTATGTTGGACGATTTGAGCGCCAATGAAGCCAGTGGCTCCGGTGATGAAGACGAGAGAACCAGACATGTTTGAGGAGTGAGAGTTGATGAGATGATCGTTGATTTGATATTTGGTGTCGCATTATCGAGGGCCGTCCTCCGGTTTTATTCTCCGCCCTACTCATACCGGATGAACGGGATTGGCGACGGTACAACGCATGGTCCGACAGCTGCTTAACAATCGCCTTTTTGTTTCCCGAATTGTCTCTGTGTTGACTGAACACGTCGGTGGAAAAAAGCTGTTTAGTCAACATGAAGCTGCGGAGTCGTGTTCCTGTTGAGTCAACAGCCGAGGCTCGTTCTGGAGGTTTCGTCGGGGCATGATGAAATATACGCCTCCAGATCCTCCCGCACACTTTGCAACTCCGCAGGATTTTGGCAGGTCCTGACATCCAAATTCATCGCAGAGTCGACGACTACACGTCAAGCTACACACTGCACACGACCGGAAAAGTATTGCGAAGAGGCATCGAAGCGAGAACGGTGTACAGCCTCATTCAAAGCAAAACAATTCGTGACAGCCAGCATACCAATCAGCACATCGTCACAGTCTTGGACGAGCTCAAGAGCTTGGAAAGTCGCAACAAAGTGCGGAAGGTGGCACATTCGTTTTAGATATCCCCGGCAGTTCTTTGTGAAGCTTTTATTTACTGATCTGTGAACGCTTAGACACGCTCGTCATACAGTTTGCGGTTTTCAGGACTGGTATCATACCATCATTGGGAAGTTGAGTTCAGTCCAGGTTGTTCCTTGTGTCTAACCACTCAAGCCGCCCACATCTTCAAGTTGCGAACTTTATCCTGCGCAGTTTGAGGAATGGACAGGCTGACGCCAGTGCGCTGTTCCTGACATTCCAGTTGCCATGAGCACTGGGTGCTAGACACTACTCTCAAGCGCTTATGACGGACATGATGGCAAAGACAACAACTGCCGTAACGGTGACAAGCAGGCCAAAGGAGAAGCCGGTGGTGTAGTAGACATAGAAGGTTGCAAGGCAAGCAGCGGCGAAGAACCTGCTGTCAAATGGTCCGATGGGCCAAAATGGATCCGGAGACAGAATGCTTGGAACACTCATATTCGAAACGTGACGATAACTGGCGGGGACCGATCCGAACTGCAACCGGTGAGAATTTGCCAGAATGGCGAATGAACGTAAGGTGGGTGAGCCAAGCAGTGAAGTGGAAACAAGAATCGGCAAGGAAGAATAAGATACACCAAACTGGCGAAGCAATAGCGGGATTAAGAACTGATGGCGCGAGCCATCTTGGCGTCGGCCCGCGAGTGGGTGAGTGGGGTTCGACGTTCCATTTGCCAAGAGAATGTGCATGGACATGCGATGTCAAGATTCGGCAAAGCGCTATCATTTCCGTCGTCAAAACATTTTACCTCCATGACTTTTCCCTTCGTTCTGACTCCCCTAGTCTTTCGGTTCCACTTCGTCTCCAAAGCTGAGCATGGGGATAAGCATCAGATCCTGGGACTCTTGGATCCACGCCTCTAGTAGATTGGGTGCTTTTCAAAGCCGCCGCCATTGACGAAGTTTCAAGTAGGTCAGGACATGGTTTAGCAGATGTGCGTGCTATCCCCTCGCTCGGTGTCGTCCTCGCGCACTGCAGTATGACGCTTGCCTAGAGCGGCCGGAATTTGAACAAATGATTCTGGGTCTCGTCGAAGTTTGTTCGGACATTATCCGACCTCGAATCGGAGGACTCGCCATACTCGCTATCTGCTCCGATTGGATCGGTTACACGTTCGGGGAAACATCTAGGAGAAGTGGAGATAGGGACGATCGAAGGGTCCTCCGAAAATGATGTAAATTCCAAACTTAAGCGCGAGGACGGCACCGAGCGAGGGGATACACGTGCAGTAGCATGTGGTTGAGCACTTCTCCTGATTTAGTCTGAATCGAAACTCCGCGGATAGCGGCACAGAAGAAGTGGGACGAACGTCAAGTTCTTTAGAAGGATTCTACGCTTTCGTAACACGAGGCAAGTGATCTTCTTTGCATGCGACAGACTAGTGGAAGGCTTTTCTATGCTTGCCTCGATATCGACTAGGTCGAAGACATCGTGAATGGTAATCGGGAGCCAATTCACTTGGAGCGACGTCCTATGGGCGTGATATGCTCGATCCTTCGTGCTTCATGATTATGATCAACATTCAACTGCATCATGCAACAGATCAGATGTTCCTGATTCAACGTCCTAGGCTGCTAACAAGGCTGCGAAGAAACTCCTATATAAGAGGCCTCTCCTGCCTTGGGAAGTTGAAGCACTCATCCATCAATTGGCTTGATTTCATCGACTCTTACCCTCATCATGAAGTTATCCTCCATCACTCTCATATCTACCATTGCACCCCTGGTGGTGTTCGCAACCTGGAAGCTTGACGCTCGCGTTCTGGCACCAGCTCTTGGTGCTATTGGATACGTCTGCGGCACCGGCAATCTTCCCGGCTGCATCATCACCGCCGTGTCTGCAATCATCTTGACCGCCATCTCTGGTATCAACCAAGGCACGCCCTCAGGCACCGATGGTTCTCCGGTACGCCGTGGTGAAGGCCACAGCATCAAGCACTACCACAGCGACGGCAGTGTCTTTGACTTTCTCAATACGACCGCGCTGGAGAAGGGCGCCTGGCATCGCATCATCACCAACGGCGTTGAGCTACTGGCTTCGAAAGGCGACGACGGCAACAACATGATCAAAGCCTCATTGATTCCCAAAGGCAATGTCAAGCGTGCCGAAGACCCCAATGCCATCCAGGAGGTCACCGCGCAGTGGGGTAACAGGAACTGGCCCGTCCCCAACCAGTGGTCTCAGGAAGAGATTGACAACATGGCTTCTCAGCTGCTCAACACCGACAACTTGGACGCGCAGGAGTACTGCAGCACCATCTCCGATGACACTGACGATGACCGCTTCGACCTGTCATGGACTTTCGACACCACGAACCATTACCATAACGAGTTCCCTCCCCCATGCGGCTTCTAAGCAGTCTCTGAATTTGCTGGATACTATAACCTGCCAAAGCATGCATGATGCAAGCTAAGGTTATGCTAGACGCCGTACCGAAAGACAAAGAGCGCCAGAGCGTCTGTTTTGTGAGGAAAATAACGTATCGTTATCTTGAAAGCTTCCCTTGATCTTTCCATGTTCGTGTTTATAGAAGACTGGTTGTGCCACAATTTGGCCTCTTTCGAATTATACTATGCTAGGTTACTTGAATTTATTTCTCTGCATTAGATTTTCGAGCGCATTACTCGCGACTCTCTAAAAAGACAACTTAAAGTCATGCGCTGTTTTCGTTGTCAAGTTCGAGCGGGCGGTAGTGTTCACCTGTCGTAAAAGGGATTTTTGTGCTCTTGGAGTTTCTATCATACTCCTAACAGCGATGACGGTATGCAAAAGCTGACAGAATATCATTCAAGGTTTCAAGGGCACTCGTGATGGATATACCACATCTGGGTTTCTTTCCTAAATCAATAATGCTCGGGGTAGAGCAGTGATCATCATCTTGCGTGGTGAGAAAAGAGGTTGAGCCTCGTGACAGGGTCATACCCTAGTTTACCTCGACTTGACAAAATCCGCATGCGGTTGTCTCAAAACGCCCACATTCCTCACCACCTTTGCTCATCTCCACCCATCACAACACCCTCTTGCTATGTCTCGACAATGACCAGCCTGTGTATGCCGAAATGGGGTCTTCCGTAAGAGTAGGAAAAACGGCTCATCACCGTTAAGGATCACTGTCTAACGAAAAGCCGTTTCGGCGTCTTTCAACGTTCGCTCCTTGGTTTCTGTTATATACAGTAGTGGCCTCGCTGTTGGTTTTGCGACTTCATTGTTCGACTTCACACTCTTTGAACACCTCGTCATGACGAAGTTATTCGGTCTCTCGGTGGTCTTGGCTATTGTTGCGGCATCTTCCTCGGCCACATCTCTCAATGAGACGAAATTACTGGAGTCTCGGGCAGCAGCGACAAAGAAATCTTGTATGATTACTCTTCCTGGAGTCGGTCGCTTCAATCAATACGTCAAATACGACTTTGCGAAGTGGTCGAAATTTCCTTTGGGCTTGTCAATCAGCAACTACGGCATTACCGCCGACCCGGAAGACGAAGAACATCCTTTTGATCAGTTCTATGGAGTCAAGAATGTTGTTTTGAAGCGAGGCAGACCTTTGCAGTTGAGGGTACCTGGAGGCCAGACGCAGTCGCCAATTCAAGGAGCCGAGTTCACCACCGCTTACGACGACATTCTATTCGCATCTGTACGAACAGTAGCGAAAGTCAGCAATGTGGCAGGAACATGCCATGGTAATTCATCCACTGCCCACCAAGTCTTCCGCAAGAAACTGATCACATCCCAGGCTTCTTCTTCTACAAATCCGACACCCAAGAAACCGACATAGAGATCCGCACATCCTTCCCCACCACCCTCTTCCTCACAAACCAAAAATTCTCACCCAAAGCCCTAACCTCAACCTTTGACACCAAATCACCCCTTGACATGACTTCCGACTTCCACGAATACAGATTCGACTGGTTGAAAGGTGTCACCAAGTTCTATGTGGATGGCAAATTCGTGGGGTCGTTGAAGAAGAATGTGCCGACGATGCCTGGATCGATGGTTTGGAATAATTGGGCGAATGGGGGCAGTTGGAGTGGTGGGCCGCCGGAGAGGGATAGTGTGCTTGAGATCAGGTCGATTGAGATGTATTATAATAGGACTAGTGTTATTGGTGTTAATTGTAAGTAGATGATGTGTGTGGAGACTTTATCAAATGTCAGAGGTATGCGAGATGGGGAAAGCTGCTATCTACCGCTATAACCACACAAGTAGGCGGAGTGTTGTGTGATATAATAAAGCGAGAAGACAAAGCATGCACACAGAAGTAAAGGGAGAAACGACTCGTCCTTGTGGTATGAGCGTCAGGAGACCAGGAAGACAGAGATGACTACTAGCCTTCGCGAAGACCAAGAGCCACAACTATACCCGCGCGAGTGGCGGCATGACGCTCTCTCGTTTCTCAATCCAGAGAGCCAAGGCACGAGCCAGTACATGTGAGTACGCTTACCTGTACAGATAGAGTATACAGATGGGGAGAAGACTGTGTATCGTCCTCTGTCTCCTTACCACGCTAGTTTTCACGCCCATTTGGTGAGACAAAGGATGGCGGTAAGAAAGAAAGACCGGTGATGGGACGAGGGAGGTTCTTTCCATCCAGCTCAGATTCGGAAGCAGGGAAGTTTTATAAGCGGAACGACTAGCCAGGACTATCTCCAAGACTAACACCTATCACCCAAAGCGTGTGATAAGAAGAAGAAAGCACATCTAGAGGATGACAAGATTGATTGGTAGGCTGGGACGTGGGGGAACGCAAGAAAAGTCATTGTTTTTGCTACGTGATGGGAAAGCAGGTTGCGCAGGTTGAGCTCCTTGATTATGAGACATTATTGAGGCCTATTGACCTTTAATCTCCTTCTCATCGCTCGCGATTCGTTCTTGTCCGTGACTTGCCTCCGTGACGAGAGCCTCCTTTCCTATGACCACGCCACGCTGATAAGCCGGCAGCCGTCTCCACGCAGGCTTTGCTCTCCGCCTCGAAGTGCTGAGCAGCCATATGCTTCCTCTTGACCATATAGGCCTATGCACCCATCGACGACCTTCAACAATGGTTTGTTCGAGGTCAGTATTCCAAAGAGCTCTGTCACCATCTTCGCGCCAGCCTCTTCGCCCATCCAATCAGAAGAGCAGTGGTGAAAGGAAGAGTCGAAGCGCGATGGAGAAGTTGTCCCGTACCATCTGGGTCCCAGGAGCAGGGTGATGAGAGAGTTTCATGCTCTGTGTCGTGGTCAGCGTGTGGCCCAATCGGGTCTCAGGAAGTTGGAGAAGAAGGAGCCTCAGGTCTGGGGTCACAGAAGGAGAGGGTCCTGGAGCTCCAACAGCAAGGGAGCGTTTGACTTACAGTTCACCAGATGACCATGGGTGCTTCCACGTCTACACTATCCCAGGATGGCTTGGTGGTCGGGATTGATTGGAGAACTGGCTGGGCGTGATACCTGGCCTTCTTAGCCTCGAGCTTAGCTGCGCGAGCAGCAGTCGCACGAGCCAAGACAGCAGGGGGATCGCTGATTGGAAGCTGATAGGCTCTAGATGAGAGTTGCAACGTGGATGGTGGTGCAGGGAATAGGTTGAAGAAATCCTTCTTCGCCTTCTCAAGGGGCTTGATCACAGACGAGGCAGACATCAAGTATTTCTTGCCTTTGTGTTGCTGAATGCGTTTAGTGACTCCCAGATCCCCCATATGACCATTCCAACGTGGGTAGTTCTCAGGGTCCTCATCATTGATCCCCATCCTGTCTTCTTGGGCACGCTTATGGGGATGTCTGTCGATGAACTCGGAAATGATCGTGTGAGAGGTGCGCAACGTCCTTGCGAGATACGCGTCGCCCTTGGAGCAAACACCGGCGGTACCGATCTCAGTAGTCGGCCCATTTCCGCCCTCGCTATGTGACAGTCAGCAATGTATGGGTATATCATCCCAGGAAACGTACAAGTCAAGGCCAAGGATGTATACCTTGGGACCGTTCATGACCGACATCCCGAGCTCAGTGGCTCTTGTCTCCACCATAAAGATCATGGAACCACTTGTCACCCATGCATCGTCTTGTGCGTTATGGTGCAGTGGACGGGCGTTGGGATTTTGGGTAATTTCAATCTGGGTGGTCATCTGCCCAAGGCCGCACACCTGGTCAAAGGTCTGGGCGAGAGACCACTTTCGACCCTTGCAAGGGTGTGGCTTGAAGTATTGTGCTAGCGTCTGGGTGTCCACGACGTGCCAAAAGGTACGGTTTCTGAAGCACAGTCAGTGATGATACAGGTACATGTCTGAGTCACTGACATGTCGACACCCAGTGCCCTCAGTCTCTCTTCATCACCACCCTTTGTTCCACGGTCGTGGACCACAAGAATGGTGGGTACCACCCCATCGTCGAACTCCGCGGGAGTGCAGAGTATGTTCACGAGCTGGTCCAATGAGAGCTCCTTGCCGGTATCGTTTCCGTAGCCTAGGCTTGGAGTTGGTGGGGAGGTCATCTTTGTGATGATGTCTTTGTGATGATGTTTGAGAGAAGAAAAACAAAGTTGCGAGAAGTGGAAATCCTGAAAACATCAACGCAAAACGCCAAGCTTTCGACATCGACAACCATCTCCTGTTTGGGTGTCCTACTAGGCAATATCAGGCTTGGACTGACTCTTTGTTTCGTCAATTCATTTATGGAGAGGAAATTCACCGAAATCATAACCGGATGCAATGGAGCAGCTGGCTAGAGATCCTTTTGACCTTGCAACTACTGTTTATTGTCTCTCTATCTGTAGGCTTTCTATGCTCTATGATCTGTCTCGCTATTACATCGATTTATTCCTCTACCCTACGTTGTGTTATTCTTCTATCGCTCTTGTATCTTATCTTCCCTTACTCTCATTTGCTGCTGCTCCTACTTCCTGACATCTTGAGCTGTAATGATATGAGATCATATATCCATCAAAATGCATGGTACGATTACATAGAAGAACGTTGTCCAGAGAGAGCTAATATTCTAGCTTCTCCTTCTAGATAGCACGATGCCTTGGAAAATCATTGTTCATTTTTCTAGTCGTTTTCATAACTCCATCTCGGACATGAGAGAGCAACATTTCGTTCGGGTGGTTTTGGTATCTCACTATTGGAATCTAGACAACGCACATGAGTAACCGTAGCAAGCGTTTCTATATAGATGTCTTCGGTTTCCTTTATGCAAGGGATATATGTCTAGTCTCATATGCAAAGCAGCATTTGCTACTCTCGCGTGAGTTACGGCAGAACACATGATCCATCTACATGCCCCTTAATAAGTTCTCAGTAGTCTTGGATGATTCCTCTCCTTCAAGTAAAGTGCTACTATCTTCGCGCGAGTCACGGCGGAGTGTGTTTCTCAGAGATAAAAGCAGTAGATGTTATTTGTGGTAGAGCATTTCAACTCACGTGCCTTCTCTCTTGCCTGTTGTTCACCTCTGCGAATATACCATGTCGTTATTAACTCAAGCAAAAAAGTCGATCTCACTTCCGCGCGAGTTGCGGCGGAGCGAGTGTCTCTAAGAAACATCTCGTTAGGCAGCACATGTGTTTTCTTCACGCGCCATCTCACATGCATCTCGCTTTCCTTTGCGCAGATCTTCCTTCACCGTTTGACAGCTTTCCTTCTACACCTGGTTTTCTCACCTTACAATACTGATTCACGGCGGGGCGTGACTCTTTCTACCTTCTGGCCGGACAAATATTTTCTTACCTGTCATTCACCCCTTGCTTCGTCCTTTACTCCTTGCTTCCTACGTCATCAGCATCTCATGTCATCCTTATAACACAGTGCATCTCGAATCACGGCGCAGCGTGTTACTTTCAAACATCTGGTAAGACCAGGATCTGTCTCTTCTTCGAACGTCCCTACTTCATCGTCCCTACTTCATCCTCCCTGCTTCAACGTCCCTACTTCAACGTCCCTACTTTCAACGTCCCTACTTTCAACGTCCCTACTTCATCGTCCCTACTTTATCATCATCATCAGCATCTCATGTCACCCTCCAATTACAGCGTACACCGACCTACGGCGCAGCGTGTCACTTCGAACCATCTGGTATGACAAAGATCTCTCTCTGCCAGTGCTTCACTCTTTACTAACTACGTCATCAGTATTTCATGTCACCCTTACAACACAGTGCACACCGACTCACGGCGTGGCGTGTCACTTTTGCATGTCTAGTAAGACAAAGATTCCTCACTTCCTGTCTATTACCCTTTACCAACTACGTCATTAGTATCTCATGCCACCATTACAACACAGTGCACGCCGACTTACGGCGCAGCGTGTTGCTCTTGAACCTCTAGCATGTTCAAGATCTCTCTTCCTGTCCCTCACCCTTTACTAACTACGTCATCAGTATCTCATGCCACCTTCACAACACAGGGCACACCGAGTCACGGCGCAGCATGTTACTCTTGAACCTCTAGCATGTTCAAGATCTCTTCCTATTCATCACCCTTTACTAACTACGTCATCAGTACCTCATGTCTAGAGATCTCTCATCTCCAAGACCTAGGAGTGCAGTCTTAGCCGACGCAAGGCGGGACTGCACTCCCATTCCAAGGGCTCGCCGCCCTCTCTCCCCGGCCAAGGCTTTCATCGTCCATGAACACACTGTCTGGATGGGGCGGGGTAGGCGCAAACATTTTCATCACACAATCACAACATCAAGGTAAGATCTCACCTTCCGCGCTTCATCGATATCATACTCACACTTTTTAAGTTCCACACCAAGGGCCCGCCGCCCTCTCTCCCCAGCTCATTATAATCAATCATTGCTGAGCTGGGGCGGGGTACGCGCAAACAAACATATTACACGACTTCATCACCACATCATTCAGGTAAGATCTCACGTTCCGCGCTTCATCGACATCTTACTCACACTTTTCTAGTTCCACACCAAGGGCTCGCCGCCCTCTCTCTCCAGCTCAGCATAATAAATCATTGCTGAGCTGGGGCGGGGCAGGCCAACGCACCAGGGGAGGGTGCTCCTTCAACATATCATCAAGGTCAGTCTTTTCATCTTGTCTTTTCGTGGCGCATCATTAACGTCTTTGCAGCTACTACTGGAGCAGGCGTTGACGTGCGCACAACTATCATGATTTCATCACGGTCACCATCATTCTCGTGGTGGTGGCCGTGATGAGTTCTGGCGCTTCAACCAGCCCCAAACTGTCAATCTCCTCAAGATTGAAGCCGGTGTCGACGTCCGTACCACCGTAATGCTCCGCAACATCCCGAACCGCGTCGACTCCCACGAATCCGGCTGCAGCTGTGGAAGCCGCAATGGCCGCCGCAGCTGCCAGTCTCTCCGCGCCTGGTTTCCGCGACTTCAGCGAGTGCTTTGATTATCTACATGCCATTGAGAGGGTTGTGTTCAACACCTTCAGCTGAACACAACCCTCTCACTCGGCTTCATCAGTCACAGTGCGTCCTTCCGCCGCCGCAGGCATCCGAAGATCTTCGTTCCTCAGCGAGATCAAGTCTGGAGATCTGAGAAAGGCACCCGTCTCTGGAGTCACAATGCCCTCAAGTGGATCTCAACCTTCAACACCTTCAGCCGAACACAACCCATGGACCTTCGAGTCTGCACTCGGCCGTGTTCCATCAAATGGCTCCAACGGGGTGTCTGGGCTACGTCCAACTATCTGGGGCGCAATTCCCAAAACCAATCGATCCCAGTCGTACTCGAGTTCAATTCAAATTCATAACGAATATGAGAAGGTTGCAAAAGACCTTCCTGTTTTCTGTGTCTCCAGTCGAGCATACCAAAACCTTTCTGGCAGACTTCTGAAGGACAACGCCGTCCGTGGGTTCACTGATGTCGACCAAACCGAGGTGAGTTCCATGGTCTTTCATTCGTCTGTTCACTGCTGATTTACTCTAGATTCCTGCCCTCAAAAGGCACTGTCCTCTCCTGCCTTTGCATCTCAACCAAGTCCAGGCATCATCGATCAAACCGAATCGTTTCCCTTCAATAATGCTTTGCAACCAACCATGAAGACACATCGTTCCCAGTCGTACTCGGTACTAAGTTCCAGACTGAGCCAGATCGCACAGGTATCTGCGCTATTGGCAGTCGTTTATCATCTCGACTGACTGCTGCTGCCGTTAACTACTATGCAACGCACGGCCGGGTTTCACAAAGTTTGGAGACACAGAGATCGCAGTCGTACTCGGTATCCAGCTCTATACTGAGGAAGACCGCAGAGGTACATGCGCTGTTGGCAGTTTTTCATGGTCTCGGCTCGCTACCGCTGCCGCTAATTGCTACGCGATGCACGGCGGAGTGTAGCGAAGTTTGAAGACACACAGATAGCAAATTATACTCATCTCTCTGCTCCTTCTTTCATGATCTCGACTGATTGCTGCTATCGCCAATTACTACGCGACATACGGCGGGGTGTATGAGAGCTTCAAGACACATGGAAGGCAATCTTACTCACTGCCCAACCTAAAGCTGAACGGGATGCTGGGGCTTTGAAGACATTCCTTCGCCACCTCGACTCGCTTCTACTTGCAACAACTACGTGCGATACACGGCGTAGTCGCTCTCAACTCTGCTTAGCTAGCAGTTAAGGAGAATGGGGGAAACAGACTGGGTGTCTTCCACATATATTCTTGAAATCATCATTTGCTCATCCCTTGCATCGTTGTCTCAGAAATGCATCTCTTACCCGACTTTCCAATTATGTCCCTTGCATGATCTGCTCCGTATATATGTATCTATTGCGATGCTGAAAGCCACTGTGCCTTTCGATCGCTTGTTCCAAAGGGCCCGTCGAGCAGGGATATGTCTTTCGATACTCTACCTAGAGCTAGATCCTAAAGAGACCGGCTCTTTAGAGAGATATAGTCATTGCTACCTTTACACTTAGATCGCAGAGTAGAGCTGGATTTCGAGATGAAGTTCACGTAGACGTTTTCCAGAAACATGCTTTCGAGATCCCTTGTTCCATTGATGAACAGCAGATGGCGATATCGCTTCTTTCAAATGTCTATCACTCGTGATTCGCTTATGGTTGGCGGTCATGTCTTGGCATATACTCGTTGCCGAGTGGAGCACGGTATTTTGAGATTTCTCAAACCCGGACCATCTCAAATCGATAAACTCCCACAAGTTCTTGTCGCAGCTTTTCGCCAACAACAACACAAACATCCTCTTCCAAAATCATCAATCTCACAAGATGAACAGAAACGGCCAGATCAACCCTCCTCGCCCCTCCACTCGCAACGTACGCACGCGTGTATCCCTTTTGCTTCAACGCATACTGACACCCGCAGGCCTCCGTGCGCGCCCTGGCCGAGATATCAGCCTCCCGCGCCGCTCGCTGCGAAGTCCTCGACCACCGCAACTTCCTCCTCGTAAGTCCCTTTGCACTCCTGAACCCTATCATACCACTGACACTCCCTCCATAGGACCACGAGGATGTCGGATATTACATGCAGGCCAGTGTCGAAGAAGCCGCCCGCAAGATCAATGAGGCCGCAGGCGCCACCGTGACCAACGTCATCCACCTACTCAACCGCTCGGCCGCCGCAGCCGTCGCCCAAATGACCGCCGAGTTTGCGCCTGTCGCCGCCAGAACAAAGGCGCTGGTGGCCGGTGTGGCCAGCAGCAGAGAAGTCCAAGCTATCAACACTGCGTTTGGGCTTGCCGTCGACAAGACGGAGAAGCTGCAGAAGGAGCTGGAGGAGGTGAAGAAGTTGCTTGCTGAGGAGAAGCAGAAGCGTGAGGAGTTGGAGAAGAAGGTTGAGGAGATGTGTGAGTGGTTGAAGATGAATGCCTGATCATCTCGTCGGGGGTGACCTGACTACGTCTCCCTGGTATCATTGAGCCTGGGAAGAGCATAACACTTGAATGAAAGCAACACTCGCGTATCATCTCTTCTCTCTCCCACTCGTTGTTTGATGTGACTGTGCTCGTGTCTGACCTGAATAGGCTGACGCTTGTGACCCTATGTCTATTTCTGTACCTGCACGTAGCCTGTCAGACTGTTTATATCAATGCAAGGTTGTATTTGCTTCTATCTGGTTGTCCAAAGAGAACTTGTGTTGGTGATACTTCTAGTGGACAATTAGCTCGCTTTCAACAACTCCTTGCATTTTGATGTAGACATAACAAGCATCATTGCGAGCTGGAGAATCGGCTACTTACTTGATCTCCGGCTGGCTAGAGGCTCTCCCAATCTATCTATCAAAAGGCAAAGTAATTTTCATTCCCGTCTGACTGTCCAGAGAGAGTGTAGATGATAGATGCTCTCAGTCGACATTGAGCGAATCCCCAAAACTCCCTTGCATTTCCATAGTACGGTTAGAAATGCTCTCTTCGACCCGAGAGTCCTATCAATAGCTCCATCTTCGCACATACCTATCCAAATTCTCTCCAATCGCCTTCTTCGCAGCAAGTTTCTGCTCGCTCGTCTTCCTCGCCAACCATCGTGGCAAATTGAAGAATGGCGGACAAACGTCGAGCAAGAACCAGTAGATATCGGCAAGCTTAGTAATGTTCTCGATATCCTTGGGGCTGGCTACATTGTGCTTCTCCAACGCAGCTTGCCATAGTCTTGCGACTGTCCAATCAACCGATTTTCTGGTGGCTTCTTGAGCGGAAGGAGTGATTGGGAACCCTTCGGTCTGATAGCGTCTGAGAAGCTGCAAGTCTTCGTCTTCGAAGGGTCCGGGAACAAGTCCGCAGAAGCTGGGGAAGGAGTAGAAGTACTCGTCTGCTGGCGAGGCGATGTGAGAGAAGTCGAAGTCGAGCAGTCCGGTGATTCGTAAAGTGCCTGGATCGATCAGAATATTCTCTGCTCCTATTCTGATGTCAGTTATTGGATTATCCATGGCAGTCGTGATACTGTCGCTGACCGAAATCTCCGTGAACCAGTGTAGGCTGAATATCGCCAGTGTGTGCCAGAAGGTTTGCAAAGCCGCCGGTGGTGCTGAATCTCTGTAGCCGCTCTTGCAGACCAGTACCTTTCCAACCATCCAATAGCGGTGTTACTTGGGTCAACTCGAGCTGTTTGGCAAAGATAGCCTGGTACATCTCCGCATAAGTAGAGAAGGGACCGACAGACCACAGCGATGACCGACCAGCGACTACGCTACCTTTTCCATCGAACCCAAAACCTCCAAAGCCTTCAACGCCGTGCTGGAAAGATTGGATCATCTTGAATATCTCGGCGACTTGGTCAAGCACCACTGCCTTCTTGTCGGTCTGCAGATCAGAGAAGTGGAGACTGAGCTGCTCTCCGGGAAGATACTCCTGTACTATCCAACCAAGACCGTGCTTGGAGCCTTGCCAGGCAAAAACTTTCGGAACGATCTTGCAAGGGTAGCCGTACAAAGCTTTCTGTACAAGAGAAATTGCTGCGACTTCATTCTCCACTCGGACTTCCTCGTCGATCATGGCGTTGGGGTTTGAGAGTCGTACCACAACTTTGATCACAGATGAATCGAGTTTAGCAGTACCGGGCTGTGAAGCTGAGGTGTTCGTTTCATCGTGTCTAATGGCTTCGGCGAGATCCACCAAATGCACGAAGTTGTTCGAGTCGCGACCCAATGGAGCTACAGATATGACCTGGACTCTGTCAGCCATCATCTCAACAAGGCAGATATGAGGCATTTGCCTTGCGACCAAAGTTGTCGAAGATGAGTGCCTTGATGATCTCTGTTCGGTGCTCCAGAGTTGCCAGCCCTGCAGGGAGGATTGTAATCGTGTCGGACATGCTTGGAGTTCTACTTGAACGATGGGCTTATTTAAATTCGCTAACGTGATGCTTAGATGTATTCAGAGGGAGGAATTGGAAGAAGTTCATGGTATCTAGACATGTGTTGTGTTGAGTCGGGTTGAATCGCGCTTATCTCGTATGGTGGCGCCATCTCCAGTCGCGTGTCGCAATCTAAACCACCTTCCTCAAACGGTATATCATCGCAAGAACTTTTCGTGCAGCGTGAATCAACACTCCACGATGACGAAGCTGCTTCTCGAAGCTTTATAGTCAAGACGACAAAACAGCATCGAGATGCAATGCAGATGTGGTGAGTGCTTGGAAAACAATACTCAGACGTCGATACTCAGCAGAGATAGCCTCCGAACGTAATCTCACCTCCACTGCAATATGCTAAAGGATCTTGGATTGCTGATCTTGACTAAGCCGGGGATGATACACTATCACAAGACCTTACAGAAGAAGATTTGGACGATTGAGAAGAGATGAGATTGATGGACAGGGTGATAGTCTCAGCGACAAAGCGGCTTTGTTCCGCGACGGCCGCGATCGGGCACGGAAGCGGGGAAGTCAAGCCGGGGTGCGGCAGGACCTTCCGAATTAAGTTTAGCAGGATCGAACGACTTCCTTTGTTCTCCAGATCTCGTCGCGTCCATTTTTTCGTCGTCGTCAATTGTGCATCGCTATCATGAAGAACGACATGGCTGGCGGCGCGACGGTCACTATGACCGAGCCAACGCCAATGCAAGCTGCAGCTATCGCGTCTGGAGGTGGTATCTGGGGTGATCCGGCGGTCGAGCTCAGTACAATGGGTGATCAACGTCAAGCTTCACGCGTGAGGAGTATGGAAGTGTCCCAAGAGGATGTCAAGCTCATCTCGAAAAAAGGTAATGCGATTGTCATGGGTTGCATCGCTTTCAGTACTGGTATCGCGTCTTTCCTGGCCGGTGTCATCACGATCGCCATTCCAATCATGGCCAAAGACCTCAACATACCGGAGAACCTGGTCTTGTGGTGAGTAGAAAAAACATCAGAAACTACCTCGAGTAAATACTGACATGGACATCCAGGCCTGTGACGGTATATTCTCTCGCTTGTGGCTGTACACTCCTGGCTTGCGGATCAGTCTCAGATGTCATTGGAAGCAGACGAATGTTCTTGTCAGGCTGCTTCCTCCAATGCTTCATGACAATCGCTTGTGGTCTGTCGAAGAACACGGCCCAGATCATCGCCTTCCGCTCCTTTTCTGGTATTGCAGCCTCTTTTTGCTTGCCCTCGGCTGTCAGTCTCATCAACGAGGTGTTTCCGCCCGGCAAGGAGAGAAACATCACTTTCGCCATGATGGGCGGAGCTCAACCGTTCGGCTTTGGTATCGGTATGGTTCTCGGAGGTGTCTTTACCGGAACGATCGGCTGGCAGTGGGGCTTTCATGTTGCCGCCATCATCAACTTCTTCATGTTCATCCTGGCCGCATGGCAGTTGCCGCCGACTCCTGTTGCCCACAAACAACGAATCTGGTCTCGCTTGGCTACCGACATTGATTGGCTGGGTCTCATACTTGCCAGCGGCTTCCTTGCTATGCTCTCATACGTCATCTCGTAAGTCACCAACTCCAACTCTACTCGAAGCAGACAAAGACTGACACGTTCCTAGAGCATTAACTGGCGACTTGACTGTCATGAAGAAGCCCATCAACATTGTTTTACTGGTCCTGTCTTTCGTATTCCTCCTGGCTTTCGTACTGTGGGTTGGCCGACAAGAGCGCCTTGGACGTCCAGCCTTGATCCCAAACTCGCTCTGGCAGCACAAAGGCTTCTCATGCATCTGCTTCAACGTCTTCTGCGTCTGGGCAGCCTTCAACGCTTTCGAGCAATACGCCAACTTCTTCTTCCAGGATGTTCAAGGAAACAGTCCTCTCGGCACTGCTCTTCGATTCTTGCCAGCTCCAGTCTCGGGCGCCCTCGCCAATGTGGGTGTTGGTCTGCTTGTTCACCGCATTCGTGGCGATTGGATCGTCGTACTCACGAGTATTGTCTCGGCCCTCGCTTCGCTGTTGATGGCTATCATTGACCCGAGCTGGTCATACTGGCGCTGCGCTTTCGTTGCTCAGTTCTTCAATCCTGTTGGCGCTGATGGCATGTTCACGGTCGCCAATCTCCTCATCACTTCCATGTTCCCGCCCGGCGAGCAAGGTGTCGCTGGCGGTGTGTTCAACACCATCTCGCAGACTGGAAAGAGTGTTGGTATGGCTTTGACATTGCTGATTGCTCAACAAGTTACCGCCAACTCGTCGTATGCCGACAAGACGTCTCCTGAGGCCTTGATGGTCGGCTACCGAGCTGCGTTTTGGTTCTGTGTTGCACTGATTGTTGCGTCTCTTCTTGTCAGCGTTTGGGGTCTCAGAAGAATCGGAAAGGTTGGTCTTAAGAAGGATTGAGTGTGGCCATGTGGATTCACTGTCGTTATTCAAAAGTTTGCTTCATTCTTAAATATCCCCAATATACAAATCATTTCTTTCTGGATTTACCATGTGTCTCGAGAAGACTCATGAGCCTAAGATTCAGCCTTGCTATCTGTTGGTATCTCAGCAACAGGCTGCCTGACATTGCTATACGTCAAAATGCAAGGTTGAGTTCACATCAGCTGCCATGTCCACAGAGAGTGATGCCTCTCCCAGCTTTCACTGGACAACCATCTGATCCCGAAATAACTTCTTGCCTTTTGATGCAAGAAAATACACACTAGCAGACGTCTAGCGAGGATGGAGAGTCGGTCATCTCCCGCGCCGAGCACTGAGAAGTAATATGCATCAAAATGCAGGATTGTATTGGAATCAGTCGCTTCGCCCAGAGAGAGCGTGGTCTATCGTGACTCTCACTGGACATATCGTGAATAGCGGATACCTTGTTGCCTTTTGACAGCTACCATTTGACCTCTGAGGGATACTGGGATAGCCATGCTATTCGAGAGATACGAAAGGACAGTACGAAACGCTTTGGAGAACATGAATGATCTTGTCTGAATCTCGTCGACGATTTGTACACATCAAAACGCAAGGTGAGATTGATATTCATCGGACTGTCCAGAGAGAGCCTGTATCATTTTGTATACCGGCAGCAACGATCCGTTCATCAGCGGCGACGGCAGTAGCGACACCCTTGGAGCTCTCAACCTGGCTGCCCGGTGCCCGCATTCTTGCGCTCCAAGGCGTCCTCGTGCCCCCGAGTGACGATATTGCACATCTGCGTCTCCTCGCAGCGCAGTCCATAGATCCTCGCATCGAGCAGAGCATCAATAGCCCTGTGGGCAGGATGGCTGAGCAAGTCAACGTTGTGAAGAGGGAGGTCGAGAACCTGAGAGCGGAGATGGTTGGCCCACTGCCTGAGCATGCTTGAAAGGGCGTCTGATAGCTGATGTTATCCTGGATCGACAAACTGCATGGTGCTCGCAATCGATGGTGTTGGGGCTACGGGACTACGGGGAGATACATCATGTAGGAGGGATACGAGTTATACAGATGATCAGAAGAAGATGGCTTAGCTAGATAAAGTGTGCTCCGAAGATATAGAATGGGCCCCAAACAGCAGACATGCTCAAGACCGATTATCCAAACAATCCAAACAGCATCGACTCGCACGCGAATCAGTGATGTAATCGTCAAACGATCGTGCACCGAAAGCTTGTGTTGGTGTTGCAAGCTCGGCGGTCGGACTCGGCTAGCTGGCTTACCTGAATGCTCAGCTTTGGGCTCTCTTCCTTCTCTCCACTCACAACCAAAATCATAACACGCAACTTTACGCGACAAGCTATCAGCTACACATTGCATCCTCTCACAGAGTCTTGGTAAGTGCTATTTACACGTC
Source organism: Aureobasidium leucospermi (assembly GCA_019775405.1). Classification (NCBI taxonomy): domain Eukaryota; kingdom Fungi; phylum Ascomycota; class Dothideomycetes; order Dothideales; family Saccotheciaceae; genus Aureobasidium; species Aureobasidium leucospermi. Next base: position 209,261 of record JACWFU010000002.1, read on the forward strand.
TCAGGTGTCTTCTCTAACGTTTCCGGCTTCCAGAGGTTGTGTTACCAAAACCAAAACAAACCATCTCATCCCAAACACGCGTCTACATCACTCCACCTCACCTTCTTCTACCATCTATCCATCCATCAAACGTAAGCACACGTCTCTCACATACCTTCAAGGTCAGGTTGCTGACCTTCCTGCCACAGATCATGTTCTCCAACAACAAGATCATGTCCTCCAACAACAAGATGATGTCCTCCAACAACAACATCAAGTCTTCCAACAGCAAGACCAAGTCCCTCGTCAAGCCCTTCGTCCAGGGTTTCGAGACCATCGATGACCCCTTCTCCACTTCCCCTGAGCCCACCAAGGCTGAGGAGAAGGAGGAGGCCGCCAAGGCCATCAACAACCTTCGCTCTCACGGCGTCATGATCGTCAAGAAAAAGGATGATCTCACCACCCTCCAGAACGACTTGAAGCGTATCGTCAAGATCCTCGACGACACTGCTGAGACTGCTCCCGAGTACCAGCACGTTCTCAACCAGGCCTGTGACTGCCAGGATCTCCTCACCGAGACCGAGAACGACTTGGAATTTCTCTGGCGCAAGTACACTTCCATCGCTCTTGGGTATGTCTACTATTCCCTCTTCCTTCCTTGCTCCATCTTTGCTGACCTTGAACCACAGCAAGGAGTGATTCTAACCCCCTACCACAACTCGAAGACTGAAGGAGCTGCTTTGAGCATGCTGCCTGATGGTCCCGGCCGATGATACCCATGGTTCACGTCAAACGAACCAAGGATCCTGCCCTGCCGCGGGGCACAAGTGGCGGATCACAACAACCAAAAACAGAGGTGATCAGTGTTCTTTGCATTGACCTCAATTGAAATCAAACTGTTCTCTCTTGCCTCCTGTCTCTTCCTTCACGTGTGATGTGATGTCTCTGTGTGTCTGTGTATGTGTCTTGGCGTTGTGAAGATAGTCGTGACGCCCACGCCTGAGATACTGCGCGCAAGCCTGCCTCGTTTCTTCTTCAGCGCCCTACGCAAACAAGAACTCTTCCCTTCTCCTGCTCCTCCTGCATAGCATACCCGGTATATCGAAGCACTGCACTACCCTCGTTCAAGAGCTAACATAGTGCCAGCAATGACTACCACCAACGCCTCCGCCCCTGCCGCCGCCAATCCTGGCGAGCCCATCCCATTGCCTGCGGCCTTGCGTGCTCAGGTCCGAAAGGAATTCGAAGAACACATGAAGCGTGACAACCGCCCCGTCACCGTCATGACAAGCGCTGGACTGGTCACCCTGAGCTTCACTGAGGTGGAAGGAAACGATGCCGGACGCCCTCAGTGTCTCAAGCCGGGGTGCGCCAACAACCAATACCAGGGTTACCTAAATGCGAGGTCGCGCAACAGTCACATCTCGCATGTGCATGACGGTGACTGGTGGCAGTTGCACGATGGCAAGAGTGAGTTTGCAGTATGTGATTGGGTAAGGGGTCTTGTACTGATGGTTTGATTACAGGGGGCAACGACTACTACCATGTGCTTTGAGCGGCCATGGGCTCTTGAGAGCAAATTGTTGTGCATTTTGACCGGAGGCTGCGCTGCTCTACATGGTGCCTGAGATAGGACAAAGAAAGAAGATAGCAAGCGGGTTGAGCACAATCGATTGTAGCAATCAATACCTGCACAACGAGCACCATCCAACTGGGTTTCGTCGTGCAAAGCCTTCTGCCATGATACGACGATAAAGCATTCCCATCAGAGATCCATGTCTCGATGGACAAGAAAGAAGCATATCGTTTGGTAAATGTAAAATCTTTGGCCCATAGCATAGAAGTCAGCAGATGGTTTGCCATAGCAAACAATGTCTTTGTCTGAACATCAATCTTTGTGACGGAGTGGGTATATAGACGTGCTTCCATATCCACTCTTACATGGCACCTCCATATCACTCTCAACAAGTTTCGAGCCCGTCCTCACATTATCTCCAATCAACCTCCGACTTTCAGTCCCAAATCACGCTTTGCTACTTTCTTCCATATACTACATACATATTGCGCGGCGCAGACATCTCTCATCAACAAATTCGGCACTTCCTCCTCTAGCGAGTTCAACAATGCGGGTTCACCATCAACATGTTTCTCAATCTTCCCACTCGCTCTGACACGAACACCCCCTCGTCCTCCTCTAGCGACCACAAAAATTCCCGCCCCATCAATATCGCGAATATTAGTCGTTCAGCTCAGCCTCTTGTCGTAGCTCGCTGCATTGCCCGCACCCCTGATGGGTGACAGTCAGTTACACCCAAAGACACTATGCTAAATGGCACCCTCGTTGCCTCTGCCTCTCGCCTCCACCGCGTTAGGAAGAAGCTGCTGTCGACCCCCTCTGGCATTCGCTAGCCTGAGTTCGGATCTTCGGCGCGCCGCCGCCGTCAGGATCGCTCGCTGTCGCCTTTCCGTGACCTTGACACTTCCTCGCGCCGCAGTCGCAACGAGCTTCCTTTAGCTCGTTCGACTCGCAGCGTCCGCTTCTGGATATCATGGTCTTCAATAACATAATGGACAACTTACCCGTAGGTATCGGAGTCGACAGCTATAAGGAGGGCGTATATATAATGGGTACTACAAGCATCAGGAGCTGGATCACGTCGAAGAGAATTATGTCGAGTGATCTCGCTGCTGCTGTGGTTAAGTAAGTCGGATCTGGAAGGCTTGTTCCTTACCTGGCGCAGCTGTTGCTTATGCCGCCTTGCGTGCCCAGGTTCGAAGGGAATTCGAAGAACACATGAAGCGTAATAACCGCCCCGTTACCGTTTTGACAAGCGCCGGACTTGTTACCCTAAGTTTCACCGAGGTGCAAGGCAACGACGCCTAGTTATGCGAACAACTGATACTAGGGTTACTTAAACGCAAGATCTCGCAACAGCTACATCTGCACGATGGTCGCTAGTAGCAGTGGTATGATGGCTACATGTTAAATTAGCTCTAATACAGATATTCCTAGGCAGAGATACGACTAGACAGTCGTGATACTGTACTTAAGTATAAGCTCGAGCGCACCGACATACCATAATATCCCTTCGGAAGCCAATCTTGCTATATATCAGGAGGCGACTTTGAAAGACGAAGCACTTGGTCAAATGTCCCCAAGACCCTAGAGACTATGCAGATTGTTGGTTCACAAATCTCGCTTCTCGAAAACATCCCTCCGATCGTATATATTCGCCCTCGCCACGCAATGACCCCATCGAAACTCTATCTCTGGCATGCTTAGAAAGCGCTTCTCAAATATGAAACGCAATGCTAAGATCTCGTCGGCTCCTGGCTCTTGGCAGCATCGATATCAACTATAATGGCCGATCTTGCGCAAAGAAAGAGAGGTTACGGCAATTTGAGAGCTCCACGACGACAATGATACCCTAGTTCTTCCCCTAGGACTCAGCCGCATGCAAGCCAGCGTCTACGAAGCAGCACGTAAGATTCAAGAGGCCGCTGGTGCTACCGTTACTACAAGCGTTTGCAAGCTTGTGAGGATGAAGATCCTACAACGCTTCTAGGAGCAGATTACCTTCCATTTCGGATGTCATCACGCTGCTCAACCGCTCGGCCCCTGCTGCTGTAGCATAGATGACCGCCGAGTTCGCACCTACGGCCGGCATAACGAAGGTGCTTGTTGCCGGTGTTGCCAGCAGCAGGAAGGTGGAGGCCATCAACACTGCATATGGGCTTGCTGTCGACAAGACTGTGATGACATGGAAAATGAGCGGACAACCAGCAAGATGATTCTAGAAAGGCTACACACCAATCTCTGCCCTTTATAGCGACAACAGAAAGGACAAAGGCTATGCTAGCGCAGTGAGCACCTACGAGCACTGTGCCTTCGTCTCGATCAAGTACCTGACCCATCAGACCTCAAATGCGGTTCACCGGAGACCCTTCGTGCATGGCTCTAGTAAGCAGCATTCCTATTGCAGGATAGGCTTTCATCTACGATGGTCATCGTGGACTACCCACATGCGGCCGCCGCCCTTCTTCAGGCGAAGTCTCGGATCTGCCGCATCGGACAGGAGGAGAAGGCCAAGATCCTCATCCTGCTCGCCCACAACACCATTGATTAGATCATTGCCGCCAGGACGGAGGCAAAACGCATCCCCATCCTTGCCGGTAGCGCCGCTGCTACTAACGTACAGCTGCACGAGGTCGAGACCGCCATGCGGGAGGCCAACATTGCCGAATCGCTCTGGGTCGATAAGTACGAAGAATACGAACAACTTCAAAGCTACGAGAATGTACCGCATGATGATCGGGTCCAGAAGTTCTCACATTGGATGGGACGCCTTCAATGTCGATTTCGTTGACTTTTTACCAGGCGGCCCATTTGAGAACCAGCCCGGTCAGATGAAGTTGTGCAAGGAGCAATGGGACAGTGACTTCGACGGAGATCGAGATAGCTAGCAAGAAGAAAAAGCAGGATACTGTAAAGCGCAAGTCAATTCGATTACCGGTCAGCATGAAGATGAAGCATTGTTCGAGGTGGCAATCGGTTGGCACGGCCCACAGATCAACAAACTCCTTCTCCCGAAGATGCTAGTGTCACTGGCACGTCACGTTAAGCATATACCTTCGAATAAAAGGTTTCAATACCTCAACACAATCTGGGCACAGCAAAAGTATACTATGGTGGATCTATGCCATCGTATCAACGCTGCGGACGTTACTATCAGCCATAACACTGATAACCTGTTAAATTTCAACTATACAGAGCACAGCTGTGGCTGGTACACTCCGGGTTCTCGTATTTCTTCTGACAGAGTAATGACTACTTGTATAGACTATTGGAATCACGATTCAGCCATAATCGGAGGCCTTGGAACACTCCAAGTTATCTAAAGTTGAGCGACGTCCAAACGCCGCACAAGGAAGGAGCTTACTGTATGGATGTCCAGCGGACGACTTTCATCCAGGCGTCTGCGACTCTCACAGTGATATTCAGCGACGTCGCAACGCCGAGACCTTCTTAACCACGACATCACCGATGAGACACATTGTCGGCAACGGTCTACCAAGATGCTAGGTGCAGTCGCGCCGATTGAATGCGGTACTCCGCAGATTCGCATTCCTCTCCAAGGAGGTTTCTGTCACCAACAGCATTGATGGCAATACGGAGTATTACGGGACTTTGGGGGAGCACACAGCTAAGAGGGAGGCGGTTGAAGAGCTTAAAGATTAGCATGCTGCTACTTGGAAGCAGGATAAGATCGATTTGGAGCTGAAGTTTGTGGGCTGGGAGAAGTTTTATGGGTAGTAGATGCCTCGGCGAGGAATGCCCCCTCAAGGCGAGGGAGCTCTCCGTAGGTACTCTCTTGCCTCTTCCCCCTTCAAGGTACACGTCCGCAAGAGTGCTATCCCTCTCATCGCCGCAAGGCTTTCACCAGCGAAGATACTACCTTTGCACTATTACAGCCACCCACGCTCGGCGCTCGGGAGAAGTCCAAGAGTAAGTATACTCAATATGCTAGTCTCGAACCAGTGGATGCACCAGAGAAAGCTCAACACCTGGAGACATGGTTACCGGACAACACCACTAGCAGTGCTCTCAGCTCCGCTATCATTGGACCTGACGTCGCTACATTTGAGGATGGCCCCAAGGTCACTTCCGACTAAGCCTATCTCTGCACATCAAGACCAACAAGCTTTCTATCAAGATGCGGCAAATGCTGCCATGATGGGCTATGTCAGACAAGGACGCAGCTGCCGGTGTTAGATGCAGCTACTCTCCTAAGCATAGAGCGTATTGTGCGTCTGCCTGCGGGATCTGCTAGCGGAGCTCCTCTTCCTAGCACCAAGCCTACTACCCTCCCTCGCCCTAACTCCAAACTGGAAGGGCCTCGCAGCATCTCCAGACTGGAGAGTCTCCGTAACATCTCGGAGTATGCCAAGTCCACCGCTAAGGAGACATCATGAGCGAGTCGCGGCTAATCATACGAGGACGACAAGGACGACAAGGACAACGAGGATAAGGAAGCTGTGGCTTCGCCAGAGGTTTTGGCCAAGCTGACTGTAAGTTTAGCAATGAGGCGGCCAGGACCACCAACTTCTCTGCAAGAAGTGCGTTACAAAGACATGAAGTTACAGCTACTCTATAAACACGATCCGACCGCACAAGGACAGCAGAATCTTGGCTAAGTACCCGACATAGTAGCTTCGTGAGGGAGTAGATGTAAGGACCTCCTCGTGTCCATAATATATAGTTCAGTCTTCCTTACATGTATTCGACAAGGTCACGGGTCTAGCTTAGTCTCTCCCGCATGTAGAGAGTCTAGAACAGTCTTTTGCAACGAACCTGGGCGCTTATTTAAGATGACGGGAGGTGCGGATTAAGGATGCTATCAATGCCTAGACGAAGGCACGGAGCCAATTCAGGTTGTTATATATCCGAGACGGACACATATGACTCGTGCGTGTCGTGGATCTAGAGTTCCACAAATCGGCACACGACGTGAAGTTCTCACCTTCTCAACTCGACAAAGTCGCTTAGCCTGCGGACTATCAGAAGGAGGAAGTTGCTGTCGCCCCACTTCTTGCCACTGGACATCACCACGCCCTTCTTGCCACTGCAGCTGAACTCCAGAAACGGGGATCTAAGCGATCAAGATGTTTAGAGCCCAAAAGCAGCCCAGCCAGGTAACTGCACCTAATCAAACCCCTCATGGATCTCCCACGTCCGCTGCCACCAAGTATAAAGATACTGCCATCATGCCGACTTCGAAGGCGGAGGCTCTGACCCTAAGCCCAACTTCAGGCCCATTCAGGGTATGTTTCTCCGCTTGTCAACGCGTTTGCTTCAAGGAAGCACTTCCCCAGGCTCACGATTCTCACCCCGGGCATTCCCCGGATTTTTGTTTCATTAGTATCACTTTGCGGTATCTCCCCTTGATACATACGCGCGTTGTCGCACAGTCTTAACATCACAACAGCCATCCAAAAGCATATCAGAAAGCACATCCTCAAGATGAAGCACAAGTTGGAAATCTACAACGTCGACAGCACCAAAGAGGACTCGAACAGCGCAAAGAGGGGCAGAAAAGACCCGGCCGAGCTTCCTCGCGACGACGACCGACTCTTCGTCACCCCCGATCCGGAAGACCCGCACAAACACCACTACTTCCATCGAGAGGACATTGAGAGTACCAACCCTGCTGCTCAGGACGACAGAGTCAACGATGACATCCTTGAGACCGACCCGGGTGCAGACGAAGAGGCCCCGAAGGCCGACGACCAACCCATTGCCGCGCACAACTATCAGCCGGACCAGTCATCCAAGGTTCAACAAGCCCTCAGCCTAGCACAGCTCCTTGCACTTCCTGCTGGGCCGATTGCCGCATCTCCCGCTTATCCGGTCATTGCCAGAACGACTCGAGGCTACGCGGTAATGACCTAGCAGGAAGTGGAAAACCAGGAGGGGGTTTTCAGGAAGGCAACTTACCAGTGCCTACACCACGAGTGTGACAATAAGAAGGGGCAAGGGTACGCCAGCGAGGTAAGCCGTGCTGAGCACTGGAGAAGGGCTCATGAGCGTGGCTACTCTCAATACCCTGGTGGAATGAGTAAGTGCCCATTGAACTTTTTCATAATGTATCGTGACCAAAGCTAACTGGGATTAGGAGGCCTGCAGCCGTTCACAGTTCTTTGATAATGTATCGTGACCAAAGCTAACTGGAATTAGGAGGCCTGCAGCCGTTCACAGTTCTTTGAGCGTTAAACAAGACTGGCATTTGGTCACAGCGACCATTGAAAGAAGGAGAATGAAAGCACAATGGGACTATGAGGCTACCTGATCTTTGGCAGGAGTGGGATTTGGCAGCATCATCGTTGAGGAGTTTTTGGCTACTCGCGTACTTTGTCGAGCATGGGACAAGATGCGGACAACTTCAAGGGATGTCGCGATGGCTAGGTGGCAGCACCGCCGTTGGCTATCATTTTTGCGTTGCATCAAGTGCTGATGGATTACTTTGGGCTTCCTGATATCGTTTCCGTTAATCAAATCGATCGTACACTCATATTCGAGCTTCAATTTCTCTCAGTCTCAGTGAGAGCAGTCTTCATGTGCCATAAGCTAAATAACACAACTTGCCAAAAGGCAATATGCCTTTGAGAATATCTGAAATGTCCAATGAGAGCTGTCATCTCCTATCCGAGGCTTACCAAGAGCAATCTCCAAGTCTCGACAGGGATGGTGTACAGCTTATCAAAAGGCAACAAGTTTTTTGGGATGCTGTAGGTACTCGATGTGAGCTGGAGAACATACTTTCGCAAGGAACGAGTGAGACTATCAGAGAAGCACTTCACACAGCGAAGCTTGCATGAATGCTACAGGCGAACTTGTGATGTCCAATCGAACAGGCGCCCGGACAGCGTGCGAACATCCATTCAAACAGACATTCGACGCAGCAGACATTCAAAAAAGCCCATTGGGTGGGAGATTCGCTTCACTCGGGGACAAAAATTCGAGCCGAGAAGACAATTCTTTCTGCAATTCGCTGCGGCTCTCTCCTCTTTGTTCAGCTTGATCCGACTTTCACGACAACTCACCACGGCAATCAAAAAGTGGGTCAACGGCGCGTGTTTTGCATCCAGATCTTCAGACGCCCTCTCCAAGCAAAAACCACCCAACATGGTCTCCCAAAGATTGCAACAGCGAATTCTGGATATCCTGGCGCGTGAGCGAGCCCTATCTCGCTCGATTTCTCGACTGGATGACGAGAGCAGAGTCTTCAATATTGATCAAGAAAGGTTCTTCGCAAACTTCAATGCTCAGGCTCTCCATCACCGTCGACGTTCTGCACCCGATACTCGTCGCCGCCATCGCCTGGTCACCGACGCTCTCTCTCACCACTCAACTGAGCACCAACGTCCTTATACTGAGGTCCAAGATGACATTGAAGCTACCTCCGACAATGAATGGGATGCTCCTGGCCGCCAGCAGCCGGATGGTGACGATCTCACCTCTGACTACTCTCCTCAGGTCGTACAACCTCGTGCTGTCGTCCAAGACGGCCCTGGCCCTGCAATCGTACACATCAATGGCGAACAGGCTGACTTCTGCCGTCAGCGCCCTGCACTCGATGCTCGTCCTCGCACGTACCCGGACGCCGACATTCCCACCTCTCGGATCCTAACCCGTCGTGTTGCCGTCCCAGATGACCTCGCAGTCAAACTCGACGACGAGCAGGCTACGCAGATCCCCGAGGCTGTTCCTGAGCCCCCGGCAGATATGGATGCTTCAAGACGGGCTCGCACTTACCAAAAGCGCCGTCGTGTTACTTTTTCCGAGGACGACTACATCATCAATTCTTCCGACGATGTCTCTTCTTTTCCTGGGGTCCCAACTGACGATGCCAACATTCCCTTCACCAGATCCGCTTACACCAGCGAAGGCCACATCGTCAAGCGCGCCCGCCGCAATTCTCGCGAACCAGTTCCTCTTCCTCAGCCTCCCACCCAGCACGAAAGCAGCCGCGCAACTCATCAACCATATGTTGGGATCTGGAACCCGAGACTTCCTGCCGGTGGTCCCATCAAGCCCATACGCAGAGAGGAGTACGACGGTCTCAACGCCAGGGCAGACGAGGTCGAGAGCCGCACCCCTTGCCCGTATCCCGACTGCGGCAAGATGTTCGAGGCGGTTCAGTCCAAGGACAGACATCTTAGACGTGATCACCCAGATTGGTGCATTGTCAAGGACCAGGCCAACCGCGAGGCCATGTATTGAGGGTATGTGATTCTTTATTCTTTCTGATGTCCTCCGAGGCTCGGACTAACGAATCTCCAGATCAAAGCGCGAGACAACTCTGAGGATGATGTGGCATGGACATGGACTGCAGTAGAGAGGGGCAGACATGGCATTGATACATTGGCACTGGCAGGCAGCGGAGGGAAGCAACAGAATGGCCAGGTAGCATCAAACTTGTGCGAAGAAGAAATGAGGAAACGAGGATACCAATTGAGAAGGTTCGGAGGAGTGGAGGCCGCAGATCACACAGTCAAATTCAACAATCAATCATACCGTCAACCATTATGCCTTGAACCGTGAGCTATAGTGTCTGATGCTTTTTTGTTCTCCGGCCTTTGGGAAGCTCTGAGTCCTTTGGAAGCAAGATCGACTCTTCATCCTTTGTTGAACAATGGAACTATGCGACCTGCTTCTTCCTTTATTCGCTACGATGCCGGCTCCTCTAATTGTCTCTTGTTCTACTCCAAGGTTGAGGACCCTGACTTGTGTTCTTCGGTTTCTGTGTGACTGATATGCCTTGATATGATACTCGAACCAATGCCCTGCCTTGAACGCTGCCCGAAGATGATCTCGATGTCCCATGGAGGATGATCAGGTAGATAGTCCCAAAGTCAAGTACACTTGATGCGTCAGGGGGCAAATAGAATGGTGAACTACCTGCGCCTACTCAAGACCGAGGAGTCACTACCTGGAGAGAAGAGTGGACGACTCAAAAGGGTATAGTCCCATGAGTGTACTGGCTTGGCGTTCATGCAGAGTTTCGAATTCCGCTTTCTGCACTAACGCTGAGTTCCTCCTTGACATCCCCAAACCCTGCACCACAACAACCGCCGGCATGAAGTCAACAAACGAGCTACTCATGGAGTTGGCCTATGACATGTATCTCCTCGAAGAGATGACTTACAATTTCCGCCACGAGGTTATCGAAGTCATCTGTCTGGGCAAAGATTTCGATGTCCACGAACGAACAAATACCGCTAGCGTCCAGCTTATGCAGCGAGTCAAGCTCAAGGCTCTACAACTGCTCAGCACCATCAATCAGAAGCTCTCCCTGTGCGTAGCCCTTCTTCTGACTAACGATTGGCAACAAAGCTGACAGCTCCATAGCCTTCCCCTGATTATTCAGAACAACAAGCAGCTCAAGGACTGCATCAAGATCACGCTCGCTGCTGTAAAGGCGTTCTGCCTCGCCGCAGAGGAAGCTATGGTTCTCCCGACTGTCGTCCAAGACAAGAACACTTACGACAAGCGTCGCGCAATCTTTGCAGCAAAGCTCAAGAAGGAGCTGGACGGTCAAGCTTTGTGGGAAAGCCTTGATCCCATGTGCGCAGAGCTCAAAAAGGCTGAATCGATGATCAAAAAGATCAGGCTCCATGAGTGTATCCGCGCTGCCCGACAGACCTAATCGTGGAGCTTTGGGGGCGAAATCATACCAGGCACAAATGCACGATGGCTTTCTGGTAATGACATACTACAAGGTGGACAAAGAAGGGGTACTACAGTGACAGAGGAGGATCAGACGCTTGAGACAAAGAAAGGGAGGTGACCATCAAGATCACTCTCAGCAGATAGAGAACAAAGAAATTAGCGAAGACCCGCCACTTTTACCACGTCCTCCTTTAATTCGAAACATCTCAAACTCGCACCTTGTGTGGATATCAAAATGCTCAATGATGTCACAGGACGATTCGAACAATGGTCGTGAGCACCCTGAGTGCGACGCCAAGACTTTGCCGCGTCCGAACGTGACATGCTCGAGGGACGTGAGCTTTCTGACCAAGACTCTCGCGCCCTTCTGTCCCTCTACCTTTGCTTTCCAGGCACGACGTCCTCGATCTTACATTGTTCGGTCTCACCCTCGCGGATTGAGTCTCTGAAAACAAAAAGAATACTTCTTGATCACCTTCTCGTTCTTGCAAGCGACTGCTGAATCGACCAGCATGTTGGATCCCCTCAATAACTTGAGCTTGGATGGCAACCACTCCTCCATCCAACCAGAGATCCAAACCATCAAATCTCTCCGTCCGAGTAAGTTAGTTGAGCATGATTTGGCAAGAGAGTATACTAATTCATCTCAGAAGTTTCCACCAGCCGTGAGAGAAAGCAAGTCGCCTTTGTTCCCACCATGAAGATCCTGAAGGAAGAGTTTCCTCGCGACGAGGAAGAAAGCAGCGTCGGCGCTTTCTCACACAAGGCAACCCGCAACATCATGGAGCCTTCGCCCCTCCCTCACAGCATCTTTTCCCGCATGAAGCACAACTACGAACTCAACAAAAGTTCCTCGAAATCTGGAACCACTCTCCCTCGGCACACTGAGGACACCTCTAACCTGGAACTCCGCAACGCCGAACCATGGCGCTCGTTCGACACCGCTTCACCGAAGAGTTCTTCAACCACCGTAAGCAGCCTTCTCGCATGTCGACCAAGCTGGAAAGCTCGGCACCTGCCCTGAGATCCCTACAGCAATCGCGGCGTCATCAGCCTTGCTCTTCGAACTCGAGCAACTACTCCAACGTGGCTGTCCATGGACCTTCGAACGCTGCCATCTCCGAATCAGGGTCCCCGCCTTCTCACCTTGATCGCTTCGCCTTCTACGGTCAAGATCCTAGCCGTGTCTTTGGTTCTTCCAACGGTGGAGAACATACATCTGTCTCTTCAGCTACCCGCAGTGCAGGCGGCCCTGTCACCCCTAAGGCTATTCGTCGCAAGCCCGCAGTCTCCAACTTCAGTAGGATCTCGACCTCCGCTGTGTGGGGCTCAGAGCGCTCCACTTCCCCGGCAACTGATCTTGATCGTTCTTATGGCAAGCAACCTCCTTTGAGAGATATGCTTGGTCCGGAATGGTATGAATTGTTACGGGACTCAGCTGTTGAGCCAGAGCAGCTCTGCGAAGACCTTATCGAGTACTTCGATGGCCTGGGTATCTCTGGTAGATTGGTTTACTGCTTTGGCTTCTGTGCCAACGAGTCTGCTATTCGCCTGGAGCCTCTCAGAGACAGTTACAGAATCAGTAACGGTAGTTACAGCATCGCTCCAGATATCCGCACCATCACTCTCTTTACTCGACCTGCTCAGATGCTTCTCTTGGACTCCGACGACGCTGCATCTTCGCCCATCCAACCTGTCCCTTGCATTGAGTTGACCGACGGCTTGACGAAAAGTATCCACCGCCTTCAACACGAACAGGATGACCGCGGTACTACGCAAGGAACTATCCAGGCTGGCAGTCATCACACCTATGTCGACGACTCTCTCGAACCTGTTGCCGGCAAGGAGGTCTATGCTGCTGTGGAAGTGTACTGTCCCAACTGGTTCAAGAACAATCGAAAGCATCCTCTCACTGCGGTTCGTGCCGGAACCTGGCACAGGGACTATCGCGGACCTGACAACCCTCCTGCAGGAGGTGATGCAGCAGCCTCCCAATCTACACCAAACAATGATGCCGCTGCCGGTAGTGCTGTCGGTCATGGAGCGTTCAATGGCACTAGACGCCACCAGTCGACCTCTCAGGCTCCTACCCGTCACACGGCAGCAAAGCACCTCACAAGTCTGACCAACGCAAAGTCACTTTTCATCCCCAGTTACGACTCTCTCCACTCTCGCACGAAGTCAGATGCCGAGGAGAAGCCCACCGTACAGCCACACGCCTCTCAGGCCCATGATCCCGTTCCGCGCCACGCCAGTGCTTCCAGCAAAAAGGGCATCGAAGGGATCACTGGACAGGAGGCCCAAAGATTTCCTAGAACCACTCCCAAGGTGACCTTTGAGACACAAGCCAAACAGGGCACCCTAAAGTCCGCCACCAGTCACACTGAAACGCCTGCCCGTCCCGTTGAAGGCCCTTACGACAGACCCGCCCGATGGGTCTCACCTTGCACTGGCGGAAAGCTCTTGGGCAAGCTTTTCATCAGAACTGAGACAATGTTCGTCCACCGTCGTGTCGCTGCTCAGTACAAGCAACCTCGCGCCCCTCTTCCTCTCGCCGATGTACCTGTCCGCAGACGTTCCCATCGCCACAAGCTCGACGAGCAGCACAGTACATCGCTCGCGGACGAGCCTTTGCCGAAGGAACATGGTGTCGGCGGCAAGAAGAAGAATGGCTCGCCTAAGATCAAGTATGCTCTGCCCGCCGCCATGACCGCTCAGAAGCAACGTCCTGCCAGCAAGCAGAATCGTCGCAATGAGTCGCCTCGGGACGGCAGCAAGTCTGATACGGTCAAAGATAACGTCAGCTGGGTCACTGAGCACTTCCATACTTTATTGTGAGCGGCTTACAAAGCTGCAGGGCAATGAAAGGAGGCTGAGCACGACAGAGGTCGGCCTGACGGACGGGAAAGCAGTGGATTGCAGCCAGTGGAAGAAGCCCTAGTATTCGAACGTGTAAGATAGTGAGATAGAAAATACCAAAAAAACGCTATGCGATTATACCAGACCATGATATTCTGCTTCCAAACGTGCATATGCTATTGATGATGTGTTCTATCGTGCTTTTGGTGGTTCTTGACGCTAGTTGTGCCGACGCAGTAGCTAGTGAAGCTGTGTCACTCGCAATACTTCCAAGCTCGGCTGGCTGTAATTCTTCTTCTTCTTTCCGTGACGAACATCCTACATCTTCCTTTGTGGCACCATCTCTTTGTCCTTTGGGGACAGTATTCTGTGCTTTCATCGCCAACAATGTGTTTTTCAGTCTGTTGTAGGTCTCTTTGTTTTCCTGAACATTGCATTGTTCGACCTTGCACCGTTGTGATATCTTGAGCGGCATCTTGATCTTTCCAGGAAGTTATATAAACCCACAGATCTACCATTTCTTACCCAACTCACCCAAGATCAGAAACTCGAGAACAACCCAAAGGAACTGGCTTTGCTAACAAACAACTGCAGAAATCTATACAACAAGCTTTACATACTCTTCAGGCAAGATGTGTTGGGGCGAACAGATCATCTCCCGTTGCCCGCATTGTCAGGTTCTCACCACTCTTACTCCTACCTGGCTTGGTTGTCCCTTTGACCAGCCTCTCGGCTCATGTGATGATGCTTTCGTCACTACTCATCATACAATCAGGCCTCACTATGGTTGCATCATCACCTCAAGCTCGAACAACGTCCCTCGTCTAAGAATTATTACTGAGCTCGCTGAGCCTTGGGATGCTGGCTCGCCTCACTGGTCTCCGGTCTCTCCAACGGACAACACCAACTCTACAACTCAATTCCCCCAGACTGGATCAATGCCTGCCTACGCCCTTCCTCTTCCTCAAGGCTGGACTGCCGATCATCGCCAACAGGGCTACCAGTCAGAATGCATGACTATGGTTACTCAATACCGCCGCGAACTCGTCAGAGTTTTCCAAGACCTCGTCCAACCTGTCCAACAGCTCCGCAACTCCGCCTCTTTCACCAACCCTCGCCTGAACCGCACTGTCATGTGGTGTGAGGACTACATGGCTACCCTCCTCGACACAGCCGCCATCCACATTTGGCTTGTTCAACAAGCCGAAGACCAAATCAACAATGGCACCGTCTTCACCGACGCTGCTAAGGCTGACCTTCTCATGTACAGCAACGACATCAGGAATGCCCAATATCCCTTCGAGGTTCCTCTGGTCTGGCACCGCCGCTTCACTGACCTCTTCATTCATCTCCGTCGTGTGATTGGTGAGCTCACACCTCAACCTGCTCAGAACGCTGCTTTTCAACCTACTCATCGTAGACGTGGTGCTATTTCTGAGGGTGATGGTACGTTCCCTATGCTTCGTCGTGCTTATCCCTCTGCTGACAACTCTCCTACTAGTGAACAAGGCAGTGACAGTCGTCATGCATGAGTGCAAAGGTGATTCTAACAGTGGCTCACGCAAAACTTCTTACGGTAACTCTTCCCGGTCAACTCTACTCGGTGTACCTTTCGCTTCTACACACGCTCTCCTGGTTCCTGATATTATCTCTTTTTGAATCTTGGGTGGTTCATAATTAAATACAAGCTGTTCTCCCTCTACCTGAATTTTCTTCTCTGTGTTTCTTCTCCAAGTTTGATATAGCTATGCCCCATAATATCTTGTGAACATTAGTCTGTCATTTCCACGCACATCCCCTGCGGCCGCCATAGTTCTCTATCATAGCAGTCAAAATGCAAGATGCTTTTCCTTCTCTGTCGAATGTCCAAGGAAAGCTGACTGCTTGGAATACTGAGCCCTGCTCTCTTTGGCCAGTTTGTCGATTTTCAAAAGCTTCATGCATTTTGACGTGATTATTCGACCCATGATCTTACCGATGAGAGACGGTCTACTCCTAGTCAAATCATTGCTAGGTATGTCGTCTGCGTTCCTCCAGCCGCAGTTTGCTTGCTCAACTACCGCTGTCAAAATGCAAGATGGGATTCAACTTTGCGTGAAGGTCCAGAGAGATGATGATTTACTTGTTTGCTTATCTTTCTCTCCTTGGACCTTTGTTGTCAATCGAATATCTTTGTGAATTGTTGCAGGTTTGTAGAATGGTAGCGACATGCAGGAGAATTTACATTCGACTATCGCACGTGACCTGGTTATGGGTGCTTGGATGACCCTGACCCCCATCTACCATACCGATCTTGGTCTCTGAACAGTGCTGTGCATTTCTGTAGGCTGCTGCTTCGATTGCGACGGGTTGATGGAGTGTAGTAACGCGTCTGTTTCCCCTATAGTAGTGCTGGTGAACGATGTTTCCTTGGTGCGGATTGAACATTTCCTCACGTCAAAATGCAGGAAGCGAGCCACCCAGCTCGACGGGACCTGGAAGCACTTTTGCAGAATCATCTGAGCTCAGTCCAGACCACATTGCGCCAGTCACATTCCCATTTTTCGAAGACACTTTTGCATCAACTCATCTTCAACATCGCAATGTACGTATCCGTGTGAATACGTGATCACCTCCGCCTGACCACCTCATCGTGTGGTACCTGAGCTGACTTTATTCTTTACGTGCAGCATGTCAGTCAACAAGATGTCCCTGGCCTACATCCTGGCACCATTTTCCCGCTCTCCGTCCCCTGCCCGCATCAAGAAGGAGCCTGAGGACGACACCGCCGCCGCAACCCCCCTCAACCGCGAGCCAGGCACCAACGACGAGACCAAGCAGGTCAAGAACGACACAGAGAACGAGGAGCACAAGATCGCCCTCAAGCAAGAGAACAAGCCCGCCGAGGACCTCGCCCGCACCGCCCCTCGCCCCTACGCCAACATCCCTGACCAGGGCGGCAGAAGATGGACTTGCGAGTGGTGCGAGTTCACCTACACCGACATCAAGGAGCTATACGCTCATTGCTACGTCCACCTCGGCTACGAGACCACCAGGTGCGTGGCTTGCAATGTCCGTAGCAGCGACAATGCTGCTGCCAAGAAGCATGCTACGGGCGGCAAGCACACAAACAAGCTGCGTGCCCTGGGTGTCCAGCAATAGACGAGGTTACTACACGGCCATAGAGGTATGCCTTATAACCTATGAGGACGACACTGTCTCTAACGTTACACAGGCATAAAACAATTGAGCACTAGCGATACTGAGGAGGCAAAAGGGTGGCTACTTGCGTTACATGATTAAAAGATGAGATAACGATACCGCGGTATGATGAGAATAACAAATGAATACACCGCTTGCGCTGGCTCCGCCGCTGCCTGATAGATGACATCATGATATAATGTGAACGTGAGTGAATTGATATATTGTCGTGATGGTGCTAGTGTGGTAAGTCTTGGCGTTGCGATGCGGAAAACAACAACATCCCTCCATGTCTTTGCGGAGACTCCCTCTCCTCTTCTGTTTCAGGAATCAAATATCGTCAAAACATAACCACAAAACACACAACGCGATGACTCTCCTAACCGAGTACCCTCGCGCTCTCTCTGCCACCCACCCTCAGGAGAACCCCAAAAGTAAGTGTCCCGAGTGTCCAACACGTGAGCAGCTCTAACATATTGCTAGGCTGCACTTTCATCCTCGTTTCAAATGAATGGATGCACCAGAGAAGCACCAACACCAAACTCGGCCTGAAGATCGCTCCTGAAGAGAAGGTCGTGTACCTCCTGTCATTTTCCAGACACGAGCACGCGTTCCAAGTCACGAACCCCAGCCGCGCCAACCTAGGCATCATATCCTTGGTCAGCGCCTTCTGCAAAGAAGGAATCTCCCACAACACTACTGCTGTTGGATCGGACGACAAGTTGAGCTTCACCTTGCCGTTGAGCCAGGTCCATGACCGCTGCAGGGAGGACAACTGCGGTCTGGTGTTGCCTGAGCTCCGCAAGGAGGATGCATCCCTTTCGGTCACCTTGACCATCATGTCCTTGAGCAAGGCTATCCAGCTCTACGACTGGAAACGTGAGGAGTTTGGGTACGTCACAGACCTTTGGAAATCTGGCAACACCGCTGACTTGTCGCATAGTGTTGCTTTCCGCAACGGAAAGGCCTTCGGCGAGAGCCTGGCCGCCCAAATGCTCACCAAGGAGCTGGCCCTTGTCCGCGGCGTCCTTTGAGATGTCCCTCCCGCTCCTCAACCTCAGGCCAACCAGGTTGTCAACGTCTGGTCGTCGAAACAAATCGGAAGCAATGGCGTTGGCCGTGTCCCCAACATCGTTGGCTACTTGCAAGCTCCGGCCAATCATCCCATGTTTGCGCAATTCTTGGGTAATCTAAACAAGTCTTTCTGTATGTTGCTTTCCCTTGAGTGATAGCCAGACAATCCACTGATGACTTTACAGTCGACCAGTACGGTGTTACCTTCAACATCCGAGACCTTCCTCAGGGTTATACTGTACGCCTTCTGGTGGAAGGCTCGTCGCGGTAACCCGACCAACCAGCAGGGTCAAGTTCAGGGTGCTTTCTATGTCTGGACCCCCTCTAGACCCAACAACACACGCAGCGCTCTCCTATCTGATTGACGAGGTGCAAGATATGGCTCTTCTCCTGTCAGAGAGGGTTTCAAGAAGGACATAGAGACTACTATCAAACTGCATTCAATCAAAACTCATGATCATCGTCTCTCTCGTGCTTCATGCTGTGTACTTGTATGTGTGAAGTTCTTTCGTGCCTCGTGATACTTTCGTTCAGATCAGCGTGACGAGCTGGATACCTGCTGTTCCAGATTGTGTACCTGAGGAATTGCTGCTAATGAGCCCATGCACGCCTGGAGGCTGAGGAGTAGTATAAGGATGAAGAGTAGGCGTTCTTCCAAATCCAGCAAGAGCTTGAGCACTCTTCAGTGGCATATCAAGGCAGTTAGGTGACTACTCCCTAGATCAGAAACTTGTGCAGATACATAGAAACTCATCAACCCACCTTTGTGCGTGACAGTCCATATCCCGCTCCTTTCAGCGTGACCAATGTCCCCCACCATGTGAGATGACCATGCTCGAGAGGTCTCGTGAAATGCTCCATCCCGAACCTCTTGGCGTGCCTCTGACGGTGCAAGCTCTCAAACAGAACCACTTTGCGTCGGCCTTGATTGTGTTCCTGACCGTCCACGCACCTACGCGCCTTCTTCTTCATCAACGTATGTACACTGATTACCAATGCTGCACTCCTCCATCTGATTGACCCTTTAGCATCACCATCATCATGTCGGAGAGCGCGGTAAACCGCAGCGTCTTCCCTTGCCCGGTCTGCGAGGAGACTTTTGCGTCGCCCGAGGAGGTGATCCTACACGGCGAGGGCCACGACCCTGCGCTGACCTACCAGTACTACGTGCACGAGGCCGGCTACGTCACGGAGTTTGCAGAGGATCCGGCTACCTGGACCTTCGTTGCGCTCCGTTCGTGGACGCCTGCAGAGTTCTCGGCTATGCAGACCCTCGAAGCCGCTGCTGCCGCCGGTGTCGCCCAGCCTCCTACCATCGTCGCCCCTGGCCCGATGGCCGCCGCGCAACCTCCTGCCGTCGCCGTCGCTGGCCTGGCCTCTCGCTGCCTTTGGGTTGGCTGCAACGCCGCCTTTGCTGACGACGATCAGCTTTACGTAAGTTGATTGCGCTCTCTAGTGGAAGCAGAAGCATGATGACTGACTCAATAACAGAATCACCTCGACCAACAGCACGTTGGTGCAGTCGGGGTTCGCCCGAGGGTGAAGGTGTGCCTCTGGAATGGCTGCACCGTCGGCTCCCACAGGGACAGGGCGGAGATGAGAAGTCATCTCCAGCATCATGCTCCTGATGCTCGTCCCTGGTTCTGTAACGGGGGCTGCGGTGCAAGCTTCGAGCACCGCTATGCCCGCGCCTCTCACCACAGTGTTTGTGCCCATGAGCAAGCCCGCCAAGCTCAGCCTTGAGGGTGAGCTGCTTGGGCCGGATCTTGGAGGGTGACCTACGGTTGATCGTCGTGGAGACCCCGAGGGGTGTTGTAATTGTACATTGTAATATCATCGTTTTTCTGCTCTGCCTGTTCTCTCCGTGATACCACATTGATGCAAGAACGTTTTCCGTCAAGTGCAATTGTCCATGGAGATCAAGCTACTATCACTTTCTGTAGAGCTCTCTCTGGACGCAACGGCTGGCTTGAATTGGCCTCTGCATTTTGACAGATAATTTGACCCAGACGTGACCCATTGAGAACTACTGAAAGTATCCTTGATTAAAGTATATGCAAACCCTCTCGTCGAATCTGTATACAAAACTTCTAACCCAGCAAAACGCAGAAAGCTTTCTCAATCCTTCGATATGACCATTGGGACAGACATTCGCGTAGACTATCATTGAAAAACGCATTCTCACCATCATTTCGTATATTCCCAGGTCATTCAACAATGCATGAGCTGTATCTGAGTGAAAAATGAATGCTCGAGAATAAGCGAGCCCGTAAGGCTTGGCGTTGAAATAGCATCCTCGATAAACACCAAACACGACGCGTGTACCGCTTGCTTTCTACCACATTTACAAACACAACATCGACGAAGATCAACAAGATGACTCAAAAACCCTCCGCAACAGACGTCTGGAACGACGAAATTTACTGCGCAATCTGCGGTGCCGGGTTCATCCAGGTTGTCGACCTCGAATTTCATCAGTCTGCACACGATGTGAAATTCTCACCTTCCCAACTCGCCAAAGCTGCTGAGCCCGTGGATAATCGCGAGGGAGAAGTTGATATCACCCCACTTCTTGGCACTGGATATCACAATTCCCCATTCCCTGGTCCCGCTGAGAAGAAGCCATCCTATCCTACCACCGAAAACAAGCTCCACCCTGTTCAACAGCATGCTTACCACCAGCACCGTGCCAACCGGCTCAACTACCAGCGATCGCACTACGTGAATCCGGTCATCGGCCAACCCACCCACTACGACCACCCTATCATCAACAACGCCATGCAGGCTAGTGGCGCCGCAGTCTACGGCACTGCTCCTCAGCGCGGTCTTCCAACCGCCGCTGGCTCTGCTGCCTTCTGGCAGCTCCCCCCTGTCCTCCGCAACGACATCACCGACGGCCAGCAGGTCCACGCTCGACCAGAGGAGGTATACCATCTCTACGGCTCTCTGCCGAGACAGGCACCAGGCGATGCCGGAGATGAGGGTTCTCCTGATCAAACCTCCAACAACCAGGATATCAGTGAAATGGGCGACGAGCGCTCGACAGAAATGGAGTGAGCGAGGGGACCAGCAAGTGGAGATCGAGCTCTGCAACAAGAATGCTGGACTCTCAGTCGTGGCGGCAATTTGGCGAGCTTCGGCAACTTTGCAAGCAGGCGACTGGTGCA
Source organism: Aureobasidium leucospermi (assembly GCA_019775405.1). Classification (NCBI taxonomy): domain Eukaryota; kingdom Fungi; phylum Ascomycota; class Dothideomycetes; order Dothideales; family Saccotheciaceae; genus Aureobasidium; species Aureobasidium leucospermi. The sequence continues at coordinate 230,750 of JACWFU010000002.1, forward strand.
TCTTTCAATCACACAATTGGATGTTCCTTGCAACAAGGGCTCGACAGATGATTGCTCTTGGAAAGAAGGAGTGGTTCATGCTTGGGATAGCAATTGGCACCATGAAAGAAGAATAAGATTGCAAGGAAGAGGAAAGTGGCCATGAGATTGGGAGGGATTCAAGCATTATGCGTCTCGGGCACACCAAAGGACAGAGAGCAGGAGCACAACAGGAGCAAGAAAGAGACATCGCAGCCCTCGATCGCTTGAGCTGGTAGATGATTTGGCAATGGTCGTAACAACTCAAACTACATTTCTTGTACTGCACAATAACATTAACTTCGACTGCTGCAATCTTCGTGCCAATCCGTAATCTTTTCGTCGTGCCCTTCCTCTCTCTACATAGTCCACCATATATGTTACCAAGTGAATGCTTTCAGAGCGGCAGTGAAGTATTTCTAGTCGTTCCGCACCCCACACAGCCTTTGATCGTGGTGTAGCTTTACACGCAAACTTCGACTTTCCTCACACCATACTACAACATCAACATGACCACCATCAAGCACAATACTACCTCCAAGAAGTGGCCCTACAACAGCCACTTCGAGGACGCCCTCCTCACCATAAAGAAGCGAAACCGCATCGAGGCCGCCAACGCACGCATCCTAAGGAACTATAGGGATGCCCTTAATGCCCGTGCCATTATCGAGGCCGCAGAGTACGTCGAGCGCATCACTAAGATAGCTCAATTCAAGTAAGTTGGTATACCCATAGCAGGGATACACTGATAGATACTAACAGCCATATAGGACTACTCTACGCTAAGGCGGCGGCAACTCGAGGCATCCCTGGCCCCTCGTCGAGGTCCTGTATTACATATCAAAAGGCAAGAAGGAATCGGGGATTGAGCGGCCTCCATAGAAAGACTGTACAATGAAGACTCTCACTGGACCAATTGATTGAAACGAATAACCTCGTGCATTTTCACAAGCGTGATATGTTGAGCAGTGGTCAGTAGAGATTCACCGACCTGTTGTCAGGGGTCAGACATCTCTGATCTCTGATCGAGGGACTGGTATAGACATCAAAAGGCAAGAAGCAATTGAGCATCAGAGTAGTGTCCAGAGAGAGCATGAGCAACTGTCTAATCCCACTGGACAGTTCAATCAGACTCAATATCATCGTGCATTTCGATGAGCATGATAAGTTGAGTGGCGGTGGATTGAGATCCAACGTCCGTACCTTGAGATGCTGACGTTCCCGAGGAAACTAACCACGACATGTTCTCTTAGCCGCCCGAGTAGTAAGTCCACAATCTCATACGCCTGTTGCCATTCCTGACCTTTTACTCCACAGCAGCAATCACCACTTGCCATCCGAAGATAGCATGACAGAGGAGCAAAAGCATTTCTCGTAGCACTATCCGCTTTATGTCTACTTCAAAGTCGACAAGCTGAGAGTTCCCACGTCCGGGGAAGCGATCCGTGAATATGAGCTCGCCAAAGCAGCACTATTCGCCCATCAAGAGGAATCGTCCCTGGTCAGTGGACAAACTTAAGCTCTCCTCGATCGTTGCCACGCCGCTGAAGCTCTTATCCGCCACCCTCGCTCTTGGGCCGAAAGAGCCTACGTCCCTGGTGCAATGCGCACCACCGGGGAGAGACGCCACCTAGAATGTCGGCTTCTTGAGCAACGCTACTATCATAACCTACGCTACTTTCGCAGCTCTACATACCACAGGATCAGCGCCAGACGATTCCGTGAGATGCATTACGAACACGAAAAAGCTGCCAGCCAGCCCGACAATGCTTTTGAGATGAGGAGCCGCGAGCTGGTCGCTGCACACTCTTCCTCGTCCTTGCATGCTCCCCTCGACACCAAGTCGACCTCCACCAACAACGTCTTCACCCTGCCATTCAGATAGGCTTTGACTCCTCATACGCCCACCCTTGAATACTGACATCGTCCCAGAGACATTACGAGGGCTGCGGTTCGTTCATCGAGTTGCAAAAAGGTTTTGACAGGCGGATGGATGGCAGTTGAGAGAAGAATGACGTGTCTGGAGATCAGAAAGAAAAGAAAGAATGGCTGCATCATCGGCTCCAAGCTCTCGTCATCGCTCTGGTATACCTATGAGATTGCAAAAGGGTAGGCAGGAAAAGAGAATTGTCCGTAGGAATTCTGTCAGCCCTTCTGCTGGATGAAAAGTACATTTGAAAACCCATTGTGCAAAACCTATTCATCCTAGCGAAGCTTTCGAACATCAGAACAAAGCAGTCAAAAGGCAGGAAGATATTCAGGATATGCTACTTGTCCACAGAGACATCAATAGTTCTTTTGTCTTACTGGACATTTCATGGAGAAGAGAAACATCTTGCATTTTCATAGGCAGGCTTGCAGAATGATCGGTGCAGGAGAGCCTGGAATTTGCAGACACGTGAATCATACAGTTCAATACGTTACCTCAAAAGTGACCTCTCAGTGGGTATCTTGAGTCTCAAACAGAGCAGTTAAAAGGTGAGAGGACATCTCGTATCTGCTGGTCGTCCGATGAGAGATCAACTATTCCATACTCTCGTTGCACATTCTGCAATCGAAAGAAAACATCTTGCATCTTCATGGGTATATATGCACTATAGTCGGCATAGGAGAGCCTAAATGGTACCAGCAGCGGGTAACATACGAGGCTCGAGGTATTCAGGGCGATGCTTGACATGCTCAGGTAGATGCTCAATCTCCGTGGTCGTTCAAAGCACTTTCATAAACATGAAAAGTCAATATATCATCGAGTTAGATGGAGACGGCCAAAGAAAACGTCCGAGCGGTGTTCTCTGGTTGGACATATCTTCAAAAGCAATATCATCTTGCCTTTTGATGAGTACAATTATACCGCAACCGGAATGGGAAAACCTGCTCTTACAAGGAAGGAGTGCTCATATCTAACATGCGAGACTTGGAGTATGCAAGTAGATGCTCCATCTCAGTAGACGATCGAAGGATTGATATACACATCAAAATTCAAGATGCCATTAGACGAAACAAGAATGGCCTGAGAGAGTATCTTATACCCCGGTTCTCGTTGGACAGTTGGTGAGAAAGCAAAACCACTTTGCCTTTTGACGAGTATAGATGCACCGCAATGGGGGCTGGAGAGCGTGGGTTGTACATTCACGGGTCACTATCAATTATAATTTGGTACGGTGTGCAGCTTCAGAATGGTTGTTATTTCCTCATTCGTGTCATGATTCCGTCTCCTCCCCATTGCCCCTTGCTTCGCTTGACACACCTATTGGTGGTCTTTTCTCTTCTTGTGTCTCACAAGCTCTCTAGCCTCCTTAGTGCTGTAGTCGCACTGGTCGCATTTCAGAGGCTTGTAGTCGTGGATGTGCCTGACCACATGAGCCATGAGCAGGTCTCTACGGCCCTTGCGGGTCCAACCGCACGAGCCAAAGTCGCATCGGGGATTGTAGCCTTCGTCGTGACCGACGTGGTCCTCACTGATGTGGTTCTAATAGAAGGTCAGTGTCGGCATGCAGAAGATGGGGTGGGAGATTGGGATCAAAAGCAGGAGTAGGATACGTACGACCAGATCAGCAGCACCATCGACGCCGGTGTAAGTTCGACGGCAGGCACCCCAGTGACAGATCTGAGGCTCGTGGGCCTTCTCTTCCTCTTCGTCCTCTTCGTCCCCTTCGTCCTCTTCCTCCTCTTCCTCCTTCTCGTGCTCGGGCTCGGGCTCCTTGGCCACGGCCTTGATGGTGGGCTTGGGGACGGTGGCAGAGCCGCCTGAGACGTCACCACGGCCGGGATACCACCGTCCGGTTGCGACTTCAATGGCCATTCTGGGGCTCATGCCCGAGAAATATTCGGCGTGGCTCTCAGGGTCATTGGTGGGCTATCTTCGTGTCAGCTCGTGTCACCATGGCTATATAGAAGCATGTACTTCAGGGGTTACAGGCTGCAATGCCATGTTTTCGTTGATGCCCTTGGGCTTGTGGGATGCGGGACCCTTGGCGGGGGATTTGTTTCTCTTCTTGGATGTCATGGTTGATGGTATGTTTTTGAACGAAAGCAGCGCAAGAAGAAAAACAACTAGAGGTGGAAAACCCGGAGCATTGGGTCGTCAATAAGCTTGGCGTTATCAATGGTCGTGCCCCGGGTAGAGTGAAAGCGCACTTTGTTTTTGCAATTCTATATCATTTCCTCACGCGACCTCTGCCAAAACATCATTTTTTATGACCAGTTGTCAAGATCTTCATCACAACTTCGACTTCTATCAGCAACAGCACAAAAATGCACAGGCGCTGGAATTCCATCGCAACTGACGACATCCGCCATCAAGGCGCTATGTTCAGCGCAATAACATCAGAAAGATCCCTGCACCTGCAATAGTATGTGTCCGCTGCCCAACTCTCGCAAGACTTCTTCTAACTTCTTGTTCACAGTACAAGGACACATATCATGTGCACGGCGCGCTCAACAACTTCTCTGGCCAGGATGACCTCCACCGATCTCTTCGTAAGTTCTCTCCCCGCAGCTCCGCATTTTCCCATTCCTTTCCTTTTCCTCTTCCACTCATTACGATTCATACCATCCCAAGATCTCTTGAGTTATCATCATCTCTTCTTCTCTCTTCATCCCACTGTTCGCCTTTTGCTTCCAACTATTGCTACAACATGTCGGCTAACGATCAGGCAGGACTACATGGTCTTGTATATGGTGTCGGCCAGATGCGCTTTGTTTGCCACCAGCTCGGCTAACATCGACGACGGGTTCGAATCTCAAGACTTCAGAAGTGAAGATCTCTTCTCTTCATCGTCATGGCAAACGCCAATGAGTGAAGTGAACGTTGGTTATGCCTTCGTAAACTTCACTCACCCATGGCGGGGCACATCACCAACTTTGTCAAGGGCTGCGCTCTCTGCGGCCTGATCAAGCGCTTTGCTGTGTTTTGCGCAACCACTCGAGGCACTGACTTCCTCCTGGCGGAGTTTCGCAACTCCGTCATCATGGAGGAGGTCTTGGTGACCTTGAGGCTTGACAAGAGCTCCTTCGGACACTACGACTTCAGCTACCTGCGCATCGACTTCAGCACAGAGCTGAACGTTGGTTATGCCTTCGTCAACTTTACTCACCCTGAGCACATCACCAACCTTGTGAACGCAAAGGTTGGTAAGCCTTGGAGTCTTTACGGCTCCACCAAGCGCTGCGAGGTTTCCTACGCCACGATCCAGGGAATTGACTGCCTCCTCGCTAAGGTCCGCAACCGACTGGCTGCTCTCTCGGCGGCACACCCCTGCCGATTTTGGCACGCTGCGCCGTGACTCGCGTGTTCAGCCGGATCTCTGCTTCTCTCTCAGCGGCTCACCACTTCCAGTCTTTGCACGCTGCGCCGTGACTCGGGTGTTCCACCCGTTCGTCTGCTTCTCTCTCTTGGCGACTTACTACAGAGAACTTCTACGCGCTGCGCCGTAACTCGCGTGTCCAGCCAATCAGCCAATCTGCTGCACAAGCTCATCACTGCTCTATGTTGCCCAAAGCTCCGGTACCACCATGAGTCAGTTGATCTGCCTGACACCAACGCCATCCGCCCAAGGTATTGCCTGCCTACTTTCCAAGTTCCGCAAGTCAGTCTTCATTGCGCAACAGTTGGCCGGAGGTCGGGGACATGTTTACTCATGGCCACCTTGTGCCGCCCCAAGCTCTGGTACCACCATGAGTCAGATGACCTGCCCGACACCAGCACTGTCGGCACCGAGGCTCCATGTCCTGTGTGTGCTGACATCCGCCGTACAGCGCTTCGTGCACGGAATTCCATGTCCTACGCGACC
>JACWFU010000002.1:237911-333045 GCA_019775405.1 Aureobasidium leucospermi
GGCCATGCGATTCGTTTAGTTATTATGAATCATCTCGACGTCAGCAGTTCGGCAGAGGTCACCGCCAGCAGTACGAAGGGGCTCACTGCCAGGAGTTATCTACGACGAGTTCCAATCTCATGGCTTCGGAAGCTTTGCTTCGCGATAGACGGCGGAAGGTGTCATCGGGTGCTGGGTGCGGCTTGATGGAGGGCAGTGGTGGTGGTATATCCCCTGATCGCGAGATGGGTGGGCGTTTCTTGGCTCGGCCTTCTCATTGATAGAGTCCCGCAAGGTTTTATCTTTCGAGTTCAGGCATGGAGTTGAAGATGGAGGGTTGTATGGAAAAGATAGTTCTCGGCTTTTGATGAGAATGAAACACTACTTATCTTCGCACAACTCTTTCCTTGCGACCACGGTGTTGCGATGTGACTTGTATGAAACAGATGCGAGGAGAGTGACAAGATGAGCGAAATACTTACGACAACTCACATGCATTCAACGAAAATTACTGCACCTTGATGAACATGTCACGCCAGCATTCCTACCTCAAGAACAAGCACTTTGTTATCACCCTAGCTCTCTGCACACCTACCGCCTTGTCTGGATTGTTTTTTGAATTCATTGGCTCTGTTGCTACATCTACTTGCTACCTCACGCAACGAGTCTGCTTTCTCAGCCCTCTCTCGTCGGGTATATTGCCAGGCCCAAGAATTATCTTGATTTTTGATAACTCCCACGAGTGTGAGGAGCACTCAATCGTCGAGGGTGAGGTCAATGGTCTCGTGTACTCTCTTCGGTCCAGCTGGCAACACTTCCCTCTCAGTGGGAGCTTGCCTGGCCATCTGCTCAAAATGCTTGAGTCGTGCAGCGGCGATTTTCTGTCTTGGGTCCAGCAGCTCTGATCGTACGACAGATTGCGGTGGCTGAGCGGGAATGTTCGATTGAAGAGCCGGGATGGCTGACTGAACGTGAAGCTTCGGTGCAGGCGGTACTTGAAGACGCGGTGTGTCTTCATCGTCATCCAGCAAGTCAACAACTACAGGCTCTTGCCTGTTCGGCAAAGGTGGTGCAACTGGTCGCTGCTGAGACTTCATCTGAACAGGTTTTTGCAAGCACGGCTGGGCAGCAGGTAACCTCGTCGGCTCTGGCGATGGTGACCACACCAAGCCGTCAGGCGGTGTAATCGATCGCGCTGTCCAAGACCCAGCTTCTGGATGATATTGACTGCTCGGCGGACCGTTCCTTGCAAAACTCATCGGTCTGGCAGCTCGCGAAGGGGCGGCTGACGGATCCAGAACGTCCTCAAAATCAACATCTTGAATTGAATATGACAGGCCATTCGAGAAGCTTGTCGAGGCTGTGAGACCGGATGGCTCTCGACTCAGCATCGGAGTAGACTCGACTGACTGGTATGAAGCACTTCGAGACAAGTGAGTCTGACTGCTTTGAGAGGCCATCTCGGAAAACATAGATGGGTTGCGAACGAGTGCTCGTGGTAGTTGGAAGCCCTTCTTTACTGGCGGTGGCGTGGGGTCTGGGACTTCTTGATCCGCTGGTACTGTGGGAGGAATGTCTTTGCCGTGTCTTTTGGATGGCTTTCGCTTTGTCGGAGGTTCTACCGTGGTTTGGCTCGTTGCCACTTCTTGGGTTGAGGAAGTCGCAACATCTGTTGTACTTTTGGCTCGCTTCTTCTGCTTCTTCGCTGTTGACTGACTTGTGACGTCTGCCGACTCAGCTGCCGTCTGACTACCATCTTCGACTTGGCTGTCTTGAGTCTTGCGCTTTCGTGGCTTCGGCTGACTGGCAGCCTCCTTCAGTCGTTGCATCTCTGTCTCTCCAAGCGCTCCAGCGAGAACATAATCCAGAAACTCCACTTCAACGGGAAGTGTCGGATCAAAAGCACCACTGGCCTTTGTCGCCAGTGCTTCCCAGTCCTCATTCGATGGTTGCGTCCAGCAATTTTCTTCAGTACATCGCTTCGGATTGAATGTGACCTGTCGCTCCAGGCATTGCTCATCGTGATTTCGTCCTCGTTTGTGGACCAGCTCAATCTCGAACACCAGGTTCTTGCTGACAGTCTCCGGTGTGGTTGCGACAAGTTCCTTGGTCAACTGAACAGGGAGAATATGCTTAATATACTCCCTGGTCGTGAAGTTGAACCTCTCCAGCAAGAAGACACGGAGCTTCTTCTCGTCCACCGGTACATTCCAGCCCTTCTTGAGGCCTCTGAGATCGTTCGCTTGCTCTACTGTTGATACCTTTGGCTCGCGATAGTTCTTGACATGCAGATCTCGCGGATAGCCAGGCGGTACGTAGACATTTCTGCTTCCAGGCATTTGAAAGTAGGTTCGTAATGACTCGGTGAAACAATGTAGCTGTCGCAGTGGTGTTTCGCAGAGTATCTTGCCCAGTCTGCCATTGTCGAATTGTGCTGCTTCCAGCGCAGCCATCGGTCCGCATCCTGGTAGACCTTTGGTGTCGTAATCACCACCACTCAGCAGAGCAAACAAAATGAGGCCTTGACGGTTGATCCGGTGCTTCTGCTCAATGACATCTGCACGGTAGATTCGGACCAGGTTGTCACTCTTCTTCGCAGTCTTACCCTCTCGATGCTCCTTGATCAATACCTTGGCTCCAAACATCAAGGCATCACCATCATCAGTCCATACAGCATCCACAATGCCCAACTCATTCAACCTCGCACATTCCGCCTCCGCCTCCGCCGGTGCCCGATGATGAGGAATCTTCAGATGGTCCAACATCTTCCTCAGCAAATCAATCTTCTTCCAATCAATTCTTCCCGCAACACCACCACGCTTCCATGGTCTAGAAGGTCCGTCAAAGATAAAGATTGGTTGAATATTCATCCGCATAAGCTTTAGCACTCTCCAGAGAATAGCTTTTTCTATCGGATTGGCTTCAGGCACCTTTTGACGAATTGCAGCAACTTGGACGTCGTTCAAATTGTGGAAACGCCATCCTGCTTCGTCGATTGCTACGCGGAGCGGTCGATTGTGCTTTTTGTAGTGCTCTGTTGATAGCTGTGCAAGAGATTTCACTTCGCCTTCGCCGAGAATGTCCCAAAGGCTCGATAAACCGTCAGCGACAATTCGAGATAGTGAAAGATAGGCTTTCTGTACCCAGGAATACCCATAGCGGGTGTCGCATTGATTGTTGGTTGACGGTGGGAAAAGCAGGAGGTGAGGTTGGAAGGAAAGACGCGACGCGCCCGAGATTGCGGGATGTTGTCGGCCCGAGGTCAAACTCTTTCTCTACCTCATTCCTTGCAGTCCTCAACTACACAATTTGTACCTAATACCGTGCCACACTTCTCAGAGACTCAATCAGCTGAGGTATTGGATACTTTATGACTACATTAGAGCGTTTCATGAATTTGGCTGCAAAAATGCTGAGGCTTTCGAGTTTTCGCCGTTTGCGGAATCTTCAAGTCTGCTTTGTTGAGCATGTCACCCTGGATCTGGGAAGGGGGCTTTACAAACTGCAACGACGACTGTCTGTGGTTTGGATCCCTTGTCCATCCACCTTGTGGTATCTTATCCTAAAATCTACGAGGCTCTTCGTGGTCGTAAGAAGCTACTTGGCGTCTGACGCGGCAATGGGCAACATTCGAGATTTTGCGATGTCACACGGAAGCCTTTGTCCACTTGAATCTATCCCATGCGAACATCGATTGCATTCAGATGGCACCTCGGGTGCCCAAAGTCAAGGTCAAACGTAGAACGAAACGCATTACAAGACAGCACGAAGTAAGAAAGTGTATTCAAAGAAGGATTTTGGCATCAATGTCAGATGTCTTTCTCCATGAACATTTGTTCATGTCAACAACCCCCCCACACAAGTTGCTGCCACAAGCTGCCCGACACAGAGAAAAAAGCTTTTGCAAATATGTTAGGGTAAAACAGCACATCTATCTCTGCAGATCTACTCACATCGAGAGGAGCATTGGGCAGTTGGATGTAAGGGAACGCTCTTTGACGCAGACTACAAGATACTTGTTGGCTCTGGAAATTGAGACACGGCAGAGTACAAGACAAGGAGCTGCATGAGGCAGAGGATGGTGGTCCAGAGATTCATGCCGGCAGACAGAGATTGGGTGTGGGAAAGGATGGCGCAAGCGAGCCCACAATCGGCTGCTAATCATACTGAGCAAGCGTGATGGTCGTCAATGGCGCCAAGAGTTTCGTGGGTAAAGTTCGAGAAGTGAAGCTGCTTCACCAGCCACGCGTCCACGACACTTTCTTTACCCGTCTTATAATTCACTTCGCACCAAAACAACCCCTCAGACGTTCAACCGCTCATATTCTACTTCCAACACACTTTCTTGAACCTCATCCCTCTTCCAACCTCGATTTCAACATGACGCGCACCGACAAGCAGGTTCATGATGAGATGACAGAAGCTTCTTTCGACCAAACAATTCAATTCTCAGAACTCGATTCTATGCTTGCACTCACGATGAAGGAACCTAAGTCATCTCCTTCGCCGGTGAGAAGGGGCGCCAGCACGAAGAGCAGCGTCTGGTCCACTTCGTGCGTCGCCAGGTCGGCTACCGTGGCAATGGCCAACATCAGCAGTTCGATAGAGCTCATCACCAGCAAGAGTAAGAAAATGCACATTGCCAGCAGTACAAGAGAGCTCACCACCGGCAGTACAGCTCACCTAGCGATCTCGGTTGCAGCATCTCAACAGGAAATACTCGCAGCAGTGATGTACTGGACTTGCCACTCAGCGGCGTGACGCTCGTCATCGTCAGCAGTGCCTTTCCTGTTGCGGCGGTGGCGGCTACTACTAGCAGGGACGCATCCTTGGCCCTTGCGACAACGAGGACGGCTACTACAACGAGGGAGAGGACGACTTCTACCACGTCGACCGCAACTCTGATTACTATCGTCGTTAGAGTCTTTGGGGTTCCACGCAGTCCCTGCGATAATTGCAACTCTTGGACCCAGTGGTATCAGGACGCCTAAATGCTCCCATTACTCCGCTCCATGTAGGCTTGGGCGCATGTTATCTTTGCTTGAAACCAATGTTTCATGCGTATGATCATGTCGCTATGAGCGACCTCGTTCTCTCATTGTCATCTTTTTGGCACGTCAGCAAATTTCAGCAGTAGTGGGACCATAGAAGAAGATCGCCAGGCCTCTGGATGGCTACTACGACGAGGAGGAGGACGACTTCTACCACGGCGACCGCNNTTGAGTACCCAGGGCTTGGGCGCATGTTATCTTTGCTTGAAACCAATGTTTCATGCGCATGATCTTGTCGCTATGAGCGACCTCGTTCTCTCATTGTCATCTCTTCGGCACGTCAGCACATTTCAATCGATTCCACAGCAGTAGTGGAACCATAGAAGAAGGTCGCCGGCCTCTGGTGTGGGCCTTGAATACTTTGGAGTTTGACACAATCCCTGCGGTAACTGAGTACCTCCGGCTCTGCACCTGTTCGAGACTTGCGAAGTTCGCCAAGTCGCTTTGCGCACCCCTGCTTCCTCCATCTGGAAGGAATATATCTCACTGGAGCCGATCTGTTGGGAAAGCGCTTGATCGCACTGTTGCAGCGCGAATGTGGCACTACACGCAGCAAATTCAAAGACCCAGATTCTTTCCCGGCTGACTCTAAGCCTGAAGTTGTTGACAAGCATGTTCCAAGTTCGCAGCGATGACTTGGTACTTCAAGCACCCGATCCCATCTGCCATGAACACCGCGAGCTCCGTGTTTGTAGCCGCAGTGGTATGTAGGACCACAGACCTTTTCATCGAGCGCTCGACTGACATTCAGTATAGATCGCCAGAAAAGAAGCTGGAAGCCGCTCTTCTCGCTCATAAATGCCGTTGGAGTCAGACTGGTCAGTAACCATATCCTTCACCATGTCACCAGCACCGCTGACATCATGAACAGGTTCAAAGGAGCTGCAGCAGTCTTTCCACTTCCTAACCCTTGGATGGTTGAGTCGGCCGCCAGCGTATATCGAATCGCTATCACTCAACAAAAGCCTCAGGCACCCTCATGTTTCCCTTCGTTGGTCCAACTGGACCCTTTGTGCCCTTTATCATCTCGTCCCCTGTCAGGCTCAATTTCCACCGTATCCTCATCGTACCACTGGTATCACAACAGCTCAATATGTTACTCAACACAACAGAGGTCTTGCACCATTCTCCCTTCACACTCATGCCCCCAAACCCTTTCTGTCGTTTGCGGACCTCGAAATGAAATATCGCTTCACGCTGTCGTCAAGCTGTTGGGCTGTCTTTCGAATTGTCTTCCTCTTCCTGGAGCTCTGTTTCCAAAAGGTCTCTCTTTCTTGTCCTGCTGGAACGTCTTTTTTGTTTCTTCTTGAGCTGTTTCTCGAAGGCGGCCTGGCAGATGTCAGTCTACTATTCTCCTATATCGAGGGTTTTCTCGCATCAATCTTGCGTTGTCCTTTTCTTCTTCTCGGCTTCCGGGTACTTCATGGGCTGGTCTCCCCTTCAGGCTTTATGTTCTCTGTCGTTTCTCCAAGATAAACTAGCTAGTTGTGCTTCTGTCGAAGCTTTCAATGATCATGAATTCTCCGAGTTTCTCCGCCCGTAAATATTCCAAAGAAGCATAAAGCAGGGAGCCCTTCCCAGTCACTAGGTCAGGGATTGATTGAAGGTGTAGGATATTATTCGTTGCCGAGATGTCTCGTTGGGGGAAGCTCGTTTCGCAGGCGGCGGTGGGAAGACGAGAATATTATGCATTGTACCTGCAGAAGGGTGCGAAAGCCGTCGATCCCTGTTTTTATCAAGGGTCGATCGCTCTAGCATCACTCAGAGCTATCAATGGGCCAATCTGATGGTGTTATGCTATATAGACGTTGTGCTGACCTAACTACTCCAAGCCGCAAACAAAATTCGACGCCTCTTCCACTCCGACATTTTCTCTCTATCCAGCAACCCAGCAACCCAGCTATATTTCAGCAACCACTTCGCAACGACATCAAACCATCACATTGCCGTACGTATCCCACTCACACCCCTAAGACCACCACTGACAAGCAATAGCACTATGCTCGCTACCATCCTCTCGTCCGCCGTAGCCTCGCTCGCCGCCGCTCTACGCTTTCTCGCCGACGGCCTCGCCGCTATCGCCTACGCCAACAACGTCAGTCGCTCTACCATCCCTACCACCCTGCTGTATACCACCCTGATGTATACTAAGTTTAGCTCTAGGTCGACGATATTGATCTCCTTGAGCCAGATGTCCGCGGCGGTCTGGGCCCTATGCATACCTTCCATGCTACAGGCCAGTGCAAGTCTCGCGGCTAGTGCCATCATTGCTAGCTTACAGTACCTGATAAAGGCGCTCTCGATGGAAGGCTAGAGGAGTGGGAAAGAGCGGTGGAAAGGCAAGATTGGTTCCATGGTCACGAGAAGGTCCAATGAAAAAGCACTCTGTTCTTACACCAATTCAAGTTTTATCAAGACTCTCTCTGGCCATTCTGTACTGCTCGAATTGCTTCTTGCATCTTGACCGCTGTCGTACCATTTCAATCTGAGCAGGAAGGAGCATATTTGCACCGAAGTTGAGTCACATTTGTACATCACACATCCACACAGGTTCATCGTTTCCTTGGACATTCCATGACACACAAATTCATTCGTGCATTTCTACCTCTGCCCTCAACACCACCACTCGCAATGGAGAGAGCACGCCAGCACACTCTCTCCATCCCAGAACGTTACTATCCCCTTCCTCATTGACGATATAGCAAAATCTATCTTGCATCAGCACCACTATCATCTTCACAAGCAGAGCGGGGACAGGGATAGCATACCTCCAGTCACCCAGCGCCATCAGAAAAAAGCCCCATCATCCTCCATCCCCTCACCCCAATCCCCCATCTCAACACCACGATCGTCAGGAGATGCCGGGCTCCAGCACCATTTCACGATGACTATTATCCCTGTTAGCTCCATGTGCCGAGCACAGCGAGCGCAGCAAGTATATCAGAGCCATGCAGCGAGGCTAGCGAGGGGCACCGATAGCCTCAATGAAAGCAGGGGTAGGTGGTGTGAAGAAACTCACAAAACACGCCCTGAAGCAGCAGAGCGACCGCCAACGCAACAACCCACCAAACCCAAATTCTTACGCCTTGGTGGGTGGCGAAGGCCCAGAGGAGGAGGGTGAGGAAGAGGAGGTCGAGGGCTGTGGCGAGGGAGAGGAGGATGAGGGAGCGTGTAGAAGGCATTGTTTTTGTTGGTTGTGGTTGGTGGTGCGTAGGTGCGATGGCAAGATTGGTAGATGGATTGGGACGTGGGGGGAAGTGAGATGATTATTGTTTCTGCTACGGTGTGTGGGAGCAGGATAAGCTGCTTGAGGTGCTTGGTTATTAGACATTATTGAGGCCTTCCTTGACCTTTGATCTCCTTCTCGTTGCTCGTGAATATCTTTATTTCGTGACTTCCTTCCAAGAGCCTTCTTCTTCTTCTTCTTCTTGACCGCCCGACAGTGACAAGCCGGTGACGATCTCCACCCAGGCCTTGCTCTCCACATCGAAGGGCTGGGCAGCCACATGCTTGATCTCCTCCTCGAAGGGCGAAGCAGCCACCTGTTCCCTCTTGACCAGATAGGTCTATACACCCATCGACAACCCCCAACAGTGGTTTGATCGACATCAGTACTCCAAAGAGCGACCACGCTTGTCCATCTAGAAACAATGGTCAGTGAGGCTACCTCGCAGCACTGGAGGAGGTCGAGTACTTACGACAGGAACGTCAAGCTTATCGCTGACTTTGCGAATGGTGGTACTCTTGGTCCAAGTCAGTCTGTTGATGGGAAGTGCGTCGATGATGAGATGGCGGTGGCCTTCGGGGGTGGGGGTAGCCTCCTGGAGCTCGATGATGGGAGCGAGTGAGTGAGTGTTCTTCTCTGGTGTCTGGAGCTTGGAGTAGACTTCCTGGATGTCGATGGTAGGCGAGATAGGGGTGGTTGGAATAGGAGGAAGAGGATGGTCGACAGTTGAGCGAGCTTCACCGGCCTCGACAGCCTTGGTAGTTGTAGGAAGGGTTGGAAGGGGACGGCAGCCGACGGCGAGCTTCTTCTCATACTTAATGCTCATACCAGTGGCAATAAATGCGGAAGAAGCAGGCTTTGGAAGAGTAGGCGAGGTCCTCTCCTTGTTGTCGATGCATCGTTCTCTGGGAATTGAGAAGTTTCGGGGGATGCCGCCCTTGCTCAGATGATCTCTGAAGTCGTTGCGGAAGGCAGGGTGGACGACCAGAAGGTCGGGCGAGTCCTGGCGCTCGTAGTCGTGCTCCTGCTTGAGGTGGAGATTGATGGTTGTAAGAACTGCTCGTGTCAGTAAGAAGCCGATTGTTTTGGTTCGGGGGAAAATAAACCGAGAGCTCCCAAAAGCATGGAGATGCACACGATGCCAACAAGCAGAGAGATAACGATGATAGTCTTGTGAAGATATAGGGAGGCCCAGATCATGGTGCCGATCAGGCCGATCAAGATGAGCATGGTCAGAGATAGATAAATGGTCTTCTTCGCGGCGGCGGACCATCCGGAAGGCTCAGGCATGCGCATTGACGAAAAGAGTGTTAACAAGGCCATTGAGACTGTTTCTGAGAAGACTGATAGGTTGTAGTGCTGTTTTGATTGATTAGACGCGTGAATGTGCGTGTGGTTGAGATGAAAAAGATTGGAAGATGGCAGCCTCAGCCCCGGACCATAACAACAAATCCGCCCCGACATGACAAGCCGGCCCTGGCACCCGTGACGACCAGACGCGATTGATTGGATTGGAAAATCAAAACAGTACAAAGACATGAAGAGTCAGGAAAATGCCAATCATTTTGATGCTTGCAAAGAAGGAGAGTTATTATGCCATCTCTGTGGTCTTGTGTCTAATGTACATGTTTTTCAACGAGCCGACTGATCCTGACAACCACATGTTGACGATCCTCCAATATCCATCTTTGCCTTCAGCCTGAGTAGTCCTGACTCTCAGTACTCGTGCGGTGACAGTCATGTCTTCCTTTGCCCAATCTGTAATCTCATGGTCCCATTATCATAACTCGGCCTTGTCCTGCTGCCAAGTGGGCTTGCGAATGTGCAGAAACTCAGATACGCGAAGCATCTGGTTCAGGTTGTCAGTGGGGTACTCAAGACAACGACAACAGGGCTGAACATACACGAAGAAGGAGGCACCTGGCGGATAGTGACACCACCCTCGCGGGCTGAGAGACGGATAGGCTGAGGCAGAGCACTACCGTTGATGAAAGGATCACTCAAAGGAGAAGCCAGCACGGCACTGTAGATGCTTGGGCGGGAAGGGTTGCGTGCAGGGATAGGCGGGAGAGGGCGTTCTTCGAGCATGCGCTGGTAGAGTGCATTCTGCTGCACGTCTTCACTGACAGGACGGAGGCGAAAGGCGTCAGTGGGTGGAGAGTCTTCAGGCAGGTAGTTGCGAGGACGAAGACGGGGGGAGTTGTAAGTCAACATCTCGATGTCCGAGTTGGAGAGGGGGACGGCGTAAGAGGAGTTGTGACGAGGTCCATCGCGAAGACGAGCCAGAGCTACATCGCGTACATGATTAGTTCCTGTGGTTGCATATGAAGGAGTGCACGATGGACATACTGATGATGACCTGGTAGACGAAACAGAATAGGAAGGCAACCAGAAGAGATACCCAGACCACGAAGGGCTTCTGAGACTTTGCTGCCCAGATGGTGAGGGCGAGCAGCAAGATGTTGATGATGATGCCGAACGCGAAGCAGCCACTGTGGCAGACGGGGGCACACATCTTGATGGTTGTTTAGGTGGTGATGATAAGTTTTGAGGATTGCTGCGCGTGAATTGATGGCAGGTGGATGTGTTGCGTTCGAAGTCCGGATGGCTTGTCGCGTAGAGAGATAAACAAAGCATTGCTCGAATTTAGGCGAGAAGTCCAAGCTTTCTCGGCGAACGACCAACATCACGTTTTCTCGCTACACTCGCAGGGAATACATTCGAATCAAAAGAAAGTGCAAGGGATATCGAGGCAAACTGTGGAAGAGTGATTCAATGGTGGTTTGAGGTGATTACATGAAGTATACCAGAGCCGTTACCCTCTCTCCCTCGCAATGATAAAACTCAACCACTCCATTCCTTTTCTGGGGCAAACTTGACTGCTGGATATCTTCTCTACCCTCTGAGTTGCATAGTGTTGTGCTACTGCCAATCGGCGCAGTTGCTGCTCCAGACAACTAGCGTGGACTCTCATGGTGCTGGGCATATACACGACCACATACCTTCGAACCTCTCTAGCGGGGTTTATTCATGTCTGGCGCGACTGAAAAGACCTTTGAGCTGCTTCCGCTGGTCAGATCACGTCATGGCAGAGGTGTTGCACAAACCCACCAATCTAATGCTTAGCCTCGCTGGCGGCACGAGTGGTCTCAACAACGCGAACAGTAGCGTGGCCCTGAGAGGTCTGCTCCTGAGAGCGCTGAGGAGGGACGTAGGCGATAGAACGGGCTCCCACGCGAGGGGAAACCGAACGACGGATAGTCTCGATGTTGATTGGACGAGCGTTACTGTACTCGCTGGAGGACGATGATGAAGTGCTCGAGTTAGAGCGGACTGGCAGGCCGAAGCACATCTTGATCGTTGGTGATGATGGTCGCGTGAAATAGAGATTGATTGTTGAGATGGTTGATGGAAAAGGAAACAAGCTTGGAAAAATCCTCGAGGTTCTGGTTTGTGTGAAGCGAAACTCGAGGCTGTGAGACTAAAAGCTTGGCATATCAAAGTGAAGTCACACATATCACGATTGAACACGGAAAAATGGCTGCAGCAACGATCGATTGATTGTGGTGGCCTCTTGCCTGCTACTCGTACACTCTCACACCCCCTTCTCGTCCTCGAGTCACAGGCTCTCGGACCCGGCCATGCCTTGATATCCCTGCTTCCCTGGAGCCTGTGTGCTCTTACGGAACCCCCTCACACATCACTGCGGGTGCAATCCCCTCAATCATCGAGGGTCATGCGTCTGACCGCAGGAGTGGTGCGAGGGAGCCTGACACGCTCCTTCTCGTCCTTCTCCTCCGAGCGGGTGCGAGGGCGGATGGCTGGCGAGGCCGTGGGAGAGCGCCGGGTTGCCTCATTAGAGGTCTTGTTCCTATGATAGTAAGCACCAAGCGCGATCAGGGATCGTAAGGAGCCCGAAACGTACTGGTCTTTGGCGGCCTTGAGCGCGCCGGCGATCTTCTTTGCCAGGCCCTTGGCCATGGACTTGAGCTTCTTGACGAAGCGGGGGGCCATTGCAGGCGGATGAGGCGAGGCAAAGGGGGTTGGTGGAGGAGGCTGTTGTTGTGGTGGTGGTGGTGGTTGCGCGAAGAAAGGTTGTTGGCCTTGTGGTTGTGACTCGCGAAAAGAGCCACGATCAAATTTGGAAAACATCGTTTTCATGCCTTCCCTCAGGCACACCAACGAATATTCCCCCTTTCGTACAACTCTTACTCTCACCTCCTTTATGCTACTTGTTATACATAGTATCGCAATCCAGGATGATTTTCAAAGCCCCGTACATGACCAAAGAGATGATTCTATCCATTCCCTTCTCGCCCGTTCACAACACTACATCTCCGCTCCCCACCGGCAGCTACAGTCACCAATAGACCGGTACAAAGGCACGATGAGTTTCGATGGTAGGTCCAGGGCCAGAGAAAGGACCTTATATCGTCATCTCAATGGACAATGTGGTATGTTCCAATAAAATCGTGCATTTTGATAGGTAGTTCTATACGCATTGCTGCAGTTCGCGAGTCGATGGGATGAGAGATATAGCACATGGCACTGGCACAGAAGAAGTGGTGGAAGTGAAGAAGTCTTTCATTAAATGAGTGCGAAACAAATGACCTCCTCGAGACTTGAACGCAACACCAAACAAAACCACGTATCAAATCTTCGTAACAAAGTGTTCAACTCCGTTACTAACGCTCACTTCTTTTTGCACCAACACCTCCAACACCACCTCTACCTCTATACTGGCACAGCAGGGTGCCAAAAAGGTGCAAAAAGATGTTCGAATACGGATCAGATGGCCCTTTCGCTGTACTTAATTCCTGACTAGGGGCCCACAGTCTTGTAAATTACTCCCGCAGGTAATCCGAGGAGCGCGTAGCATCACCCTACCAAGACCGCTTGACTATCAGTGCATTCTATGAGATTTAATTCCAACTTTTGACATTATGTGTGTGCTTTTTGAAGTGAAGGGACTTAGCAGAATTTACAGCACGACTGACAACAAATCATTTTTTCTCAGACCACATCACTGTCTCTGTACCTCTCCCTGGCCTTCATCACGCTGCATTCGTTGTTACTACGAACGGACCTCGCCATTCATCCAGCTGCTTTATCCGGCGCGACCATAATCTCTGTGGTCTCCATCATTGCCCCTGCGCCTTACCTGTCGCCGAATCAGATGCAGCCCGGCACATCGTCCTCACACGTCTCACTCCTCTCTTCTACCTGCCTGCCTCGTACATCAATCTGGCCCCATTGCCAGGGGCTTTCCACGCCACCCGCGCGACTTCTACAAGCCAGTCGTACCATAACACCAAAGTTTGGTTGAGTTGCCGCGGACATTTCACCGCTTGGATGAACAACAAACTCGAAAATCACATCCATAATGAGGAGGCTATTGCAGCCGCCTTCGTCAAGTGCCATGACACTGCAAGCAGCTGTCGGTACCACGTCTTCCAGGACTCGTAGAGTCATATCTCGAAGCTTCAAGGTATCCCTTCTCGGTATCTGCGGTCTGGTTGCTCTGATCTGATGAGCCCTGAGGAACCTAGAAGCAGCCATCATTACTATCTTTGCAGTAGTCCGGATTCCCTTATCGCGGCTCAGAACTGGCTCAAGCAACTAGACATCCCGCAGTGACCTTGATGATACAACTTACAACATCTTGCTGTTATACGTCTCACTGCCTAACAGCTCGACCCATTCTTGAATATCGCGATTTCTGTCTGAGCCATAGAAAGCACTGCAACCTTGCTTCCCCGGTATCTAATGTCTGGTCCAACGAATCCTATACTGCGAGCGTGGGGTTATTGTAAAAATTGGCTTGCTCTCACAAGTTTACCTTGCGAAGGCTCAATCTTCCAATACCGACCTCCTCTCTGAGCCCCGTCCCAGTCCATATGATTGATGCCTTCTCATCCTCTCCGACCGCCATTGTCTCCTATGCTTTCCTCGTGTCTAGCACGACATTGACAGCTGCAGACCGAGATGCTCGGCCGTAGACACTCGGTCACGCTAGGATAAATCGTCAAAGAAGTTATTCGCTCAAGACTCGATGGACAGACCCCCGTGGATTCCAGTCTGGAAACTTTATCACTTCGGCTATCATAAGTTGGTCAGTAGCTGGCATGTTTGTTTTGCAGGTGATGCGGTGGTCTGGCCCGGATGCGTTCAAGTTTTTATCAGGCATCGTATATGTCTGGCTCTTTTCTGTATCAAATTAAACGTAAGCATTGTACCATTCTCGAACTTGAATATGACTGGCAGGCCCTCGAGACAAGCAGAGTTGGCAAGTAGCAAGTCCCAGGACGATATTCTGGCGGAATCTCTACCCATAACTTCCATCCTCACCATCGCAGTTGCAGTCCCGAAGGTCACCGCAAACTAAGTGGAAATCTGCAACGAACAGCAACATCTCACTATCAGACCATACATGAAGAGACAGAACTTGAAAACGACAGTGATATAGTTATGCGCTACGAAGGAACTTATCCAAACCACTTGAACTATGAACTTCCCAGGCCAGTAACCACCTTGTGAAGCTGTCCAAGTCGGTTCCATATCCTCGTATCCGTTTTGTTGTAAGAGAAAGTGTGGTGGCTAGCCGAAGCCATATCAATGATGGGCGATGCTGGAATCCAGAGGAAAAGAAATGGGAAAGACTCTGTTGTGAGTCGTTCGAGAGAACCACGTGGGAAACAGTGGATCCAGCAAAAACGAGAGAAGGAGAACCAACAATGACCTGCGTGGAGCGATTGGATCGTACGCTCTCAAGGCCAGTAACCACCTTGCAAAGCTGTCCAAACCGAACTCCATCTCGTCATACTCAAGCGATTCGCAAAGGAAAGTGTTATCGCTACTCAAAGCCATCTCTGTGATGGGCAGTGGCGCGACGAAGAAAAAGAAAAAGGGGAAGGAAAGGATAGTGCCCTGGGTCGTCGAGAGAAAGACAGGAAGGACCAAGTATAACTGCGTGAAACGATCGAACTGTGAGCTCCCAAGGCCAGTGACCACCTTGCAAAGCTGTTCGAACCGAACGCTATCTCTTGCGTGTCAAAGCATTTTTGGAAGAGGGTGTGATCGCTAGCTAGAGCCAGCTTTATGACGAGCAATGCCGCGATGGAGTAAACCGAAAAGAACAAGGAAAAGATAGTGCTGTGGGTCATCGAAAGAGAGACAAGAAAGGCCGCGTGGGCCAGGAACAAGGAGAGTGCTCCTTGCATTAGGGAGGCTCAACCAGATCGGGAGAAGATGGGTGGACCAGAGGGAATAGTTGATGTGCGAAGACTCAAGGTCTGTGTCAAGGTCAGTGAACTTTCAACGGACATAGATGGAGTGGCACTTACATGCTAGTCCCGAAGGAGACCTCAGACCTCACTCTGGAGGGCGTAGGGATCAGGTTCGTTGAACAGAGTCCAAATGTGCATCTTCTCTTTTAGGTCGTACTCAAGCTGGCGGTCGCAGATAACAGAGACGTCGAACTGAGGAATGGCGAAAATTTGGCCAGCGAAAGAATTGGTGAAGTTAGTCGATTCGAACTCATCCCAAAGGGGGAGATCTGGGAACATGTTTTGATAGAAGTTGACCTCTTCGATGGCCTCGTGGAGGCGCGCAAGGTTGTCCCTCCAGATTCCACTGCTCCAACCACCGTCTCCTGCTCTGACAGTGATCTGGATGTTACGCTTGATTCCCAGCTCGATCAGGAGCATCAGAGCTTTCAGGCAACCGTGTGCACCTTCATACCATCCGGGGATAACGAACGCGAACTCGAAGTTGCGAATGTGCTGCGAGAACTGCGCAAATCTGATGGGGGATGGCAGTCCGAACATTTTGACCTTTTGGGTCATGAAGACAACGAAGTCCTCGTGCTTGGTGAATTTGATCACCAAACCGTCAAGTAGCGTCTTCTTCGCTTCGGCGCTGATGGCTTTGCTCACCAACATGATGTTCAACTGGTCCTTTTTGAAGTTGACCGGTCTGGGATTCTCTTGGTACTCGGCGCAACCTTTGCTTGTCAGAAGTACGACCTTGCTTGATCGAATTCCTAGATCCCCGCGAGCTTTGGTGGCGAGCACCATGCTGAGAATCAGCTGGCGCACCTCGACAGGCAGCGAGGGACGCTGTGGGTCTTCCGGAGGTGCGATCAGGTACTGGAATACTGGCGCAGCATATGAGAACTCCTCAAAAGACGAGACTACAGATCTTTAGTAACGAGTCGCGGCAGGAAGTGGGAGAATACTTACGCATGTTTCTGTCGTCCATGTTCGTAGAGATCTTAGATCTTTGTGGTGTGAGGATCGGTATTGATTGTTCTTTGAAGGTGGATGTTGTTGGAAGAGAGGATGGGTGTTGTTGAAAGAGAAGATGGATGTTGTTGGAAGAGAAGATGGATGTTGTTGGAAGAGAAGATGGATGTTGTTAGAAGAGATGATGGATGTTGTTGGAAGAGAAGATGGGTGTTGTTGGAAGAGAAGAGGAGAGATTTATGTCTGATCGAAGATAATATCAAGAGAGAGAGAATGCTGTGAACAAACTTGTTGATGGATTCACTTTGCGGACTTAGTGGTGGTCAGTGCTTTAATGGGAAATTCGTGAACGACATCCGACCCAGCAACCTCGACCAGCTGCCCTGCGAGTACCGTCGACAAACGCCAAGACTGTGCAAGAGCATCGATGTCATGATGAAACCTTTGGTACACGTTCGTAAACTACGCCGGGGTCTTGCCTGCAGACAAGAGATGGTGCAACCTGTGAACAGTCTCTGTATTCCGTGATCTTGCTTCCTTGACATGCGTTCCGACTATCTTAAGGGACGATATGATGCAAGAGCTTGCAAGTAGACATCCTTCGGCCAAACCTGGCCGTCTGCATGATTTCTAGCTCCATTCCTCTAATTACTCTGTCTGGCGACATCTTCCTATAAATACTCATTGGCGAGTGCAGCTATAGAGCAGGCACCTAGCACGATGCACCACCCGCTTGAGGCACTACATGTCACCATTGATCGCACAAGGCACAGGAGATTTGGCAAGTAAGGAGTTTCCATGGTATCTGGTCAATACAGTGGGAACCTCTCACACGCTCCATCTGAGATTCAACGGGGGTCGTCTTTTGAGAGAGACAACAAGAGAACTGGTAAGGAACGACACCTCATCGACAGTCTCGGAAATCAAACGTGAACCTTGAACAGAGTCATGATACCACCATCTTTTCCACATTACAACTCCTCCATAGCACTGATGACACTGCTCGTGCTCTAGGTGGTCAGATGCTGATGTCCGAGGAGCGCTCAGAAGGGGCAAGGTGCTCCTGGGGGTAGTGAGCCGGTGTGTAAGCATACGACGATGCTGGCTTGTAGTGGTATGGTTTCTCGGCTTCCATGGGTGTAGAGATGCTTCTCTGTGACAAGGAGAGCAGGTGGTTTTGATGTGGTGGTTTCTTGGAGCGGGCGAACGAGGTGTGGAAAGGAGCAAGCTCTATGTTAGAGTCAGTAGAGTCTCATCAGGAACGGGGAGTAGAGGCACTTACAAGCTTGCTGAAGGCGTGCCGGTACGCCCACTGCCACAGCGTGAGGAAGGTCCCAGTGGCTCATACACTCGTCACTTCTTCTCAACTCCTCAGCCCTCCGTATTGTTGGCTCTTCAACTCTTGAAACAAGTGACCGAGGCAGAGTTCAAGAGATGTTCTGACTCTCGTCGCCGGTGTTGATAACTTCCAGGGATCGTCGTCGATCCAGGAGAGCATTTCCGTCTTACTCACCCTGAGTTTTTGACCTGCTGCCTCTCGGCGTGCCTGATAGACTCTCATGTCGTTGAAGATGGTCTTAAGAGCAGCAGCCTCAACTTCCGATTGCTCTGCGTTGTCTTCGGTACTGGGGTAGGTTATCCGCAATTCGAACTTGTCGCCGATTCTTTTCGCGAGGTTCCAAAAGCACTCGAGGGTCTTAAGGTCGCTTTCGAGGTCGCTGACGTAGGTCTCTGGGAACTCCAGTTCGATCCTGCGGATCTTTTCCACGGGGTACATGAGGGGGATGCTCCTTGAAAGGCGACCGTGTGCAAGCTGCTTAGTCGTGGAGAGAAGGTTCAGCAGCCTGGTGCCGCGGAACAGGAAGTTCATCTCTGACCACAGCACCGGCTCTGCTTCCTTGTGCATCTCTCTGCACACCAGAAAGATATCCAGGGGTGAGACGTCGTGTTCATCTCCTCCAAGTCCCAGGACCTCGACCATTTTGCCCTTGTGGAGAAGCTCGATGGAACTAGGTTCAATCCTCTGGTCTCCCGCGCGAGCCATCGACTCGAAACAAGACTTGTAAATCGTACTTCTGATTTCGAGGGGCAGTAGACGGAAAAATGGTGATCTTGTGCTGTATCTCAGTTGCAATTGTGTCGCGACGCGTATAGAGCGTCTTTCTTCGACTCCTGGGACACGGGTGATGACAGTGTCTTGTTCTGGTAGGAGGCGGGCAGTAGTTCTGCGACGCTTTTGAGGAGGTTCGGACACTATTGAGATAGTCAGAAGACATTCCAGCGCAGATGGATTCTGAATACACGCAAAACATACTGGTTGCTTGTGCTGGATGTGGGAGATCGATAACCGATTCTTTGATAGACGCTGGTTGATAGTGATGATGCAAAGATGTGGTTGGCTGAATGTTGCTGTGCATTGGTTCATCGAACAGAGCTTCGGCGTGAGAAATCAACAACACGCGCGCTTGCACGAAGATTTCCCTAACACGATGACTTCCCAAACGAGCTAGTGGGTCTCGGCTACTCGTCGCCGACATTGAGACTGAACATCACGGAGTAGACATTGGTGAAAGTAGATGACAAGGAATTCAATGATTTTGACTCAATACAAAGTTGAAACTACATGCTGATAGCATGGTCCATCGGAGGTGGGCGCCTCAAAATAAGGCAGACAAAAGAAAAAAGGGAACTCCTTCGAGACCCCCAGTTTACCAACCAGATGCTGTTCTCTCATTCGTACTTCGATCTCCACTTGACCATCCACAGCTTGGTGTCCGGCAGGAGGACAACCAGCTCCTCTTCCTCCTCGTCTATCCAGCTTCGCATCTCTCTTTCGGTGACTGCCAAAGACACACCTGCCCATCGCAGTCGCTCCTGGTAAGATTTGATTTGACCGTACAACTGTTGCAGATACGTCGTGCTAGACAGCATGCGGCGCTCGCTGACGTGTATTGCTCCGTTGAATGTAAGCTTGAGGTCGAGATAGTTGTTGCTGTATCTGGCCAGGGCCCAAAGCGAAGTAAGGGTACGCAGCTTTGTCTCTACCTTGCCGTGAATGTCCAAGATCGATCTGGGCACCAGGTCCACCGAGAACATCATTGGTGCCTTTTTCTGGCGGATGCCTCCAGGAAGAAGCTTTTGGTTACACATCTTCTTTAGAGCTTCGAACCCGAAACAATGAAGAGTCATGCTTGAGTAGAAGGCGAACTTCGCATCCGTACAGAACTCCTTGGATACCAGTAGGAGGTTTAGCAGAGGATAGGTGCCATAGTCAGATCGTATCCTCGGGAGAAGGAGTTTGTTGGTCTGTGGGCCGTGCCAACCCATTGCCACCTCGAACAATGCTTCATCTTCATGCTGACCGGTAATTGAAACAAAGTGCATCTTCAAGATCATATACCTGATCTCTCTGGGCAATCGGAAAAACGGAGGAGAAAGGCGCTTGTCCTGACTGGCTATGCGTGCAGACCTCCTCTGCTGTGCCCAAGGGACACGAGTGGCGGCAGATTTGCTCGTCAGATCGATTGTCGCTGTGGACTTAGTGTGCTTCTTCGGTGGTTCAGACACTATAGCAAGTTAGGACGATCTGACTGGGCTTGCGCGAATGACAAGAACATACTGTGTGCGTCGAGGCTGCAAGGCAAAATATCTGATCTGTGTTGATAATTTTCCAGAAGTTTGACGAGCGATTGGACAGTTACAAGGTCACAGGATAATCTACACGAACTTAAACACATTTGGCATCTGCTGGAATCACGATGCTCTGTATCAAGATCACACATTGGGGTGATCTTGTCGTTGACTTCCTTATCGAGCTAGCTCGGTCCGGAGAATCGCAGCAGCAAAGATCACTAGCAACACAGCTCCGACGCCTATAAATTCTCTCCGCTCCTCTTTCTCCTCTTCTCTTCCAATACGCGGCTTTCCAAAAGCGCTTGCTCGACATCGACATGTCAGTGGGAGTGGGAGCCATCACCCACATGAAACGCTGTT
Organism: Aureobasidium leucospermi; assembly: GCA_019775405.1. NCBI lineage: Eukaryota > Fungi > Ascomycota > Dothideomycetes > Dothideales > Saccotheciaceae > Aureobasidium > Aureobasidium leucospermi. The sequence goes on from JACWFU010000002.1 coordinate 258,404, forward strand.
GGGAAGGGGACACTGGGACTTCGAGGTTTCTCAAGTCCCTAAGGAGCAAGGCAGCTAATCATGCGTACAGTCACCGAGTCAAGATGGTAAAATCACTGATCTTTGCTAGTGGCTGCATCTTGGATCTTTGATCACTTTTTGGAACCGGCCGGGGGAAATAGTAGCCCTTGGGATCGAACATTTCCCGGCACAGTGTCGCTCGTATTGCACTACCTCGAGCTGACGCGAATCACTTTTTTTTCATTGAGTCTACTGGTCTATGACTGGTGCTTGGAGAAGACATTGTGTCATAGTATGCCTTGCTTTCTTTCGTGATGATATTGTCGCTGCGGAGTGAGAGCGTGTGTGTCGTGCGGGCTCTTGGCTGCCAACGAGTCTGTGCTTTGCGTCGGCGCCCACTGACTATTTTGCTTTCCTTCTTTCGTTCCCTCTCTCTTCTTTTTACTCCATCCCGTGGCTACAAGAAGAAGGAGAAGTAGTAGTACTCTGCGCAAGAACAAAGACTTGAAGGAACGCCAACAAGCAAAAGGGCTCTATTCGCCTGGGAACGATTGATGACCGTACAAGATGCTCTGCCTTCGCGTGGCCACCGCCTGGTAGACGTCTACCTTACCCACCTTTTTGGAACCAGCTGGGAGACCTCTGCGCATCGCTCGAGTGGAGTCGGTAGCATGTGTATGTCTCCTGGCACTGTGTCGCCTGTATTGCACTACCTCAGGCTGATGCGAACTACTTTTTTCATCAATTTCCTGGCCTTCGGCTGGAACTTGGAGAAGAATATCGCACGCTCTCTCTTCTCTGATCTTGCTCGCGCAGAATCTCATCGTTATCTTACTGTTCCTTTCTATTCGTCTAGATCGTCTGCCCACCCAAGACTTCATGCACCGTCTAACCATCAACCACCGGCCAAATTTCATATTTCACGTTCAAAGCCAGCAAGTGCACATATCTCTGCTGATTTATCAGCCTCGGGTAGTTATATAGCATCTTTGCTCCACGTCCATACTAACGGCACTGCAGAGAGGAGGAAGTTGCACCCGACAGTTTCGAATCCGTCTGGAGCCATCATCCATAAGCAGTCTCATGCCACCGCATCAAAGGCGTCCACATCGCTAGCATCGTTCAGATTGACCTGCCAACACAGCCTAGGATCCACCAAACATGAGCCTTCCCATGCTTCAACCCACCATGATGCCCTCGAAGACATCTCTCTCCCTGGTTTACGGTCGTCCAGGCCAGCTCAAGAACTCAGGTCGCAAAATCTCTCAGCTCACTGAAACGATTGACGTGCACTAGCCCAGAGACTAGAAACACTCGACAGAGAATACGACCATCGAAGGAGGTAGATCGACCCACGACTGAATTCTCTTCCAAGGCCTCGAGGACGCCAGCCCATGACATTCTCAACCAGTTCGGCATTAAGTACTACTTTACATCCAATATCACCAGGACTTTCTACTGTGTAGCATAAAGCGCTCGCATTTCAAAGAGACGGACAGGAGTCTGCCGCTCGAACACTGCCTCCATCGACAAGCATCTGTTGGGCTCAAAGGCACACAGCGACACTTGGCCTCGGACTTGAACAAGGTAGAGGCCACATCTCAATACAGCGCATAGCCTGCGAGTAGAAGTAATCGACCACGCTCAGGACAGCGCCACGGCTTCAGTGAGGCGCATCAATCAGCGTGCCAGTTTTCTCCGCCACCGAGTAACGTTTACTGGCAGGCAGCGGGGTCTTCCATGGTCAAGCCACCTTGTTGTTCTCGGCCTGAGCGAGTTGGAAGCATACTAGCCCGTCGACTCCTGGTTTTTAGTCCCAGTTCAAGGCATCTGTCATCATTACTAACAACGCCGAGACCGTTAATACTCGCGAATGGCCATGACTTCGAAGACTCAGGTACCGTGGAGGCTTCTTAGGAAAGCATACGACCAGAGGCGGCTGCACCTCTTGCTTCTTGATCTAGTCGTTGCGAAGGGTGAGCAGCTGTCGGGCGGATACGGCAGCGTATATCGTGAAAGGCCACCGCTGCCAGAGAGTCAGACTTAGGCCTTGCTGCGGATTGAATAAGTCTTTGGTCGTGGAAGAGATTGTTTTGAGACTTGTACTCCTCTGTTGATCCCCAGTCCGCCATGTAACCACCGAGTCAGTCGTTGTTGCGGCAAGCATGCGTGGGAGTAGCCCAAGTCTTCGTTGTATCAATAACCTTACCCTGAATACCAGATAGCTCATCTCCAATTCTCGACCACTGCCCTACTCGGCATGACATACACGTTACTGTCTTTTGCACGGAGTCTTGCCTTAGCTGACTTCTGAGCTAAATTTGACGACAGCCCGGTCTTCTGTCCAGCAAAGCTATTCTGTCGAGGCCCGTTGGTCTGCTCGTTTCTGCCTCTCATGTCTTGACTGGATGGGCTTGCACAGATCGCCCCAGTCTCTTCGGTGTGATGTTCCAGCTTGCCTCAATTCCGTGCTAGTAGCCGCTTGCCAGTCAACGTTCCTGGCATTTTTCTTGGTCAAGTCAGCAAACTCCAGAATGGCCATTGTCCGCTTGACCATCAGCCTCTTTGTATGGTCGCATAAGGGCTTTAAGACGCAATATGGGAGTTTTGAGGTCATCTACAGCATGGATCATGCCCGCTTAGCCGTTGATCAGGATGTCGATCTCCTTGTGCCATCGGTGTTGATCACACCACGCCGTGGGTATGACCCTGTCCGAATCTGTCAATTGATCACATCGACCTCCCGAATGTTCTGAAGATGCTAGGAGTCTCGCAGCTTTCGGTCATTGAGCCGATGTGCTAGGCCCGATTGCCAGTCTTTGCGAAAAGACATTGTAGGTGTCGATAGCTGATCGCGATTTTCGTCGCGAGCTCTGCTGCACTGCCCTTCGTACATGTCGCTTTCGACATGCCTTGAAGTCTCGAGCAATCAACAGGAAGAATGTTCATGCCTTGCGTGTATCTCTGAGACAATTATTCCACTTCAAAACAGCCTGTCACACCGAAGAGTGGATGTTCGCGGCGACAAAACGGCTCCACTGTCCACCCGAAAGCCCTCGTCCAGGGCAGGCGGTACGCCTACGCTGCACCGTGACCAACCAGGTAAGCACTCCATCTGAGTCGCAAACTGGACAGCTCTCGCGGGTTGCGACGAGATTTACCTCGCATTTTCTCAAAGATTAGCAGCTCATGCTTCGTTCTCGGCAAGCGATACTCCATGCCAGCAGCACAAGCGGTCTCGCAGCACTTCTCCTCTCAAAAGGATATCGAGATGAAGACCCATTCGCTCGGACCCTAATACTCATCGTGGCAGCTGGAGACTGCATTGGTGCTCTCACTGTCCAACTCATCGTCGCCCATCAGCGTCAACCATCGCGAAATTCAGCACCACGCCCGCAGCTTTTGTAAAATCTCGAAGCCTCTCCAACCTCATAACCCCAGCGCCCGCATGTTCTCAAGGCAACCAAAAAGACATGCCAGAACGGCAAAAGCAATGATTCCGCCCGGGTTCGAACCGGGGACCGCCTGTGTGTTAGACAGAAGTGATAACCAACTACACCACAGAACCAATTGATGTAAATTTGGCCGAGATGAGGGTTTAGAAAGGGAAGAGTTGAGGGGGTCGATGGTGGCGTGAGCGTTGGCACGGGCCAGGAGTAATCTCCTTCTGCGAACAGTTGACCGAAGACAGCGTCGGGGCGGGTTCAGAAGAGATGGACCGGAAGTAGCTGTAGAGCAAGCATAACGATAGGACATAAAGCCATGAACATTCCGAGCTGTCGTGGAAGACGCAAGCAGCAGCAGACAAAGAGGAAACAGGAGTGGGCGGTGGCGGTGAAGCGTTGTGGTCCGTGTGGATGTCAAGGAGCTGATGTAAAGTGGCCAAAAGTCGTGGCTCAATGAGGGGACCCTCGAAGCTCGCTTGAAACGTCGTCTTCCCTCTTCATTCCTCAACCAAGGCGACCGCGGCGACCTTACGTTTGCGGCCACATCTCTCTTTCTCGTGCTAGGGTGATGAGTCGTGGTGATCAAAGCGCAAGAATCGAGAAGATGCCGCGTCGCGAGGTTGTTGGACTCGACAGCCTGAGCCTCCGCTCGAGCGACCGTTGCCGTGGCATGCTTTCGCCATCGGGCAGTGACGCTGACGAAGCTCCAAGGATAGCTTTGTGCTGGAGCACAGTTTGCCAGGAACAGTCGTTCAAATTGTCGCTGTGGTCTAGACAAAGGCGGCTGGAAGAATGAGGTCTCGATGCATGCTGGATCTCATTCTCGACTCTCTTCTTATCGGGACTGTGGTACGGACGCGTCTCCAGTTGCTTATTGAAGTGGTTGTGATGCCTCTCCAGTCGAATCGCCGTCGTTCAATTCGTTTAAGCTGTTGTAATGCTCTTTCGGTTGAACTTGTGGATTGAATCTAACTCTGCCTGCTCAAGTCCACACACATGGCTGGTGCGATGCTGCTGAACGTCTGAGAGCCTCTGAGAGCTTCCTGGAGACGCGAAACATGGTCGGGATGCCTCAAGCGCCGACCGCGGGATAGCCAGCAAGGCAACAAACAGGTCGTGGATTTCAACAACGGTCACCTCATCGTCCAAAAGTCGTCGAAGGTCGTGGGGAGGAGATGATTTCGGACTGGACTTGGGCGGAATTTGCAAAACGTCATCTGACGCTGGAAGCTTTGCAGACAAGACTGGTTGTTGGCGTCGCTGGAGCAAGAGCATCGATGATCTCGCTGCTTCTGATTTGGGTTTGCCGACAATGCCGTGGACTACCAGCGAATCGTGACGGGAGTCTACGGAGGAGTTTGGTTCGCAGTCTCGGCACAGTTTCCCTAGCAAGGTGCGAACCCACTAAAAACGAGCTCCTCCGTACTCGAGCTTGAGAGAGCGGTGACTGCCAGCATCGTAACCACTGCACAGCTCATCACAGCTCGCCAAACCTCCGCACAGGGATGTATCAGTTCTTCGACAGCGATACAATCATGGTTACAATATGCCGTCGAGCTTGTATCAGGTCTTTCTCGCTGCATGCTGCTGGCTGTTGTGGGTCCAGTCTCATTGGATTGTCGAAGGAATGGGCAGTCACGATGCAACGAACCACTTACCTGCACATGAATCGAGGGCGCCATTAACGACTGACACGTAAAGAATGGCAGGAAAATTGTGTGCGAGTTTTCGCGAACTTGTCCAAGTAGGTAGCTTGGAAAACATTTGACGTTGACGGCGAACGGTATGCAGCGAGCATGGTAAGTTTCGGCGGCAGGTTTCGGCGGCAGGTTTCGGCGGCAGGTTTCGGCGGCACACATTGGCGGTAGGTGTCGACAGTAAGTCTTGTTCCATCTCTTCCCATTGCAGGGTATAGCCTGTCTCGCATCTCATCTCTTTCTTTCCGCCTGCAGTTTGTATGGTGTTTCCTTGCTCTTTCTCGTCGTGCGTTTCTCTTTATGTCTTGATAGCGCTCCAATGACGGTAGGCTTGTGGTACGAGATGTAGGTGCGTGTATAGGAGAGCTTGAAGATGCGGCGGACATCTGTGAATAAGGAGGAGATGGTTGTATGCGGTAAGGAAAGTCGTCGCGGTATATTTGTTTTCCTTCTCTTTACCACTGCAGGTTGTGTCCTGGCACGCATTTCTTCTCTTTCTATCCGCCTGCAGTTTGTGTGTCTTTCCTTGCTCTTTCTTTGCTGATAATGTAGGTGATGAATATTGATGCTCTCGTTGGACGTGTATGTTGTTGTAAATTAGTTGATGCATTTTGATAGATAAATCCTCGGCGACGTCGTTGCCCCCACGCTTCCGTTCACTCTCCCAAATTCGCAAACCCGGGGCACAAGCTCTAATCACCAACCCTCTTCCTTTTCCTCCTCTCGCACCACCTATACCATCAAGCAAAAACTCTCCTGCAATATCTCATCACAACAATGGCCACCACCACAGCCCAACTCAACGGCCTCCGCGCCCTAATCCGCGACCTCAAATACCTCCTCGCCTTCCTCTCCCTCATCGCCCTCGCCGCCGTCATCTTCCTCGCCTCCGTCAGCAAGCGCGTCCCCACCGACGTCATCATTGGTATGATGTTGACGCTGGGCCTCCTCTTCTTTGGCGCCCTCATGGGTTGGTTCGTGCTGTTGCGTGATCCGAGGTTGAGGTTTTTGTTCCCGGGTTTGCTGCCTGTGGAGAGTAGGAGTGCGGTGTGGGTGCGTCGTGTGCTTGGTATGTGTTACTCAGCAGAGTGTAGGGGAAGGGATGAATGCTGATGCTGATGGTGTGATGTAGTTTTCTTGCGCCTGCGCCCTGCTCGTGTTGCTGCTGGTGCGCCTGCTGGCGATGGCGGTTTGGCTGGAGCTGTTGGTGAGTGTCGATGTACGACTAGAATGATCATGATGCTAATGTTGTATGTATAGAGCTTGTAGACCTCCGCTCCCGTGGCCCTCGTGTCCGCGCCCCTGCTGGCAGCGCTGTCGCTCTTCTCGAGGAGGGTCGTGCTGAACCAGAGCCTGAGCCTGCTCAGCAGTACGTCTCGATGAGACTGAGAGATATGCGTGGTCAGTAGGGGTGAGACACCATTGGTATGCCTGCCTATCGTTGCTGCCGTTGCCGCCATCGTTTCTTTGGCAGCGTCTCCTTTCGTTGTAAGAGTAGTAAATCAATGCTATCAAAAGTCAAGGACCAATTCATCTTCTCTAATCTGTCCAGTGAAATGTCGTGAACTACGTGTCGTGCAGGGAGAGATTATTCATGCTTCTTTGGACGTTTCTAGACGATTGGAAATATTCTTGCATTTCGACCAGTATAACTGCAGTCTGCATGGAGCATAGAGAGGACCGGAAGACCGCCCAGATACTCCAAAAGCTACCCTTCGACTGATCATCCCAGTATGCCAATATACCATGTGATAGCTCCATCCAAATGCAAGAACCGTTCCAATACCACAGCATCCTCCACAGAGAGCCCCAAGATGTTGGCCAGTATCCTCCGCAGTACTGTCAAAGGCCTAGCGATTCCAAGGTTCATGGTCTTGCGATATTTGATGTGTCGAATCTCGCACTTGGCCCAGTCGACATCCCTGAGCGTACTCTCAAGCGCTGACTGTCGAACCATGCGCTTCTTCGCACGAATGACAATCGCATCATCGTTCGACAGAAGAAATTCCCACACAGGAGAGTTGGCGTGGCGTGTCGTCGGAAATCCTTCATGCGTTCGTAGAATGTTCTCTCCATCAACTCCTCCTTCAGATGGCTCTCAGCTGCCCCATTGGCGCGAATCCCGCTCCTTGTTCCATCAACTCGTGGTTTCTCTTGATATCCGCCATTCTGAGGCGTGTGGACTCGACGATGTAAGCGGACATGCGAGTGGAAGGGCTGTCCTCCATAAGCTCAGGCTCGATAGAGCAGTTTACCAGTCTTCCAATTTCGTAAGCAGCCTGGAGGCCGCTGATGGTGCCTCTCTCAGCCTTGACGACGACCTGGACATTTGCGCACCTGCCAAGGACCGGGAGGTTGCGCGAGCCGATATCTAGGACTTGGTCCATGGGACGGTACGCCCCCAAGAATCTCGCAAACACATAAGTGCTTGCGAAGCGGATGGTGATCTGTGCCCAGAAACGTTCTAGGACTTCCATTCTTACAAGCTTGCATACGCTTGTGATGCCCAGCTGCTTTGCCTTGAAATCTCCCATGTGATAGTCGTTTTGGCGGCGCGAGGCGGTACGTCTACGTAACAGTCGGCGCTCATCAATCTTGATGGTTGTGGTGCTAAGCAGGTGGCCGTAGATGATCTGGCGAACCTCTGCTGGGAGAACGAAAAGGGTGTCTAGCTTTCCACCTGCTGGGCGCGAGGGGTTGGCGTTGACGGCGGGAGAGGCTGGCACTGGTCAGCAGAGTCAAAGAAGGAGTTTACTGTGGTTTCTACTTACTGGTGAGAGATCTTGTTCCCGGTATGGGTTTGACAGGTAAATGCGCGCCTTGAGGGGCAGCTTTGTTGTTGCTGCGCTTGTTGTTGTCTGCGCGAGGTGCACCCTTGGCCTTGGGCTTTCCAGCCATCTTGTTCTTTGTTCGAGGAAAAAGAACGAAGAAAAGATATTGGTATGAATGTTGATGGCGGAATTCAAAAAAGGGTCAAAGCCACCGATCGTGCGCAGCCGACTTTCACATCACGCCAAGAGAAACACGACCTCATTGTTGGATATGCACGTTGCAACCTGGACGTGAATGTATTTTGTTGTCACCGGTAATTCTAATGGAATTTACCCCCTACTCCAGCGAAGCAACGAGAAGGTATGGTATTTCAGTATCATTTGGATTGGATCGGCGAGTCTACTAAAGCTAACCTCACGTCCTGTATATCTCGTCTTTTCTAAAAGACGGCTTCTGCTTGTTCCTCCCGTGATCCACTCCTGTCTCTTGATGTCAAGCCTCTTCAAGATATCACCATTGCCCCTTGATCTGTCCGTTAACTGTTCTCCACTAATGCTATGCCGCTTGGGGCTCCTGCTATTGAGTTGCGAGGGTGGTTGGAGGTGTAAGAAGAGGACGCTCAATAAACCAGGAAGCTGGGCAGCAAGCTGTTCTCGTTAGGGGGCTCGTTGTGCTTAGCCGCACGCTTGTCGTCTTTGAAAGTAGTCATCCAGTCGCCGACGGTGGTGTCGGCCATTCTCTGCTTCGCATGTGCCTTGCTTGCCATAGCCATCATTTCCACGTGCCAGATCTCGCCAGCTTTGAGCTGAGGACTGGTCTTGGGATCACCCCTGTGGCTGGCAGAGCTGATGAAGTCGACGCTCAGAGGCTGGTCAAGCTGCTGAGCAATCTGCTTGAGGTTTTTGAGACGAGACAAGATGCCGGTACGAATGCTAGAAACATCGCACTCGACTTTGAAGGCTTGGAGCAAGACGACCCCATTCTGCTTTGCAAGATCCCTGTCTCGGTCCTCGTTGTTCGACATGCCGAGAAAACGCTCAAGAGCAATCTCGTTGTCAAACCTAAGGATCGTCTTTGGCCAAAACAAGGGGAGGGCATCTTGGCGCATCTCACGGCATGTGGCCAGAATGCTCAGTTGCTTGTGTTCGAATGAGGGATTAGTGTGATAGTTGTGTCTACGTCCGGTGGGATCCCAGAGCATGAATTGCGTCCACTTGTATATCGTGATCACGCGACAACTGGTAGCCACGTCGACGGTCCCAGTGGAGAAGACATGCTTGTAGATCATATGACGGATCTCGACTGGAAGCGCGAGGAGAGTGCTACGACCTGGCATCATGGTTAGAACGGGTACAGATAACGTTTATAATTGTTGCATCTTACCAGGGGGGCGGTGACTCTGATGCTGGACAGGAAGTTTTGTGCAGCAAGTCTTCTGATGTCGGGCTCGTCGTTTGCGTTGTCGACCTGACTGTCGATGTCAAGGAGGACTTCGGGTCCACGGCGTGCGGCCAGCGATGTCTTCTTGCTGCGTGCCATCTTTGCTATCGAAGAGCTGGACGTAAACACGGTGACAAGGTTTATGGCTTGAGGGTGAAGGGAGACGTGGAAACGAAGAGGTCAACGCCAAGACAATAACCGAGTCGCTGAAAGAGGACGTCGACAAAAGACTGCATATATGACACGTGCGGTGCCATGGCATTCTCTTTGAATATCTTCCGCTTGATCTCGGAAATCAACTATGGATTTGGTCTACTGGAGAGAGACACTGCAGTGATCCAAAACCACCACACTGATCTATATAATCCTCCTATCGATTCTGCTCCTTTCTCTCCATTGAAACTTATGCTGGTCGTCTTCTTTGTTCCGATGCTTGCTTTGTGTGAAACACTCTAACCTTCTGACCCTTACCACAACGACCAGCCTAATTCCAAAAGCACGATGCTCTAGCATGATTGCACCAGCTTGGAGCAACTCCTGCACGGGTCTGATCTCCTCTTCTCGCGATACGGAGACCCTATCTTGCTTCAATGTCATGCAATGCTACTCCAGCGCTGCAGGGGGCCCTCAATGCGTCCTGTCAAATTGCAAGATGCTTTTCTAGGAATTGTGACGGTCCAGTGAGGGGTCCCGATCAAGCCGGACGTGAGATTTCTGCAGGGACACGTTATAGGCACGAAATCACATATACTAGACATTCAACGGAGGTAGAAAGCACGTTCCATAGGCTCAATTGATCTCATTGCCCTCATTCCGCTCATCAGCACTCTTTCTAGCCTCAGGCTCAATAGTACCTCTCCTACTCTCACAAATCCTCCCAGCCAGCAAACTCTAGCTCCAGATCGATCTGGTCCTGCTCCCAAGTGGCAGCATGCTTATCGTTAAGCTCCTCCACTCTCTCCTCCTCGGCGGTACGTTCCTCCAGCTGCTCCTCCCACTCTACATCAAACACCTCTTGCACATCTAGGCAGCGCTCGCACCAACAAGGCCACCTATCGTTATGCTGGATGGCCAGCGAGACGATACTGCTGCCATTGGCCAGTTTAGTAAGGACACGGTCGCGGTAGACGTGGTCGTGATTGTTAATGTCGTCGTTGACTAGGATGACGTGCTGGATGTTTTCGAGGTTGGTGCGGCGAGGTAGGCCGGGGAGGATGGTGTTTTGCTTGAGGAAGATGTTGAGTTCGGTGGTGGTGGAGAAGGAGAAGGATGTAAGGGCCCAGAAGAGCTGTTTAACTTCTTTTCTGATGGTTTGGCACGTAGCCAGGATGCTTAAGCTGTTGCAGGCCGGATCGGAGGTGACAGGGCGTATAGGACGATTTTTGATAAATCTCGAAAGGTGGAATGCGTCCGTAGACATCTTTATAACCGTGTTCTCGTTGTTTGGCGCAAATGCACAGCGATAAATGAGGTAGCGGACCTCTCTATAATGTCCATTAGCGCTAGACACGCGGAATATGCTTGAATTATCTTACGTGGACAGGTCGAGAAAGCTCAGCTTGTCGCCATTGTGGTTATGGAAGGGTTCTCTTGTTTTGAACATCTTGCTGTATGCGTGTAGAGCTATAAGCGTATACGGCGCGGCGAAGATGTAATGGTTGTCAAGCAGCTAGAAGATGTAAAGCTGGAAGCTGAGTTTACGTGTACGACAACACGCCGAGCCATCCGAATGTCGAGCTTGAACGACAACTATACTCAATATTCGCATCGATCCCCCACAGAAATCACCCTGAACAACAAATCATCGTGCATTGATACAGAGACGAAAAGCCTGGCGCAGGATCTTTGAGATCGCTCTTCTTTTTCTGCATCTGTGATTGATTTGACCCATTGGAGAATTCGACCTATTTCCACACCCTATTGTTCATATCTTCACTGCCACTCACTACTGACTCGCTGGATACTGCATCTTTCACTCGTAAGTGATTTTCTCATAAAAAGTCCAAATTTCTTTCTGATTCGTCTTTCCCTCTCCTCAATTAAAACACAAACATGTGCGCGATTACTCCTGTTTTAGTCTTTTCTCCTCTTATCTGACAACAACTATAGCATTCTTCCTCACCCACCATGTCTCCTAACCAAGTCCCCAACGGTGACCAGCAAGGTAAGATCTACCCACCATCTGCTTTCATATCAATCTGACTGACCAACAGCAGCAGCACACAAAGATGCCATCGCTGCTCTTTCCGAACACCTCACTACTACCTCCATCTCTTCCGCCCCTAAGCGTGAGTCCATTCCTCCCCTCTTATCCCCACTAGCACACGCTAACCAATCCAGATCACCAAGACGAAAAACCCTTGATCGTGAAGATGACCAAGGTGCAGCTCGACGATGCTATCGAGTCCGCTCGTCGCGCCCGTCAGGTCGACGATAATGGCCAGCACGTCTGCGGACCTGATTGCCCTCTCCGCGGTGCCCTGGGCCATGGTGGTGAGACGTCGACTTGAGGTCTCTCTACCACACCAGGTCTCGCCTTCGCCGCATATTGACGGCAGGCATGATACAACAGCTTTGCAAGACGATGGATTGAGCGCCTTGGGTTTCCTCTTGGAGAAGGTCTTTTGCTTTTGGTGTGATTAGTGCCGTAGCATATCCACAGAAGCCTTGTCAATTCGTTACTCTTCCACCTTTGTCCTTGTGGATTACATGTCCACAACACCCCGACCATGTTCCAGCTATCAGTCAGATGTCACACTATGGATAAGACAGACACAGTGTTTGAAAACGAAAAAGTACCATCGCTGGTATCATTGTGGGATATCTAATCATTCCTCATATCTATCCAGCAGGTATAACAACCCTGGAGATCATTCCTTCCTGTGTCCAGCACATCCGGAGACACTCGAAAGAGCATCTACTCATCATCATTGACATCAATCTCGGTCTTCTTCCACTGGCGAGCGGGAATCTTGCGCTTGAACATGATATCAATCTCACGGTAAGATCTACCCTTCATCTCAGGAAGGAAGAAGTATGCAGTGACGAGACAGGCGAGACCGGTACCGCCCCAGACGTAACCACACTTGCCACCGACTGTGAAAGATTATTAGTGATTTGTTTAGAGAGCGCGATTTGAAGGAGGATGAACTTACGATTACCGCCGGTGGGGTTGAGCATGTAGGAGGCGAGGAAGATGCAAGGGATTTCCACAATGTAGTAGGTGGCGCGACCCATACCAGTGGTGAGAGGTCTGAGACGGATGGCGGAAGTTTCACCGATAATGACCCAAGATGCGGGAGCGGGACCGAGTGTGAACAGAACCGAGACGATAAGACCAAGGGAGGCTTGGGCGAATTGGGCGTTCGTGTTGTTAGCTCCGCCGACTGAAGCTGCGACACCGAGGGCGACCAGAAGGACAGTGTTGACGGCAGAACCCCAGAGGTAGATGGAACGTCTGCCGTAGTAGGTGGTGAGAATCCATGAAAGCATGACGAAAATCATCTGGAGAGCGGAGGTGATGAGACCAAGGGCAAAGGCGGTGTCACTCTTGATACCGGCCTGGGTGAAGAAGTAGACGGCCTGGTTGGCGATCAAGTTACCAGTAAGGTTCTGGGCGGCGTAAACACCACAGACGATAAGAGTACGGCGAAGGTCGGTGCCCTTGAAGAGTTCGAGATGGCTGGGCTTCTTTGCAGAGGCTTCCATCTCAACGACACGGCGCATCATAGAAACTGCATCAGCAGAGTTGACCTGAGACTTCTTTCCAAGACGTTCAACGGATCTTGCAGCCTCCTCGTGTCTTCCCTTGCGGACCAACCACCAGGGTGACTCGGGAGCGAAGAAGATGAGAATGGCGAGAGGAGTGGGAAACAGCCATTGAAGGGCAATGGGAATTCTGTAGAGTTATCAGCCAGGTGTTTAGTACAACCTGATAAGTTGGCACATACCTGTAAGCCTCGGCGCCGTCTTGCTTGTTGTAACGGTAGGTGACGGCACCAACGATGATACTACCAATGGCCCAAAACATTTGCAACATCTGAGTGGCAGGGGCTCTGAGTCTGAGGGGTACAATCTCACTGCAGTAGGCGGGTGCGTTGGCGATGAAGATTCCCCATGGGATACCCTCAAGGATCTGCGCGGCGAACATGACGGGAAGCGAGTTGGCGAAGTAGAAGACGAAGATGAAGGCGTTCAGGAGCATGAGACCAGTCAGAGTAGCGTAGCGGTAACCGATGCGGCTGGTAAGAGGACCAGCGACGAAGACACCAATGAGAGCACCGAGTTGTCCAGAAACCTGGAGCGCCGACTGCCACTGTGTTGCGATGACCCTGACTGCCTTACCGTCGACAACAGCGTCGACGCCAAATTTCTTGACGAAAGCGGGAAGAGCGACGAAGTTGCCCATGAGGAAGACATCGTAGGATTCCATGATCTGAGAGAGTCAGTTTGCCGTACTTCAATAGTTTTGACGAGGAAAACATACAATTGTGCAGGACATGACAAAGGCCCAGAAAGAAGCCATGGGGTAAGCCTTCATGGCCTCAATGACCGTCATGTTGTGTTCGACATTCTCGGCCTCGATAGCTTCAGCTCTGAAGTCGCTTACAGCTGCCTTTTCGGAGAAGACAGCGCCGGGCTTGTTCTCGAGCTCCTCGGCATGGCCGGGCTTGTCATCGTAGTGAACCATCTTGTCGGATGCTTGACTCGACAAGCAATTGATGATCTGGGGTTGTGGTGAGTGGGTGTCGAGAGGAGTGCACCGTGAGTGGATGATCTTCGAGATTGGACGTGGGGGATGGACGCTTATAAACAAGTGAAGGTACGGGGAGACGTGTGGAGAGGTCGATTACGGGGTGTGGGGTCGCGACGTCCGGGGGCAGCATCTGGGGAAGGAACACGAAGGTCCATGCATTCAGCCGTGTCAGCCGACGCCGTGGTATGGTCGTTGTATGCTCTGAGCCATGCCCCGTTCACGCCGCCACCCGGTGGGAGGCATGCTACATTGCTTGTCACGACTGTGAGAGTACGGAAGCCCGCACCTCTGCAACGGTTGCATGATTGCATCCTTCGCCGGGTACGGATTCTCGCTACAAGTACGAACTGGGTATAGCGTGTAGATGCTTGCCATGAGGATGAATAGCTTATCTTCCATTCAAGCCGAGTTAAGCCGGGCCAAGCGCACCCTAATGATGCTTCGCCATTCAACCGCCAACCAAAATCTAGACGTCCTCTGCGGAAGACATGAGTTTCGAGTCGAAACATGGCATTCGAAGTTGCGAGATTGAAACAATTTTCTGTCGCTTCGCGTGGTGATACGACTTGCAGATCACCTTCATCCGCGAACGGCCACTTCTGGGCTCGTGTGTTTAGACGAGCAAGCACTGCCAAGCAGCATCCCTTGCATGCAGTAGGGCTTGACGCCGCCGTATTCACTATCACCCGGAATGGTTATGATCTTCTTCGCATCGATTCTGGCTTCATCACATCGACTTCAACCACGACACATGATACCTCGCAACAAACACAATCATCAGCCGAATGTGGTCGGAGAATTAGAAACTATGTTCTTGACGAGTCGAAGCTGAAGGTGGAGAAGGGCAGGATACGCACCCGAAAGAGCATGCAAAGGGCCGGATGCGCGCCCGAAAGTCTGGGGCGTGATGAAGCCTGATCGTCGCGGGTGATGTGCAGACAAGAAGAGCGTTCGAGACAAGTTGTGGGGAAGAGCAGACGACAGGGGAGACCGGTGGGAGGAAGGAAACGGCATGGAGAAGAGACGAACAAATCAGCAGTCAGACATTGCCCGTCGTATCCGGGATGTTTGCGGCCCCATTGCTGAATGTTCGTCGGACAACCCCTACAATCAATTCCAAATCGTGGAGGCCATACCAGAGTCCATCACGAGTCTCCGGTGGGAAGAACAAAAAAGCGACAAGACGAAGATGAGAACTGTCGTTGATGCTCTGGCGGCCTTGCAGAGGATCTCGAGGGGACAGACGCTGAGCCAAGACTTATGGCCAGATGGGAAAGAACTTTTGACCATTCAAAGATCGCCGCAAGTTCTGCATCTACATTCCGCCCGCATCCGTCGTGATTCGTCCATTCCTTCCATTCCCAAATCATATTATCACGAATTGCTTGTGTAGATCCGAGAGTGTGGAAGCTCTCAAAATTTCTTGTACATGGTAGGGACATGTGAGGTTTGCTGGACCTATTCAGCCCGAAGACATGATTGGTGGAAGACTTGAAGCTCGAAGATCGCAACAGCGATGATCTGTGGGGATGGAGATGCGGGCAAGTGCGGGCAAGGCGGGGTGTTGCATCTACGACGGCGATGATCATCGTTCGTCTTGCCCGTCAACATCTACCGAAGCTCTACAAAGCAATGGCACCGACGTTAGGGCACAGACTTGATCGAATTTCCTCATGATCCATAATGGTTTCAGCGCTGCTCGCTTCTTCCTTCTTCGGCTTCAATGCCTTTGTCGCTGCGTCATGCCTCGCTTCCAACACAACATACACCAACCCTATACTCCCTGGCTTTCATCCTGATCCAAGTTGCATCTTTGTGAAGGAGTGGGATAATACATTCTTCTGCGCTTCATCGAGCTTCGAGGCCTTTCCTGGTATACCAATCCATGCCTCGAAGGACCTGCAGAATTGGAAGCTCATCGGCAATGTCTTGAACAGACCTGAACAATTACCAGATCTTGCCTTCACGAACAGATCCACCAGCGGCATATGGGCACCTGCAATCCGCTACCACGATGATACATTCTGGCTAGTGACCACGCTCGTCTTCGACAACAAGACTCAGAATGATTCTTCAAGGTGGGACAATATCATCTTCAAGACGCAAAACCCATACGACCAGTCTTCTTGGTCAATTCCGGTACATTTCCCATTTGAGGGCTACGATACCTCTCCATTCTGGGATGATGATGGCAAGACATACATGACTGGCTCACATGCCTATCGTGTTAGCTTCGGCATCTTGCAAAAGACAATCGACCTCGAAACAGGAAAACTTGGCGCGGAACCTTGGATTGATCTCTGGAATGGCACAGGAGGTACCGCACCCGAGGGCCCACACATCTACAAGAAAGACGGATGGTATTATCTCATGATCGCCGAGGGAGGCACCGGACTTACGCATGAGGAAACAATGGCTCGTTCGAGGAACATTAATGGCCCTTATACGCCTTACTCAAACAACCCCGTCTTGACAAATGCGAACACGACTCAGTACTTCCAGACAGTCGGTCATGCAGGCTTGTTCCAAGATGCAGATGAAAACTGGTGGGGAGTCGCTCTCTCCACTCGTTCAGGACCAGATTACATCACCTATCCTATGGGCAGAGAGACAGTCCTCACACCAGTCTCATGGCCAGAAGACGACTATCCACACTTCGACCCCGTTCGCGGCACTCAAAGTGGTCCTTTGCCACCAGTAAATAAAAACATCTCTGGCCAAGGTCAATTCGTCGACGATGACGACCACATCACCTTCGCACCAGGGACATCGCTTCCACTCCACTTTGTTCATTGGCGCTTTCCTGACCCTTCAGCTTATGTCATTTCTGCGCCAGGTCATCTCAATACCCTCCAGCTTTCACCCTCTCGCCTCAATCTCACAGGCCACGATGGTATCTACACGGGCGGCGAACCGCAGACTCTGCTCGCTAGACGTCAAACAGATACCCTCTTCACCTTTTCCGTAAACCTAGAGTTTACGCCCACCACCCTGAACGAAGAAGCAGGCGTCACCGTCTTCCTAACTCAAGACCACCACATGGAGCTCGGTCTTGTTTCTCTCTCCAACAACGGCACATCAACACCAACCATCCGTTTCCGCGCTAAGAGCAATGTTCCCGTCCCACAAGATATCCTCTTTCCCGTACCCGCGAATTGGACCAGTAATCTTCACATGGAGATCAAAGCGTTCAATCTGACACATTATGCTTTTTCTGCTGGACCTGCTGGGAAGATGAGTTTGATGCAGACGATTGCCTACGCGCCGGCTAGTCTGGTGAGCTACGGATTCACCGGCACATTAGTAGGGGTATACAACACTTTGAACGGCGGTGGGCAGGGAAATGGAACCAATGCTCATATCAGCAATTGGAATTACCAGGGGCAGGGTCAATTCCTGGATTGAGATATGAGAAATTACGACACCGGTTTTCCTGTCCGGACAAACTATGAGGCTCTCATTGGTCACCTATCTACTCCTTAATACATTATTGCATTTCCGCAAGCTCTTTTTAACAGTGTGTAGATGTTGGGAAGAGGCAAAAGAAAAGCAGAATCGGGAGAAGAAGAGACATAAAAAGCCTACGACTGCACTATCAATTCCTTCTTCATCCTTTATGCTATGTTCCGCACACCGGGCAGAGATGACCTGCTTCCTCGCTAGCATTGTCAACGATATCAAATTGTGGCCCTCGGGTACTGGAGAGGTGATGCATCACGTCCATGACCCTACAATCGTGAAGCTCATTGCCCACGGCTCGTGTAGTGTAATATACAAGCACTTGCGTTGATTCACGAGTACTACTATCTAATCATTCCAGAGACCGAAATATGCAGTAGTCGTCAGGAACGTGGCATACATCAGAAACCTAGCCCCGTGTTCCCCTCACAGGTCAAGGAGAATTCGTATTTCCACCTCGCCCCGGGTCACCATCAGATACCCTTGTCTCCCCGACACACTGGCCCCTGATTTCAAGCAAATAGAAGTAATGCAGCGCAACACACACCATCTCACACAAGCCAGCAAAAGAACAGCAACATTTTGGTGCACCGACTATGCATTTGAGGTCTGCTTCAAGGAAGACCGACCTTCTGTGTATGTAAACTTGACTTGAATAACGCCGAAGCGCCCGCAACATAATAGCCCTAATATTGGACAAAAGACAAGCGAAAAAATCAACAGCGAAGAAATCAACAAGTTGCGATGAACTGTAGAATCAAAAACAGACAAGCTTTGGCGCTGTGTAACGCGATGGGAGCGCTTGCTCGAGTGGAATCGCTCAAAGCAAGAACTCGTATTTTCTGAAGTTGTGGACGTGACGACACTGACAACGAGTCTTGCTATCAAGTTTGGAGAATGAGATGGACACGTCGCCGACTACGAAAAGACCGTCGAAGTGTTTTAATCCAGGGGCCATGGCGATCAGCTGTGCAGCGATCACTCTGACACGAGAACATCTAAGGGGTACGGAGTCAATGAAGCCCCTGCATATCGTGAATTGAACAAGGGATACTTACGTTATTCTGATTTCTCTAGGAGATTCGCAAGGCAGGGGGGTGCTGTCGCCAATCAAGTACATGTAGTCCATGACGGGAAACAAAGGAGGTGAATCGTAGAGGTCATCGTAAAGGTAATCGTGAAGCTCACCAATGTCGAAGCAACCGGGTAGGGTGAGCTTGCGGAGATGAGGTAGCCCCCGACCGAGCTGATATAGCGTGACGTTGTCGCTGAGCCCGCCCCCCTCCCCAGCATAGTGCGATCCGAATATCACTAGCTCCTCGAGTCTCTTCATGGGCAAGACGGTGGTCAGTAGCTCTTCTTGGGAGATGCTAGGTAGACTGAGCTGGTGGTATCGGCCTGTGAGCTTCAGGTGAGTGAGTCTGGTCAACTGCTTGAGAGGCGCGAATTCTTTGGCTCCGAGGTGGGCGTTGTCGGCGCAAGTGATGCTCAGACGTTGTAAGTTCTTCATGTTGCCAATCTTCTCGAATACGCGGACCATCATGGATCGGAACGTATCCTCATCGGCTCCTCCGGGACGAATGAGAAGTGAGAGAGTTTTGAGGTTGTTCAGCCCGGGTAGTACGGGCTCAATCTCCAAGTCGAGGTGGTGGACCATAGCGTTATACTCCACTGTGCTTTCGTGAAGGGAGAGCAGGGTGTCGTAGCCTTTGGGAGTGCATCTACTCCAGATCGCTTGCTTCCCACTGTTGACGTGCTGCTTGTTGCCGGACATCAGCAGCGCCAACATATCTCTCTTGTCGGTGAGGTGAAAATAGAACTTATCAACAATTTCAGAAGGGCACTTATTGAAAAAGCAGCGGTTGGAAATCGGAATAGATGGGTCCAAGGGGGCTTTTGTGAATATCTTGATGAGCATTCCGAGCAAGACCGCGAGGGGGTAGATGATGCGCTGATAAACATTAGAGCATAAACGATGCCAACAGGGGCCGTCCGTTGCTTACTCTGGTGAGATTGATCATGAACTGTCTCGCATACTGAAGATGGTTCAGAGATGATCCTCGCGCGCAAGAGGCATCACATACCTGGTAGTAGTGTACTCCCTCGTGTTCCCCCGATTCATCGATCTCGTCTACTTTGCCGTATGTATTGTCTTCCATAGTTGCGAATGCGCGCATCTATGCGATGGAAGTCTCGTAGATGCTCGAGTAATGCGCAAGCGTGAGGGTCGGGAGTTGGATGGTGTAAAAGCGCGTCTTTCGGCTTGTCGCGGTTTGCTAGGTTGCTATCACAACGTAAGCATCGGATTTCCCATCTCCAACGCCAAGACCTTGCCGAAAGATTTTCTCGTTAGATCCGCCATTCTGAGAACGACTCGTCTCCTGAATACTCTACCACATCTGGGACGATTCTAAGAGGAAAGCTTCATGTGCTCGGGTGCCAGATTAACGGTCATTCCACATAGGCCGAGTGGTTCCAGCGTACAGTACATTCCAGATTCAGTCCAGTAGTGTCCACGTTAGTGTCACCCAACTATTTAGGTTTCCGGAGTGTAATTTACATCCGACCAGAAACGAACACCGCCAATCCAGCAGATAAGATAAAACCAGACCGGACTATCCTATCCAATGTCACAAAGAATTTGATACTGCCGCCCTGTTGTCCCGCCAGTACAAGAGTGCTTTTGAGAACTCTCCCACTATATGTCTGTTTTACAATATTGATCCCTGATAGAGCTTAGCTTGTCCAAGTAGCCACGCTGGTTCGCCGCAAAATTGATACTCTTAATGGACAGCCACCGTGACACGAACAACCTCGCATATTAACAGGTTTGGAAAGAGATTTCCAGCTTCTTGCCTGGAAAGGTAGCTATCACTTCGGCCTTGGACTCATCTTTCGTGTCAATCGTGTGGGATCCAGGTCTCTCTGGTCGGCCCCATCTGGCCATCTGGGAGGCGATCCTAAGGGTTGCGAGCTTCTCCAGATTGTAGAGATGAGTAAGATAGGCAGTCCCGATACGAATGACCTTTTTAGGCATAGTTGTAGGAGGGAGTTGTAGTAAGCGAATCCTAGTAAAGAGAGGAGTAGTAGCGAAGATAAGAGGACTAATAGGGCTGCCGAGGCCGTCAACCGTCTTACTCATTAGCAAATTCGAGCTAAAGCGCTTTAGGCATCCGGCAGGAGAGGAAGTATAAGGTCTTCCATAAGTGCCGCTAGGGGTAGAGGCGCGAAGTAGATGCTTAAAGTTTGCAACTCGGCGTAAATGTTATATATTATAGCTCTTCATATATATAATGGGTCATTTGGCTTCGGAAGGTCTTGATTTTGCTACTATAAGTACATGACCAGACGCTTGATCGTATGTGTATAGCTGGCCTTGATTTGAGCCTAAGTTATCTCGGAACCGATCTGTTGTCCCTTAATCACCTACTTGTGCTGCTCCCGATTATACTGACTGTCACCGCTTCTCTGAATTGGCAGATGGTTATGCTGTCATATCTTTCAAGCTTCCTTGACTTTTGCAGCTGCAGAGCGGCGCTTACTATCTTCACGCACAAGGCTTTGTTCCTAAAACCACCTATCTTCACCTCAAATCGAGGGCAAAAGGTCACCCAGTGCCATGTATCCAAGAACAGGAAACAGTTGTCCGTCTCTGTCGTTGCAAGCATGCAAATGATATGTGTCAAACTCGCCGGGAATGGACAGACGACGGAGAGCGCGAATCCAGAGCAATCTCATCGATAAGGGCGTTTGTCGCAGGCATAAAACCAGAAAACTCCATGCATTTAAACTTCTTGCCTGCTAGGACTGACATAGAGAGTGCCTCACTAAAAATACCAGAGAAGATGATTAGGTAGCTTGGAATCCAAGACCATCTACTATATCTGACCAATTATATGTATTAACCCTTACAAAGAGACAGCTAACTACAAAGGGTACAGTCTAGCAAAGCTATATCGAAAACATAGCAAACTCTAAGGATGAAAGAACCGGGCAGCCATTTCAAATCTTGTGTAGTTGGTAACGGAATATTATAGCAATGGCGGTCGACATACACACAAAGCAAAGCATGTCAAAGGAGTATGTTATATAGCAGTATTTCTCATTCTTGTGTATTAAGCTAAGCCATTAGACGTATCTACTGAACATTAAAGCTATGTAGTGTCGTGTCGTATCTACTGCATTGCAGGAAAAAGAGCAACTTTTTATCTCACCACTCCATCCACAGGACAGCGGCCATTTTTTCGAAGCTTTGTCGCGTGAACTCAATGAACAGAGCCTCTCTTCTCGACATCCACGACGATCTCCTCACTAGAGACACCGCCCTTTGTCAAGCCCATCTCGTTAGCGAAGGTGGTGGTGGGTTTCCAGCCAGCGGAGTTGCGAGGGTTGACCTCCTCAAGCATCTTGTCGACTTGCTCGAGCGAAAGGCCCTTAGTCTCGGGGACCAAAAAGTAAGCGTAGATGCAAGCGCAGGTGCAGAGGGTTCCCCAGACGAAGAACACCTTGGGGCCGAGGTTACCCTTATCAGGGTCCACCATATACGGTGTTATAACCCTTTTTCTTCAATCAGCATGTTTCTCTGATAATGAGGTAGGTAAGACTTACGCAATGATGGTGTTCCAGAGCCAGTTAGATGCAGTCGAGAGACCGACACCGCGGGAACGAATAGGGAGAGGGAAAATTTCACCAATCAAAACCCAAGCTCCGGGCCCCCAAGTAGAGGCGAAGAAGGCGATAGCGAGACAGATGAAAGCGATCTGAGCCTTGGTGGCGGCGTCGTTGTCGGAAGAGATGGCGGTACCGAGGATGGCAGTCAAGAATTGGCAGCAGAGCATACCGAGAGCACCCCAGATGAGCAGGGGGCGACGGCCGAATCTCTCAATGGTCCAGAAAGAGATGGGGGTAGACAAAACGTTGACGAGAGTGGTAATCAGACCGATCAGGAAGGGGTTTGAGATGGAGCCCTGATTTTGTTAGACGGTAGGCAGAGGAATGACTGGATGGAGAAACTTACGAGCTGCTGGAAGAAGGTGGTACCGAAGAAGAAGATGAAGTTTACACCAGTCCACTGCTGCATCATCTGTGGGAGAGTCAGTGGCTGTAGGACGCTGGAGGAGGAAGAAGTCAAGACTGACCTGGAGGGAAGTGCCGAGAATGGTACGGCGGAGATTGCTGTTGGCCTTCCAGAGGGAGCCCTTGAAGCAGTTTGCCCAGGATGAGAGGTAGCTTCCCTGGGGGATGACCGAGAGTTCGTACTCGTCTGTGCAAGAGTCAGTGACGGTAAGCTGAGGATCAGAGAAGAAAAGATATACGGTTGGCAACGATCTCAGCCAGTTCCTGCTGGACGAACTGCGAGTCGACGGGCTGACCACGGACGGAAGCCAAAGCCTTAGCAGCCTTCTCGAGCTGGCCTTGCTTGACGAAGTAACGAGGCGACTCGGGCAGACAGGCGATACCACCACCAAGGATCAAAGCCCAGGCGAACTGGATGCCAATTGGGATGCGGTAAGAGCCACTGTCCATACGGTCTTGAGTACCGTAGACAACGCAAGATGCGAGTAGGAGACCGATGGTGATGCAGAACTGGTAGCAGGCGATCAGGGCGCCACGAACTTTCCTAGGACAAATCTCTGACATGTAGAGGATGACAATGGCCGATTCGAAACCGACACCGAGACCAGCGATGAAGCGACCGGCAGAGAGAAGAGAGACGCTGGTGGCGACAATTTCCATAATGACTCCGACCATGAAGATGAGGCAACCGATGATGATGGTGGTACGACGACCGATGAAGTCGGCAATGTCACCAGCGGCGAGAGCACCTGCATACTGTTAGCATGGTGAGGGATGAGTCGAAGGTACAGAAGACTTACCGAAGAAAGTACCAGCGGACAGGATAGAGGTGATCAAGGACTTGTCACTGGCAGAAATGACAAAGTCCTCGGCGGGGGTGTTGTAGGGAAGACCGGTAAAAGTGTGGATGGCATACTTCATACCCATGACACCGCTATGATGATGGTCAGTTGGGCTGATAGTTGAACGGTATGCGTGCAACTTACGAGATCCAGCCAATATCGTAGCCAAAGTAGATACCTCCAAAGGAAGCAAAAGCACACATCATGTAGGCTTTTGCCGTGACGGGAGCCTCGATGCGGTCGACATCGGCGGTACCGCGGAGAACAGGGGGTGCCATCTTGACTGAGTCTGTCTCAGGAGGACTTGCGGGTGGGATGGGATGGATATGGTCGGCGTCGTGCAAGTCACCACCACACTCTGGACAGACTTGACAGGTGGAAGATCTGAAGTTGACTGGAAAGACGGGTTCCTCTGGGATAGAGGGGATGTGGATGCCTCTAGGACGAGGGCGGGTAGGAAGCGACATTTATACACGAGTGTAAATGTCAAGGCGCGGTGAACGGGAAAGTGGGAGCAAACAAAGTTCCACAAGTTGCAAGTCGACAGCGCCCCGGGTTTGGGCAGGAACAGCCTTTCGCGTCACGCAGTTGGTGCTCCTTCCCTTTCCTTCTCTCCTTCTTTCGATCATGTGGGATCCCCGCGTTGGTGTTGCAAGCCACCGGACATGGACATCGTTCTTTTCCTCGAACTCAATCTGAGCAAACTCTATCTGCTTTCTCTTCCAGAAGAATTCCACGTGGATGCTGTCAATCTCTTTTTGTCATCGTCTATTCCTGGACCCTGCTGTACGACGTAAGTCTTGTTGCACAGGCTGAACTCGAGCAAACTTGTTTAGCAAGAGCATCTCCAATGCAGAGCCAGTCGCGCAAGTCAACCCACCAAGAGGCAAAGACGGTCAATCCCGAAACCAGCATACTTCATGGACCACCCGACCGCTGACTACAAAGGTCTAAATACACATCATTAGCGACAGGGCGTACTTCTTCTAATCACTAACGAGGACCAGACTCTTTGCTCACCACCCAAGCTCGACGCCCAGACGACTGGCCAAGCAAAAGGCGTCGACATTCTTCTGCTTGGCATATACCACCGTTCCACCGTTCTACCTCTTCTCACCACTTTAACCATGCTTTCCGACCTCCTTCATTTCATCAGAGTTTATGGAGGACTTTCTCCACGAGCTGGAATGTCACCCACAGAAAACGTTGAAGGTTGGAGATGGTTTCGGAACGAGAGAAAAGGACTTTGTCGGTGGTTGTACCTTCATAGGGCGTCGGCTCCCCCAGACACTTTTGCGTTTCCTCCTCCACGGCCGTTTCCTGGGGAAATGTCTGGGAAAACTTAGTTTCATCTTCCATGTCGCCGGCTGAGAAGACCAAGCGAAATACAATTTTCATCGGTCGCTTCCAGTCTTACAAATACACGGGCCAAGGAACTCTCTTCTCGAATGAAGATTTTGCAAAGAGATGGTCAAGATGGTGCTAAAGCTTGTCGAGTCCTGTCTGCGAAGTGCCTTGGGCGGGTCGAGGAGAAACTCGAACAAAGCATTCAGCCACTTCAAGACAGGACGGGTAGCTCAGTGCTGCAGGGCGACAGCAGTCCAAGTCCCCAAGGGTAGTCTTTCACGGCTTGATGCCTCTTGGAAGAGTGCGCCATGATGCACGATCCTCGCAAGGCTCACAGGCTGGAGGCTGACGGGTTTGAAGCGCTCATGCGTGCAGCCGTCATTTGAGGTACCGGCATCGCTCCCTCGGTCGTATCTGGTTCCTGAAGCCTCGTCGCGAACATGATGCTGTCGCTAATCGAAATATGTCGCTCCACATGTGTCGTGCATTGTGCACTCCACCCTGACTTGTGCTCGTAGGAAGAAAGAAGAAGGCGCCCCACCCGGCTTGCGACCGAGAAGCCATCGCGGCCAAATCTCGGGGTGACGCCAGAGTACATATATGGACACAAGGGTCTCTCACCAACAACATCCGATATGGTCTAGTGGCTAGGATTTCTCGCTCTCAAACAGTTCGAAAGAACGACCAGGTCCGAGGAGGCCGGGGTTCAATTCCCCGTGTCGGAATGTCTTCTTTTGCTCATCTCGCATAGACAATCGAGGCCGTACTACGTTGGTGGATGGGCAAACTTTTTTCTGGTGGCTGCGCCGAGGCTTCGAATTTTTTAGTTGTGGGGGACGTGGACAGGGTGGGACCCTTGACAATCATTTTTTGGATGGAAAAGGCGATTGGCGACGACGCAGAAGTGCTATCAGATATGATCGACTGGTATCAGATAGCATGGAAGTGAGAATCATGCTCTAAGCATTATCGTATGGGTCGAAGATAGATTGGGCTGTGTGTCTTGAGTTGGTTGTTTTCGAAAGCTGTATTTTGGAAAATGGGTTGATTAGCATCCAAACAATCTGAACATTCTAGCTCACAGCATGCAGATAGTATCTCTACCCTCTAGTTAGACAGGATGTCCCTATACATCACGGACTACTTTCTTTTGGCTTTCACAATACCCTTGGCCTCAGATTCTGCCATTGTTGATGCCTTTTCCCATTATTCTGCTGCCTCGGCAAGACGAAGCGACCACGAAACAGCAGGAACAGCCGAAGCCCGCGACACTTCCGCGCCCTCTGCGGCTCTGCCAACTTCTTCCTTTTCTACCACGACGACACGAAACACTCGAGTATTATAAATCGACCTTGGAATCGACCTCAGGATTCTATATGAAGATGCACCGTTCCCCCTAGCTGTTGTTGCGCGGCTTTGGTGGATCTGCCACGTCTTTGCAGAGGAGTCTCTGACGACCGACGCGCTTGGCAGAGAATTGGGTGCGTCAGCTATTCTGTTTGGTCACCTTTCTACGCAAGGCTGTTGCGGACACCACGACTTCATCACTGCATAGGTTCGTTGATGGACGGGCTCTTCAACAGTGCAGAATTTGCCATTCTGACAGCCCGGATGTGGTTGATGCCTCATGCTCTTGTCCTCTGCACGCGTCGCGACTCTGGCGGAACAAGAGCATGGCGAGTCGTGCTGTTTCAGCTGCTCATGGTGATCTGCAAAATGACTACTGGAGTATCGCGGCTCCATGTTCTTTCAGCAGTCAAATATTTCGGACACGCTGCCTTCATTGCGACTCAACTTTGTTGATGAGCGACACGCTCCCTTGTATCGATTTGGACAGGGCTTTGCCAGGTTAAGTACCAGCAGCTGCCCTGACTCGAGCAAATACAACGATCACTCGAAGAAACGGCCTCCTGAAGTCGTCAGCTTTGACTGAGCCTCATCAGTTTCGCAACGACTTGCATACATACCACTGCAGGGCACAGGATGTCATGAGGACTCTGAAACGCCAAGGTGGGTATGCTAACCGTGGTTGTCTGCTAATTGCATACAGCAATATCAGAAAAGGTAGGTCCTACTCAAGGTGTGCTTTTGCGTGCTCGTTTACGCTATTCCATGCTTCCTTGCCTTGTTGCCATGTTCCCCTTTGTGTTTTTCTTGTCACTCCTTTCGAACATCCTTCCCGCTCTTTCGGATGTTCCGCCCTTCCTCAACAGCGAAGACTACCAATTCAGCAAATATGGTCCATACCCTCGCCAACGCTTCTTCTCCGACCCGGAAGTCATAGCGCCAGTTCCAAACATCATCGTCCCTCCTCAACAAGGCATATCTCCAGAACAGCTCGTTAGCTGGGCACCACACGGCGATCAAGTTCCTATCCACGGCCCGCAACTGCTCGATACAGAGACTCTCTCAGTTGTCTACCAAGCTCCAGCCTTTGATGAAGACAATTTCGGCATCTCAGTGCAGAGTTGCAATGGCTCTGATTATCTGGTCTGGTGGTCTGGCACGAATATTGACGGAAGAGCTGCTGGGCACTTTTACATGCTGAACTCGACATATCACTCCGTCTTCAATATCTCCTCTGTAGGTTTGAAGTTGGCAGATGCCCATGACATCTTCATTACACCTGATTGTCATGCTGTAATCACAGTCTACGAACCTAAACCTTTTGAACTGGAAGATTTCGGTCTACAAGATAATTCCTGGCTACTGGATTCGTACATTCAAGAGATTGATCTTGCGACAAATGAGCTGGTGTTCCAATGGCGAGCTTCTGACCACATCGATCTTCACGAAAGCCTATGGTTGCCTCAAATCGCCGGAGAGGGCGCAGAGTGGCAAGGCTTACGCAAACAAAATGCTTGGGATTTCTTTCACATCAACAGTGTGGAAAAGGATTGGAAGGGCAACTTCTTGATCTCGGCTAGACATACGAATGCGATCTACTACATCGATGGTGTGGATGGGAGTGTGCTGTGGACGTTGGGTGGGAAAAGAAACCAATTTGAGGATCTGAATGACGGGTATGCTACTGACTTCTCGTGGCAACATCATGTTAGGTGGGTAGATGAGGAATTGACCACCATCAGTGTCTTCGATGATAGAAATTGCCGGCGAGCCATCCTTCCTACACTCCTTGACTAGCGCGGTACTGATAGTAGCAGATACATAAAGTCCACCGACCCCATTTCCCGCGGCGCCCTCATCACCCTCGATTTTGATGCCATGACAGCCTCGCTCAAACACAACTACCGCGCTGCCTCTCACATCGAATCCTTCCGCAAAGGAAGCATGCAGGTCCTTCCTTCCTCAAACGTTCTATTGGGATTTGGCAACCAACCCGCTTCCACCGAATATGCTCCCAACGGCACAATACTCCATAATGTCCACATGGGCCCTGTAATGGCTGGTTATGACAGAGAGACGGCGGATAATTACCGCAGTTTGAAAGTCAACTGGACCGGAACACCACACTGGAGTCCCAAGATCGCTGCTGGACCTACTCTAGTCAACGCGACTGATCTAATGGACGCGGCTGATGGAAGTGTGAGAGACTGGGTTGAGGCGAGGAATGATACAGTCTACATGAGTTGGAACGGCGCTACGGAGATGAAGGGATGGATGGTCTTCGCTGCTGCCCATCCGTTGGAACTCGACAGTATGGCCTCACTATTCGCTACGGTCAACAAGACTAGCTTCGAGACTGGTGTGCTTATTGGCAGAGGAGAGAATAGTACACGGTTCTTGCGTGCTGTAGCTTTGGATAAAGACGAGAAGATGATGAAGGCGACACCGATTCTGGACATGGAGACCGGCCTGAGTTATGAGCATGCCAAGGACATTCTCATGGGCGATGGTGGAAGTTGGTGGAGTGGTGAGCAAGCAGAGCAGTGGGATGCTGCTGTACTCGCAGCTCTCGAAGAGGTGGACAGTCTTGTGAGGCTTCGACAGGAGTGGGACATGCACATATCTCGCGGCGAGAAGAGCGAGGTCCTGTTGCCAGCAGTGCTGGGCCTCGCCGCAGCTTTCGCCTTGCTGGCCTGGTATGGACGGAATCAACTTATCAAGGCGTTCGAAGACAAGTATGCGGTCTTGAGTTCACAACGGCAGGACGAGGAGGAAGACATTGGCGAGCGGACAAGGCTCAGAGACACAGACGAAGAAACAGGTCTCGACGACTCGCCAGAAAGAAAAGGCATAAGGAGTAAGTTGCAACTCATGTACTCATGGCGGCAGTAGATACTCTTGTATCATATCATCATCAATCTCCACCTATGACCATCTCACCACTCTACTCAGGCACCTTGACCCCCGAGATGCCCTCAAGTATCTTCAACAACTTCTCCTGTGTCTCCACATCTCTTGCCTCATCCCTAAACTCTCTCTCCCTTTTCTGATACCAATGCCCCACCTCTTTCCTCCCAGCTTCTCCTTCTCCCGTGCAGACCATCCCAAACGTCTCCACCGCAGCATCCAAATCATCCATCGCATTCTCACCCCCCATCTTCGTCTTCACCCACCCCGGATCCACACTATGACAAGCAATCCCAAAGTGTCTGGCGAAAGCAAACGCAAACATGATATTATGCAACTTACTGTCCGCATAAGCCTGTCCTGCATTCCACTCTCCCTCACCCCTCTCCCGCCATGTGATATCTTTGAGCTCCGCATCACCCCCTTGATGCAATTGCGAAGACACGAATACCAATCTCTTGGGTTTGGCCATCAGGCAGGAAAGCATATACGGCGCTATCGTGTTTACGGCAACCAATGCTGGCATCTCATCTTCTGTTTTCCTGAACGGTCCTAGATAGAGACCAGCATTGTGCATTATGCAATCGTAAGGGCCGTGTTTATCTGCTTCGAGGGCGAATGCGCGGATGCCGGCGAGTGTGGACAGGTCGCCTATGACGGTTGCGTGGGCTCGGGGGCAGGATTGCGAGGCGTGGGTTGCGCGGGTGGGGTTTCGGGCGTGGAGGACGATTTGGTGGGTGGGGGAGAGGAGGCGGGCGGTTAGGAGACCGAGGCCATCGCTGGAGCCGGTGATGAGGATGCGCATTTTGGTTGGGTGAGATTGGAAGGTGCGGTTGTGGTATGGTGGTGGTGTGTTTGGAAGGAGCGTGTTGAGGTATCAAGGTGTTTTTCGGGGCTCGAGGAATGCTTGCGTCATGTGGGACAAAAGTGTTGGCCAGGAGTCGAGCTCCTTCGTTTCGCAGCTCCTCGAGCGAGTTCTTCCACGTCTTCACGTCAGAGTCGTCATTAGCAGGTATCTAGGCTTGTCAGCGTGGTGTCAGCTACAACTGTATTCTCTCGATTTGATTGCGATGTGTCGGCCCCAATCCGACTTTGCGACAACAAAGGCGTGGACGAAGCGTGTCCCCGGGCGCAATCTTGACGACGACGGTCGAGAAAGGCAGCGTCTCATTCAATCGCAACGACATCAAGCAAATGCCGTCGTTTATCTTCCATATACTAATTCCAGCCTTCCTGTGCATTCTCCGCATCTTTCAAGCCAGGTTGAGTCAACATCGCCCCTCGCGACATCTCAATACCGAAGACCCCATGGCATACCGCAACGACTTTAACCGAACCCCGCACACCTCCTCCAACCTTGGACCTGATCAACACTGCATTCGCTCGTGTTTACCTTGCTTCCCTTGACGTAGTATGGTATAGTCGCATGATCTCCGTACTCTCCGGAAGAATTGTTGGAAATGGGCAAGTACAAAAGGAAAAGTATCGCTGGGTTCATGACAAGGTAGGTGCTTCATCAAGCTCTGCATCATGGTCAAGTCATCACATCTTGCTCTGAGCGCGGTGCTCGCTGTTGCTGCGATTGCTACTGACGTCTCTGTCCCCAATCATCTTCCTACTCGACAGCTCCTGCAAGATGCCTATGCCTACTCTCTGGAACCAGTTTGGACCCAGGATTACATTTCATCCAACTTGACGCGCAACCTCATGAACGTCATTGCCGACATCACTGGAAAGCCACCGACATTCCGTGTAGGAGGCAACACTGGTGACCAAACGTACTACCACCCTGAGCTGAACGTCTCTGCCGTGGCGCTGCCAAACACGACCGTCACAAACACGTTCAACATCAGCAATGCCTGGTTTGAGCAATGGGGCAGCTACTTCCCGCAGGGAACAGACTTCCTCTACACGTTGAACCTCAAGGACAATTCGAGCGCTTGGGCGAATGCTGTCCAGGAAGCTGCCGCCGCATACAGTGTGCTCGGTGACAAGCTCAAGCTGTTTGAACTCGGCAACGAGATTGACCACTTCATCAACAAGGGCTGGCGACCCTCAACCTGGGATGTTGCCATGTACATTCAACAGTGGCGCAACATCTCTGATCAGATTGTCCACTCTTCCTGGTACGAAGCCGCAGACCGGCCACCCAAATTCCAAGCCGCCGTCTTCGCCGACCCTCCGTGGGTGCCCGATCAACAAGACGAGATTGACGACTTCGACATCATCAACCTCACGCGTGCTGGCTTGACTGAGCATGACAAGGTTGGATCATATGCTGTACATCTATACCCTCAGTCCACCTGCGACACGACACGCTGGTATCGCTTGAGTCTTGATCTGTTGTCAAACCACAGTGTTCTCTGGCACAACGTCTCTCAGTACGTTCCGCAAGTCGCCGCAGCCGACAAAGCAGGGATTCCACTCGTTTTTGGCGAGACCAACTCAGCCTCATGTTCCGGTCAAAGCGGCATTAGCGACACCTTCGGCGCTGCTCTCTGGAATGTCGACTACGTCCTGCTGGCTGCCAGCATTGGCATGCCCAAGGTCTACTTCCACCTGGGTGCCAACGCCGAGTACTCAAGTTTCGTCCCTTTGCCCTATCAACACAAGAACGAAAGTCTCTCAGCAGGGATCAGGAGTCTCTTCTATGGCCACTACTTCACAGCCCACGTCCTCGCTTCCGACACTCAACAGCGCATCGCCCAGATCCCCTCAGCGAACACCTCCGACTTCAGTGGTTATGCCATCTACTCATCCGGTCATCACCATCGTCACAGCGAAGATCTCAACAAACTCGTCTTTATCGATCTACAAGTCTGGAACGGCACACAGGGTCTTTCCAA
Source organism: Aureobasidium leucospermi (assembly GCA_019775405.1). Taxonomy (NCBI): domain Eukaryota; kingdom Fungi; phylum Ascomycota; class Dothideomycetes; order Dothideales; family Saccotheciaceae; genus Aureobasidium; species Aureobasidium leucospermi. Next base: position 290,339 of record JACWFU010000002.1, read on the forward strand.
CCCATCCACCCTCAGCACCACTGACTCGACCTTCCACTCCGCGGGCCAACGTCCCGTCCGCGAAGTTTCCATCAGCACGTCTTGGAAACAAGGCACTTGTCTCGCCATCACACGCCTCCAAGCTCCTGGCACGAATGCAAAGAGTGAAATCAATGTTTCTGGTGTCAGCTTCGAATCACAGACGGGAAAGCAGGTCGGCGAGTTACAGAAAGAGCAAGTTGTGGTCGGCAAAAATGGACAAGTTTGCTTTGTAATGCAGGCTACTGAGGCTGTGTTGATAGAAAGGAAATAGGTGACTACCCAGTAATAGCAGATCTATCGATGTCCAGGCCTTGTTCGCCTTGGTTTTCTTTCCTGGTCGTGTGGTCTTGTCTCACCTCGGCCGAGTTTTATGAGTCGTGATTTGCTCAATGACCATGAATCGATTTTTTTTTATTGAAAGCCTTCTTTTTTTGACTTGCGAGGGGTTTGTCGCAAGCGATCTTCTTCTTCTTCGGACTGAGACTTTTGAAAAGGTTGATAGATGAAACGATGATATTCGCTTGTGGGAATGTTATAATATATTTGGTTTCTGTGATCGACGGGCACGACAGAAGGTTGAGTGGTTTGTGGGAGAAAATGTGTTTGATGGGGAGTATGATATGGTGGTTATTTCGATGATGAGGGGAGGCGCGTGCACGGATCATGACGACCCCCCCCTTGGCTTCTGACACCTATCCACCCGTGTCAAGCCATGTCGTCTCCCTTCTTCCTTTCTAGCACGACTTCATCTACAGAAGACAACAAACTCCTGGATCAGCGATTCGATCATCGCGGATTTGACTCGTTGGAGTTTGGGAAGAGGCTTGGTATCTTGGTAATCATCTCTCTGCTGCGTAGGATCAACAGGAGTCTATCGCCGGCGACTTGTGTCTCCGAAGGAAAAGCTGGGCGTCCTAATCTAAGGGGGCCTTGTCGTGACTCGTCCACTCACCAAATTGTAGATTGCCGTTTTCTGCTTCTCCCACGTTGCCGATCATTTTTCCAGGCGTTCCTTCTGCAGCGAAAAAACAGCCACCCTGCATCCGACGTTGTGGGATTGGGATTCTCTTGTGGAGGTTTATTGATCCTGCATCCTTCACCTCTATATCGACGACCTTTTTCTCTTACAACTGTCGCATGCTGTCTATGTTTCATGTTTCCAAGGAGTCGACGCTTGACACGTGGGCGTCCACCACTTTACAGACGGACCAAGACGGCAGACTCCGATAGATTGCTTGAGCAAAGCACAGAGTCAACTCAGGACTGAGCTTTCGAACATCTCACCCAATCCAGCATGGTGATCTTTCGCCGAACTAAAAGGACAGACCAATTGGCAATTGGTTGGAGTCCAACCCCACGAAGGGAAACCTGATTAGGAACACCACTACAAGCTTTGACTCGGTCGGTACTTCTCCTTGGACCCCTTCCTTCTTCGCCCGTTCGGCTAGAGGAATAGAAGAGGGGAATGATGTTCGCCTTACTTCTTGGTCTGTTATAGTAGGGCGAAGCAAGCAGCGCGACATGTTCTGTGGTTTCATATAGTAGGTCTTCCTCGGCCCTCCCAGAGAGCTGAGACTTTTGCGACTTCCAGTTTTCCTTTTTCCCACTCTCTCTACCACTTGAATCATGTCATCTTGATAACCTCCAACTCTCTTTTTATAACCTCATTTCGTTCTGTTTTTGTTACTCGCTCCTTTCGTTCATAGGGGAACACCACATGTCAACAACAGATGGGCACAGATGACCGAAGCGGCCAGATTCTGGGCGTGGCTATAGCTTTCTTGGTTCCGACTGCCATATCAACTGGCCTGCGAGTATACACCAGGTTGGTCATGAGATCGTGTTGCCTAGCTTGCGAATACTGATGGTGAATTACAGGACAAAAATCTTGGGCAATCAGATTGGTCGTGATGATGTAGCTATGGTAGCGGCCTTCGCGCTGTACCTCACCTACCTCGTCTGCCAACTCTGCGGTGTTGCACATGGAAGTGGGAAGAAAAGGAAACTGTTGAATAATGACGATGCGCAAACAGCTTTGATGGTTCGTCCTACATCACCTCAACTCATCGAACACACACTGATGGACGATGTCTAGTACTGGTTCTTCTGCGAAATCTCATACACCCTCGCCACAGCAACATTGAAGATTAGCATCGGTCTCTTCCTCCTCCGCATCGCCGTTGTTCGAACGCATATCTGGATCATCCGCTGGATCATGATCTTTAACGTCATCTTTGCGGTCCCTTACTGCCTTCTGGTCACTTTTCAGTGCCGGCCCATATCTTTCTGGTGGGACTTGCATCCTGATCATCATGGCAAATGCCTCTCGCCTACCGTCATCGTTATCAACACCTATATCATATCCGTACTCAATAGTGTCGCGGACTGGACTTTTGGAGTGCTGCCATTCTTCATCGTCAGGAAATTGCAGATGAAACGACAGACCAAAGTTTTGGTCGCCAGTATTCTTGGATTCGCCGCTTTGTAAGTTTGACCATTACAGATCTCTCTTTCTGGGGACCAAGAGATGAGCAAGTTGCTGATACAGATATCTCAATCAGAGGAAGCACAGCAACAATCATCCGCACCCCTTTCGTCCACACCCTCAAAGACTTCAAAGGCGAATTCCTCTACAACACCTCCGACGTCGCAATCTGGACGACAGTCGAACTAGGCATCGGCGCCACCGCCGCAAATGCAGCATGTCTACGCCCTTTACTCTCCCGCGTCCGCTCCCATCTCCGCGGCGGCTTACCTTCTTCCACCGGCGGATCAAAACCCCTCGGCAATGGCACATTTTCCCGCCGCAGCAAACGACGCATGGAATTGGATCCTGAGGCTCTGGTCACATTGGACGAACTACGCGCTGGTGGTGCAGAGGCTGGGAAGACTGAAGTGCGCATTCATGGTGGGTTTGCGCAAGAAGCACCACCTTTGCCTTCGCCTGGGCTCGCGGGAGCTTGGAAGACTAGAGAGATCGTGCAGAGTGTGGAGATAAGGACGGATAGGGATAGTAGTGATGATGGGAGTAGTGGACATAGTAGAGATGGTGGTGGTGGTAGAAGTGGAATCGGAATGGGTGCAAGGGGCAGGGTGGATACTATTACCGAGGATCAGGAGGCTGGTAGGGCTACGGTGCCTTATGAACGGTTATAACATTTTTATGAGTATTGTGTGTAGGTTTCGGGTTAATTATTTTTTCTTTCTTTCTGTCCTTTTACTTGATGAGTTAGTGTCTTTTTTGTGTCCTTGTTCAATCTATGGAAGTGGTAAGTAGCAAAGGGAAGAAAAGGCAGAGATGCTAATTTGATGCGTATATTATTTGTTTTTCTAAATAGTCTTCGAGGTCTAGGGCTATAGATCTGGCTACTACTAGACTAACAAACCTTGACAACGATTGGTTTATACGGGTATCGATCACATCTAGTAGGATACTACGTACACTCTTTAGAGCAAGTTTCCTATCTCTTTCCCTTTTCCGAAATCTTAAGCTTTGCTATACCCGTTACATACTCATTAAGCAGCGAGGAGCACGAGTTTTGACCTTAGAGCTTAATCTTCTACATTTGATCTCTCTATTCTCTAGTGACCTGGTCCTTCCAGGAAAAGATAAAATGGATCGCAGTCGTTGTTATAAACTTCTAAGTGACGCAGATAAGGAACGAAACTGGTGAGCTTGTTGGCCCAAGTATCTATAGCTTGAGATGCACTGTGCATGATTGTCAAATCGGGAGAAACTCCATGTATGAATCACTCAGAGATTTGACCCGCAAAGTCTCCAGGCCAGTGACTTGACAGAGAGCCAGAATGAAGTGTCTGGTGTTGAATTCCAACGAGTTCCAGACTCCTAAGCTTTGGCGTGATGAGATGGCTGATGTTGATGCCTTTTCCATCCCTGCGGGTGCAAGCATTGTAGTGTTCATTCTTGGGCTGAGTGGTAGAGTTGGGGAACCAATCCGGTAGATCATACCAGTATTCAGAGAACTTGATGGTGATGTCGCGAGCGTGAGCCATGTAGCTGGCCTTGATCTTTTTGTCGTTCATGTCGAGCAAATTCTTGAAGCGCTGGTTGTTGAACGTTCTCCAATGCACGTTGATGGCGGGATCCTTGAAACTCTTGCAGGTCTTGATGCAGGCGAGGGCATTATCGGGTATCAGACGAAAGGTACGTATAAGGATCTCAGGCGGTAGTCTGGTAGCGTGGTCGCTTCCATCCGCCATGGGGTGCGCAGGGTTGAGGCGAATCTTGTACAACTTCTCGATTTGGGTTTCCATAGTTGATGGATCCAGGAGAAATCCGAGTTTCGTCGATGCGCGTGATGCGACTGGAAATTGTGTTAGTTGAGGAGGGAGCAAAGAAGGGTTCATACGCGTACGGAAACTGCAGCGCAAGGTATGTGTTTTGTTGAACGAGAGCAAGAAAGCAACGATCGAAAATCGACGAAAAGATCTCGAGGACGGCGCGGTAAGCGAATGTCTGCTCCACCAAACGTTCCGGCATAGCAACCATTCGAAATCCAGGAGCCCACGTTTCGACGCTTTGCAATCATCGCCGGGTCTCGATACAACGCATGCTGGAATTCACGAACAACCACAACAGAAATCCCACGATCTGGCGCCATCAAATTCATCAAATTCATCTGCTCCTGCTCCTGCGCTATCACCTCCTGACTTATCTCATCAGCGTTACTGCATTTGCTCACACTCAATACACGTGGTCGCAACCATGACAGACGGAGTTAACCATGCCCTCGAACAATTGCCTGAGCCTGTGCTAAACCCGGCGACTCCTCCTTCTGATAGATCTTCACCATTCGGCAACGTGCCTGATCATCTACTCGGCGAAGTCTTCCAATACCTGGACTCCAAGGATCATTGCAAAGCGGTCATGAAGACCTGCCAGCGCTTCACCGCACCAGCTAGAAATGTCTGCTGGAAATAATCCGAAATGCGCAACTACATGGCACTGCTCAACATGAACGGCCGCCCGGACTTTGGCTACGCAAGGATGATTCGCTCGCAAGAGTTGGTCTTTGGGCCCGGAGGTCCCGACCCCTCGGCCATGCGCATGCCCCTTCCCCTTCTGGAACACCTTACCATTAGGCACGACCAACTGCACGTCCAGGTCAACCCAGTCGTCGTCAGCGGGCTCATCACCCCCCGACTCAAGAGCCTTGAGGTTCGCCACGGCAGAACGGACAATTTCATCCCTGCACTGGCTCAAGCTCAACAGCTTACCCAGCTCCTCATCCGCGAGGATGTCGAGGTGGTTGGTGGCGACCCTCAAGCCTTCGGCGATCTCGTTCGGTTAATGCCCTCCCTTACGCATGTTTCAACTGGATCGCTTTGCTCGGGCCAGGTCTTCGTTGAACTTGCTCGCCTCCCCATCATGGAGCAACTCTCGATGTACAGTCACACAGACGTCGATATTGACGACACAATCCAGGCCCTGGAAGCCCCCCAGGCCTTCAGTAATCTGAAGAGCCTATACATCACCATGCAGGCAAGCGCTGCCGCAATCCTCCTCCCACTTCTCCGCCGCCTCGAGGCACTCACGATACACATCAACTCCGTCCTCACAGGAGGCGAAGATCACGGGCAAATCATCCCTGCGATATTCAACGCCTTACAAGATAAGAGCTTGGTAAGCCTCAACATCTCCTTCGCCATGGAGGTCCAGACAAATGCCACAGCCGAGATGTTTGATCCTCTGCGTGCTTCAAAAAGTTTGAAGCGACTGCTTATAACCCACAACTTCTTGGGGATGGAGAATATCAGTCTCGACCATGTGCTCCCTGTCTCTAGCCCCATCGAGTCACTTGTCATCTGGTACTTCGGCCACGACCTTGAAATCGAGGCATTGACCCACATCGGGTCCCGCTATCCCAGATTGCGAGAATTGGACTTATTGGGCGACTTTGACTTGGATCAACTCCCTCTCAACAACGACAACAGCAACGGCCCCTTATTCTCTGCCTTACAGAACTTGAGCTTGACTCAAACCAGCCAAATCTTGATCGAAGAAACCGCGTAAGTCACTTCTTCCCTTTCGCTTTAAGTTTCCCACCTCTGCGAATTACTTTGCTAATGTAAAACCGTACAACAGAGATGCTCAAGTTAGATCTTGGGTTGACAAGTTGTTTGCCATTGCTCCTAACTTGCAATTCTTCGAATCAGTTGAAGGGTCCCTACACCCCAGTGTCAAGATGCGGTTCCTGCGACAAACAAACGGCATGACCAATTGTTTTTGGTCTCATCGATGGACCATCGATGATTGACCAGTCCTGAACGTCGAGGATCGAGCAAATCAACTTCAGCCTTTAAATAAGACCGAGGCGAGGAAGTACACATCTTATTCGAGCTCGATAGTGTATTGAGCGCAGATGATGTTGGCGGAGGAAATAATAGCGTGTCTTTTTTTGTTTCGATTGCAGTTCGAGCCAGTACATTCTGCCCCAACGTTACACTGTCTTCACGTAGCTTGATCTCATGGCGTACGCTACAAAACCCAAGACCGGTGCACTCTTTCCAAACTGTGCCTCAAAAATGCAACCACAAAGCACAAAGATCTTTTGATGAAAAACAATCCCATTGTCCACCGTTGTCCTTTGTGCCCTCGTTGCTGATCTTTCATGGAACGCCACAGTGCTTTGTCACTCAAGATACAGATCCCCTTGTTTGAGAACAAGTGCATTGTTCCAGAGCTGATGAGCTAACCCTAGACAGCGCAGACTGCTGAACTTCTACTATCCTTGCCTCTCTCGACGTGGTCTCGCATTCAGGCCCATTCTGCAGCCTTTGTGAAACAAACATCGGACTGCAGACATTCTTTCTCTTCATCGAGACACGAAAGAAATGCAAGAATGGTTGACGGGTGCTTGCGAGTGCTTGAATCAATACTTAATGCACCATCCCTGCTCCTCCTAGTCTCCTTTTCTTCACCATCAATACCAGACACACTAACACTAGCACCAACAACGAGGAAACGAAGACCAACAACACAACCAGATCAAAGAGCAAGTACTCTCCACAATGTCGTTCTACGCCAACCACTACTTCAACACTTATCCTACTCCGTACTTCTGTCGCCCCACTCCAATCTCCATCACCATTACTCCAATCGCCTTCGCCACACCCTTGACACCTTTAACACCCTCCTCCCCGTACCCCCATCCCGTCGATGCAGATGGCGATGTCTTCATGTGTGACAGCATAAACTACGACCCGGACACTGACACACCTATGCCTGACGCCCCTCCCCCTACTTCCATTCCTATCCCTACTACCCCTTCTTCTCCCCCTAAGCCCCCTACAAAGCCCAAGCCTACGATCAAGTTGAACTTTGCTAAAAAGCCAACTGTTTCTGACACTGGCTCGCCGGCTCCAAAATCGCCTACTAGTGCTGCTGCTAAAAGCCCGACGAGATCTACTGCTAGAAAATCCAGGGGTAGCAAAAGTGGTAAGAGTAGTAAGAGTAGTAGCAGTACTGCTCTATCTCCAATCTCCGAGAGTCCTACTAAACCTGTTAGAGGTATGGAGAGGTATTATAGAGGGTAAGTGTGTGTGGGCTAAGATGGAACTTAATTGACAAGAGATATAAACTGACAGATTAAGATACTGACCTTTGAGAGATTGTGATACTGACTTTCTCGAGGCATGTATGATTACTGCAATAACGAACCAGGTGTTCGGTGTTTACTTTTTTTGGATTTGATCAAGGATGTTAAGATAGCTGGTTTTTTTTGCGGTTCATCTTCGCTTCCAAATATGTATTGAATATAAAATCTTTTGTTTGCTGACAACTAATTCCTTCTACTTCCAAACTGGAATGTGAAACGTGTGACCTCTTAACGTACGATACTGGCAGAGAATATAGTGATGGTGTGAATGAAGCGAGGGTACCTACACCGAGAAGATTCCGCTGCTTCATTGTGCCAGGATGGTGACGGCATGCATGGAACAAACCCTGTGTATAATGCGCCGTGATATTATAGCTCCCAAGAGCGAGACTTCTGTTGAAAGCCTAATGCTTCACACGGAGTGGTCCATCGAGTGCTCCGGAGAACGGGCCAACGACTTCTGAGTACCAGAAGGATATTAAGATTCAAGAAACTTGCTTTCAGTAGTTTTTACCTGTCTTTGAATCTGTGAGTGAACCATTCGTCGAGTCCACCCAAAAAGTCCTTTTAGGAACACCGTGATGGTGGTTCGACCTTAGGCTACCCTCAATTGACGGATCCATTCATCAACTTCGAGGCTTCTTTGTGAAATGATTGTCTAGAGTCTTGACTGGGCCTTGACATTGTATTGTGATGGAAAAAATTGAGCAGTATGGATAGTGACTGCCTGACGTGGAAATAATACTTATAGGCCTTTCTTTCCCAATTCTGAACTTATTCTCTTCCCAAACATCACAAACAGCAATCAACAAGAACACAACACTTGAACCAAGCCTCCAACACGCAGCAATGGATTTCGCAGGCCCCTACTGCGACGTATGCTCTCAGTCCGGTCTCACACTTCCTTTGCCCTGCGGCAATTGTCGTTGGTGCATCGACTGCATTCAATCCCACTTCACGCTCGCCATCAAAGACAAGACCATGTGGCCTCCTACGTGCTGCAGTGAGGCTCCTATACCCATCTCATTCGTTCAAGGTATGCTGACACCCGACAGATACGCCACTGTTCTTCGTCGCGCTCAGGACTGGGCTCTGCTGACTACTCCACCAATATATTGCGCTAAGCCCTCTTGCTCCAAGCACCTCAATCCTCCCTCTGGACAGATCTGTCCTACCATTGACAACAACATCACATGCCCTGACTGTCAGACTCAGACCTGCACAGCATGCAAAATGCTGTCCCACGACGGTCCTTGTCAGCCTGACACAGTTAGAGAGCAGCTTCTGGCTCTCAAGTACGCACCCTGCCCCTTCTGTGGAAACATGATCGAGCTCATCGCCGGTTGTCAGGTGATGACTTGTGTTGAGCCCTGTAATCGCAAGTTCTGCTACCTCTGTCATCGTCTCTTGAACAAGTGTAGGGGAACTTGTGAAGGTTCTTGGGCTTTTGCGATGGAGCGCGCTGACTAAATCATCGTCCCTCCTGTTGATGTTGTATTGGCTACTGCCGAACAGGCTTCAGAGTAAGCACGCGATGGTCTTCTTGGTTTTGGTCATCTTCTCTACATCTGCTGCATTTTTGCCATGTTCCTCTGCAAGGCTGCTAGATCACCTTTTGCGACATCTCCAATAGATCTTGCTATACTTCTACTCTACTGTCTTCGAAATCGGCGTTTTCGGAGTTCATCGGTTCTCTTTTACATCAATCAATATTAATCTTTGTCTTCATTAAATGTCTCACCTCTTATTCTTGTGATTGTAAACTGTAATGCCTGCCTTTGTGGATCCATGTATCGTGATGGAAACGAATGAAAACCGAGCTTTGAGTGTTGCAAACTTATCATCAAGCTGCCAACAAACATGTGCGAGGATTGATTCATTTAGACAAGAACAAAAGACATGATTGATGCATCTAGACGTTTCCACCAATTTGCAAACCAGTAAAAGTGCGCGGTGAATCAAGCACGGTATTAGCAATCATTTGGGGGAAGAGCTAGTCTTTGTGCATGAAAGCAAAGAGATAGAAGATTTTGGTTGTCATTATCCCTTTTAAGAAGGAGCAAACAAGTTCACAGCAAATAAACCAGGGTATATATATGGGAGAGGACGGACGGTATAGTTGAGATTCTCATCTGCCAGACAACTCTCGATTCCTTTTCCCGCACTGGTATTCCTCACACACCTCACCTTTGCCGCCAGGGGCAGTGGTTCTATCTGGAGATCCTTGAATGGGTTTCGCCACCCGTATATATAACAACAACTATAGCACCACTCACCCACCATGTCTCACAACCAGGTCCCCAACGGCGACCAGCAAGGTATGCTCTACCCAAGATTCAATTCCGTACCAATGATCTCACTGACCAATTGTAGCACAGTAAGATGCCGTCGCTGCCACAGCCTGCGTTCGTGACAGTGCCTCTTCCGCCTCCGGTCCCTTAACAGCTTTCGCTCGCCAGTCGTATGCCTTGGACACAACAGAGGAAGTCCGCACGCATCGCTAGCCAGGACAATCGCTCTTCTCCGTTTCTTCGATTGCCTCAGGAGATCAGGCACACGATCTTGAAGATGTACTTTGTTTCGACTGCCTATAGGTACGAAAGTGGACACGCAGCAGCTAACGGCGGACACTGTGTCTCGATGTGTGGATCGTCGCCCCCTCTTTATTCTCTTTCTATATACTGTTTCGAGCGATCACCCTAAGCCGACTAGTATTTCGCCCTCCGGCCCATCTCTTGCTAGGGGTGTCCCATCAAGTTTTCTACCAACTTCCCGTGAACATCTCTTTTCCGTTGTTTTTTCTCGAAGAACGAAGATTAAGATGGCTGGAAAGAAGAACAACAAGGCTACTAGAAAGCCCAAGGCCCTAACCATGTCATCGTCGTCTCGTATCTCTACCGCCAAAGACTTGCGCAATGATCTACGACGCGCTGATCGAACAAGCCATTGACGAAGACAAACGCGCTTGCATAATTCTGGAAGACTTGTGAAAGACTTGCTTCCTCACGGGAACACGCCCCAATATCTATCGCCCCGCCGTCTAGCTTGTATATATCTTCGTCCCTAGGTCCCCTGCAATGACGCAGTCGACAATGGCATCATGGCATGCAGATGGAATCCAGCCAACCCAAAGCATCCTACGAGGCCCGTACGACTTCATTCAACTTATATAGACCTGTTCGGTCGTTCACTGCCTGAGGAATGCGCGGTGGTGTTGTCAACTCCCTAGCAACAGGACCTATGCCATCTTTACCCTTGACACGTTCGACTCTCAAGCGTTTTCGACTTACACGGAAAAATCCACTTCCATGCGCTCGACGTAGTATATATTTCTTCGGCCCACGACAACTCTTGAACCCAGCGGTATCGAGACTTGAAGCAAATCTGTCGGAGGCATACAAACCAACACGCCACAAACACCAGAAGAAAAAGCCGCCGAAGTCGCCGCCTTTGACCAAAAACTCTACAAAGTACAACTCGCAATGAACGAGTCTAAGTCGCTTGTCGCATGGAGAGAAGATTGCGCACACATCGCACCTGTCACAGACATCATTGACTCGATTTCCAGGGCTGCTCCCATTACTCCGGTCGATGATCATCAGGTTCCTTACACCTTTCCGGATCAAGTGTGTTTCTACTTTGCGGGAAGAGGCCGCTATATCATTGCCTAAGGTGAATCTAACAGCGGACAGCGACGTGGTCTACATTAACACCACCGTCACTGGCGGCTTGAACTGCCATCATGGCTTCCAAGATGCGCACAACCTTGACACGTACGTATATTGTATTCCTTGTTTCCCTTTCTTGTCCACAATCACCCCATTCACTCTCCCATTCGCTTGACGATGTACTGACACCGAACAGCGGCGTGATATATAATGACACCACGGTCACCGGCACCTTCATGGGCCATCAAATCTTCGAAGATGTATACAACCGGGTCATCCGCCAGGAGCTGTTGGTAGTGCGCGTTCCTGAGATGGCTCACCGCAGAGTAAAAGAGATCGACTTAGTGGTTCGAGTGCCTTCCCTAGACCATCTCGGTTCATGGAAGAGTCCTCACCTTGTATTCGAGAAGGTCGCCAGTTTCGACCCGAACGTGATTGAGCTCTACCTGGTTGGCCCTTGCGCACCATCTCCTACTCGCTCGCCTAGCCTCTTCATGCACGGCATTACAGGAGCCGAAGATCACGAGCAAATCATCCCTGAGATATTCAACGCCTTATAAGACAAGAACTTGAAGCAACCCTGCATCTCCTTCGCCCTAGAAGTCCAAATGAATGTCACAGCCGCAGCCTTCAATCCTTTGCGTGTTTTGACAAGCCTAAAGCGATTGACCTCGCTCCAAATTACTGATGCTAGCCGCGTGGCACCAAACGCTGGTTCTTCGCAACCTCACAACTTACATCAAGCACAACACTTTCTCTGTCTTATAGACGCCGATCTCACGGTCCACTCGGAGTTGCATCGCATATTTTCCACAAAAGTCGGCTAAAACTTGGACTCTCTCCCCACAACTTTGAGGCTCAGCTGCAGATATAAAGTCTAGGGGTGGTTCCAAGCCTCAACTGCAGGTATGAATTACACAGTGTGCTTCCAAGAAAGGTCAGCGGCCTGAGCTACTTTCCACGCGGCAGTGCGATGTCAGAATGTATTTGCAAGTATATAAGATGCAAGAAATCTGGAGAGCGATCAGCATTCGCCCAAGCTTGGTTCGACTCAGGGTCGCTCAAGAGTCAAGACTCAGCGTCACCTGGGAAGTCGAGACCTCACTCTCATGGATGGTATCTCCTGCTCTCGACGCTGTACAATGTCGTTACCGTCGCCTCTTCAGTTCCACGTTGTCTTGGCCTTGAGCACCACTGAGGACTCTGAGCGTCCCTCCCTTCCAGTTGAGCTGCACTACAAAGTAATGATCATGGTACTTGCCGCGAAGGTTTATAGAGATCTTAGGATCAAATCAAGCAAGGTAATTATGCTTGCAAGCAAAGGGTGCAAAGAGTACCAAGAGAACCCGAGACTAGTCAACTTCAAGAAGGAGCAGCTAAACATTAAGGAGCAAAGCCATTAGCGCCGAAGCGAAGAAGACGCTACTTGATGGTTTAGTGATGAAATTCACCAAGCACGAGGACTTCGTTGTCTTTATGACCCAAAAGGTTAAGATGTTCGGACTGCCCTCCGCCATCAGATCTACGCAGTTCTCCTATCCCTCGTCTACCTAGAAAGGCTAACTCGATGGCCGATTACAAAGCCACCCTCTAGCGGGGCCGCCCTTGTCCTTCCTGTATTCTGCCTCTGCGTGGCGTTATATTAACATGGTATCCACGGCGACGGCGGTATTGAAGAAGATGACGACGACTTCACATCCAGGCAAACCGCTCGAAGCGCTGCCGCGAAAAAGCAATCGAAGGCCAAGACCAACTATCACCTGCCTCCCAAAAAGACATGCCTCTTCGAGGAAGAGAGCGATAGTGAGGACGAGCAGAAGAAAGAGCAGAAGAAGGGGCAGGGAAAGATTTCCTTATATCCGTCATCCTGCTGTGCACACGGGTAGATTTCGACCATGGGGTGATACCCACCATTCTTGTTGTCCACGACCGTGGCACGAAAGGTTGTAACGAAGAGAGATTGAATGCACTCGGTGTTGGCATGTCATCGATACTCAGACACTGGCCGAAGACTGTGCTTCAGAAATCGTACCTTTTGGCACGTCGTTAATACTTAGAAGCTAGCCCAAGTCTTTGAGCAACACCGTCGAAGGGTCAAAAGTGGTTTTAATGAGGTGTGCGGCCTTGGGCAAATGACGACCCAGTCTAAAATTACCTAAACTCCCAACGATCGTCCACTGCACCACAATGCACAGGATGACGCATGGGTGACAAGTAGTTCCATGATCTTTATAGTAAAGACGCGAGCTACTGAGCTAATGTCAGTGATGAATGGTCCCAATGTTTACATCCTTGGCCATGATTGAATGGTGTAATGCAAACACGGAATTACAAAATTAGTCGAGTATGCGGTGCAATCGGCAAAGGACTGCGAGATGTACTTACCCCCAGACGCACAAGTGGCACTTGGAGATGTTCGTTCGCCAGGAGAACTTCGTCACGCAATACTTCTGGCCTAATCTCGAGGTTCTCCACCTGACCAACTACAAGTCCACCTCAAGGATGTGAAGAACATGGCAGGAACCAAATTTGGAATCGACCTTCTTTGGCGTGAATCAAAGAGATGTCCGTAAGGCAAATTCTTTGTTACAAAAGCTGAATGGCGATCTAGCAGGATGATGCAAAATGTTAGACCCCGGATCCGGCCTATCAATGAATCTCAAGATTGCCATCAGTTTCCCACGAGTGAAGCCTCTAGGACTCGATGTCCTTCGATCTTGAGGATCAACTAATTCTCGCGCAAACACCACTCCCTAGTGCACACCATGAGCCGATTTACCAGGCAGGGAGATCCTGTTACGCCTCCGAATCGCAACAGAGACCTACAGAGCAAGCAGTCATCCCCTTACAAGGGCTCTCCAAAGAGTAATGCAGAAACAACGTCGTCCCCTGAGAATAGGCATCTTCTTGGTATTGATCTGATGGACATTGATGATGGGGATTTTGCATCCGGTGTCCCAGTATCAGGCATAGGGTCGGCAGCGACTACCTTGGCCTCGACTGCGAAGCCTTTACCCGATCTTCTCCATCTGCCAGATGAATTAAAACTCATGGTAATTGGGAATCTGGAGCCACAGAGTAAGACCACATTCAATCTTGCTCTGACTGTCAAGGAGTTGAAATGGATGGCAATGAGACAGCATTGGTCGATCATTGGAACCAAAAACGAATCGGCTCTCACAAGACTTCGGGCGGAAAATATCACTACGCAGCAGAACTACGTCGGTTTGATTCAGGACCTGACAATCAGAACAGATCTTCCGGTGGACTTCTCGCAATGCAGATTCAATAGTCTCCAGAAGCTCGTTGTAAGGGCACCCGACGAGTCTGCCTTCGACTTGGATCTTTCCACGTTCCTTGGACCGAACTTGACCGATATCAACCTCAAGCTCAATTTGAATAGGCAAGGTCCATGCATCATAAACTTCCTGCCGATGATGAACAGATCTCCATCTCTCAAGTCTATACAATTTGGCCTACCTTTCCACAACACTCACCCACATCATTTGCTAGAAGCCCTTGAGTCTTGTCCAAGACTTGAGACAGTACGCATCCATAGCCAGAGCGAGGATCTCATAGACGAATTTGTTTGGAGATATCTGGCCACAAACCACGCGCTGCGGAACTTCCTTTGGACTGGATTGGTGGATGTTCCATTCTTGGATATAGCACTGGAAAACATCCCTTATGGGCAGGTTCTGTTCTCCAACGTCACCCACCTGTACATGACAATCACATCAGGCGCAGCGGCTAAGCTCTTCCCACACCTGCAGAACCTGACGAGCTTGGCTCTTGTCATCAGAGACCACGGCGACATCCTCGAAAGTGTAGCGCGCTTGAACAACCTGAACAATCTGCACATCGAGTACGACTTGGATACTGATCTTACTGTAGCGTTACTCGCCCCTCTCCGCCACATGAATCTCACAAGATTTGTTCTTAGGCAGGACAATAGGTTCACACTGGATGGTTCTGCCATTCCGTTGTCAGCATTGCCGAACCTCTTTGGCTCTCATGCGACTATGGAACGTCTCGAATTCGCATGGCAAGGCAGTTTGTACTTTGACGATAATGCTCAAGACGTCCTGTGGGCTCTGGGCCGAGTCTACCCAAAGGTGAACTGGTGCTCCCTTACTGCCGCCTCTTTGCCGTCGAATTTGAGGCCTCCTAACGCTCATGCAGCTTATGCAGCTTATCCATCTATGTGGCCTAGTCTGCGTCGTCTTGACCTGTGGGAAATGATCGAGCCGGACTATGCAGATAACTAGTAAGTTCCCTTTGCTCATGTTGTCGAGTTATACTAATGTGATTAATCTAGCGCCAACTATTGCACTCATTTTGCGAATCAGATTATTCTTCATCTCCCTAACGTCAGCAAAATCACGGTAGCTCACAAGAAGCCATTCTGCACGAGAATCAAAAGAGAGTGCTCGAGCTTGGGCAAAATCATATAGCATATAGAAAAAGACGTTCGCGAGGTCGGAGGATGGTTGTACTAGACATTCACCGAGAATTCAGTGGAAGTAGAGAGAGCTTATAGCGCATGCGATCTTTTTGGTTGTTCTCGTTCAGGCGTAGTATAATGAATGATACACAAGGGACAGGAATGCTTCATATAAGATCACTGTGTTCGTATACATCCTCTGGGCTCTTGAAGATCGTCTAAGCAGTACTTCGGCTTCTACGTCTGATGACGACTTTCCCCTATCGTCTCCAGTTTACTGCACGGAAGGAATGTATAAATGCTGCAATCATCGAACCTTTTCTCCCGCCTCGCTCAATTGTTGCACTCTAATAGTCTTGTCTGGAAAATGACAGGGGCTATTGTCTTTCTTAACACTCCTCGTCCATGAAAATGTCTCGAAAAGCAGTCGATCTAAGCTCTTTGAACACTTGATATACCTGTCTAAGCATTATGCGATAAGCGGGACTAGTTGCGATCGACGACAAGGACTCCGTCGAGGGTCACCCGGGTGTTGACAGAGAGCTGCTCTAGATCGCTATATATGACACAACTTTGTTCGATTCAAGAAGCCTACGCTACAGAACTAGAGCCTATAACACTGTTGGGTGCGTATTCGGGGTTAATAATATGAAAATCGAACAATTCATATCTACAGTAAGTAGAGTTAAGTTTCGAATCCAGCATTTTCAAATTCGGGAATAGCCTCTTGGTATTCACTGACCCACGCCATCGATCACGATATCTAGCACACAGGTATTAGTTCGGTCTCCAGGCTTTACAATTTTGTTCAACTTTAACTTACCCCGTGGCTTGATCAGTGTGTGGAAGCGTTTCCATGACATAGTTGAACGTCAAGTACTGCAACTTTGGAAGTAAGGGCCCTACTACCGCGGAAACCTCTGCGGAAGCAGGGCGATAAACTGACACACTCATGGTAAGGCTCTCCAATTCCGGGTATGCTTTACCGATAATATCCATGACACGAATGGTGTCATTAACAAGGTACGCAGATTGATGCCAGCCAAACTCGAGGTGTCGAAGGGTCTGTTGAGATCCGAAGATGTGGCTTAGCTGGTTCATTTGGATGGCCGAACCGTTCACCGTGCAATGCGGATTCCCATCCTCATCGATCCGATAATCCGTTTCGATGTGAAGGCTAGTAAGATTCATGTCTCGCAAACCGGACAGGGTACCCCAGTCGAGTCTCACAGCGTCCGGACCAGTTTCGGTGCTTCCCGCAGCCCTGATATACAGCATGTCCAGGTTCTTCATCTCTCGAACTGACCTCAAGATATGAAGATTGTTCTGGTCGTATCTCAAAATCAACAGTGTGATGCTCTGCATGCGAGGAAGGAGCAAGGACCCAGCCACGTCCGAAAGATGGGCATCGAAACCGGTGAGACCAGTGAATAGTTCCTCATCTTCTTTCAGATCTTCCATGGTCTTCGCTATGGTGGCTTCATCGATAGACCTATCCCAGTCGAATTCTTGGATTCGGTCATTTTTTGCGAGATAGGCGAAAAGCTCAGGACTCATAAGGGGCCTTGCGTTGTAGCCGATCTCAAAAGTGTCCACCAGAGGACATGCTTTGAGACCTTCAACCAGATCCTGAGGATGGGCGTTGATGATAGCGCCAGTCAACTTAATCTCCCTCAAGAACGGTGCTCTGCTGAGTTGAGGCAAGAAGTTGCTGACAGTCCCATGGGTGAGCGCTGGATCTCCTCTTCTGATCGACAAATATTCCAGCTTTTGCTGTATGAATTGTGCAATAGGCAATTTCACGTGGGGTCCTACGCCACAGGTGTTCACCTCAAGCTCTCGCAGCTTCTGGAAGGCCAGATGCGAGAGGTCAATGCCATTGGAGGTGTTGACGCGGAGAACTTTGATCAAGTCTGCGTACAGCTGCTGCCTGATTGCCGGCACTCTCTCCACCAACTGCTTTATCCGCTGGTCATCGATAACGGTCTCCCAAAGGAACGCAATAGAGTAAGTCCAAAGAGTCTCGCTCCGTGTGGCCATGTTGCGAAGCTCCGGGTCGCCGAGGTACCTGAGGATGTTGATTTGAGTTTCGTTCGGAAGCCTGTCCCAGGGCGCAACGTAGCCATCAACGGGGAGGGAGGGGTCCCTGGTGTTCACTCCACTCCTTACTTTCTCACGCTCACGTCGCATGGAGGCGCTTAGGATGGGACTGTGCCCTGAGCCGGCTGAGTTGCTGGATCTGCTCATCCTGGAGTACGGTCTGAAGACAATAAATTTCCGAAGCTTCTGCTGGATGTGGTAAGGGAGTGAAACGGTAAGAGCGTAACTACAGGTCCATTTATGTATCGTGGGATTTTGTCGAGGCTCATTGACAGTTCAAAGAGTTTTCCGCATCCGGCGGTCATTCGGGCTTTCGACCGTCTCAGTGTTGACCAAGTCGTGAAGGCTGGAACAATGAAACAGCGTTGATCAACCGAAGTTGGGCTTTGGCACCCCGACTGGTCTGGAACTACCTTACGTCGAGGTAACACACTCCTTGGCTCTCATCCAAGGTTGTAAAGATGGCATGAACACACTTTTCGTCAAATATTCGAACGAACAAGCTGCAATTTCCAAGTTTTGGTACATACTGGTTTCTATTTACCACCATGATCCATCATCAACCACGGCAGAAACTCATGCATCAACGGTAAAGGACATAACGCGGAAACATGTAGAGATATTCCCCCCCAAGCCGGGCCATATCACGGCGCATTCTCTTAATGCGTCGAACATCACGCCACACAAATTTGGTAAAGTCCTGGTCATTCACTGATTCCAATACCGACAGATTTGGGAAATGGTAATCGATCTTTTCGGCAATAATGCGAACGTCACGATTGCTAGACAATGTTGTCAGTACAAGATAGGCGTCGAAAAGATGATCTAGCTACTTACTAATTGGTATTCTGGGGTGGTTGAGCTGGCTGCGCAATCCTCTCAATGGTCAGAACCCTCAAGTTCATATTCAGGGGTATGTCCGGGGTTCGTAGGAAGTCGATGGCGGCGCAAGGGGCGACCAGGGTGAGCTCGCGCACGTTCGGGTAGAAACGGGCGATCTTCTCGAGTACAAGGTGAGGACTATATTGCAGGAAAGAGATGATATGTGCTGAAGAAGAGCTTCCTTGCCACGCGAAAGTAAGCTCTGAGAGTGTAAGATGGTTGCCGAATAGATAATCCAGCTGGTCAGCCTGGATTTCAGACCCGTCTATCGCAGCGCCGGCGGCCGCATCTATTTTGAATCTTTGCAAATTCATGTTCTGGAGGCCAGCTAGTACGTGACGATTGAGGGGCATACTCCTCATGCATTGAAGCTCAAGGATTACCAGTCGAGGCATTTCTGCGACCCAGGTAAGAATGTCGCTGGGCTCGGAGATGCGGAGACTCATCGCCTCTGTTGCTTTCATCCGGGGGAACAGGAGCTTCGCTGCAGAGGGGTTGACGTGTAGATATGCTGTGGCTAGATGGTCGAATATAGTTCGATGCGCAGGTAGCGAGGCGATCGTAGGTTCCAAAAGAAGATGGCCAATCTCAGCACCGAGTTCAAATTCCGAGAGGCGGGCTACGAGGGCGAGGTGTGCAAAGACAGCCGGATCTACGAGAGACTCTGATTCGCCGGCGACTTTGAAGATCTCCAACAGCGGGCAGGCTTGTAGTGCTCTGAGCAGCTGGGCGCTCGTGGCATTCTCGATCTTGATGCCGATGTTAAGCTCCTTAAGACACGGTGTTTGGGTCGCCAGCAGTGGTAGAATGTTAGACACCAGTCCGTGGCCTTGATCACCTTGTAAGGTCAGAAGTACGAGTTCTGGCTGGATGAAACCGTCGATGTTAGCGACATTGGTCGTTCCTGGTTGGACGCCCTTCTCAATCACATGCAGTCTGTTGAGATGAGGAAATCTCAATCCTCTAAAGTCGTGCCCATCGATTATCCAAACATGAAGCTCTCGCATCCGATCTACGAATTGCTGTCGCTGCTGCGGTGGGTAGATGAAGAGATATGCTACATGTTGTGGGTGCTCGGCGATTTTCCATATCTCTGACAAAGCTAAGTCCCGGGTCGCTCTTTCGATTTGCGAGAGTTTGAAAAGTTCCTTTAGGTCAACGAGGTGTACAATCTCGGCCCAAACCTCTGGCAAAAGACGTGCGGCAGGGGTGCCCGCGGGCGGAACGATGGTATTCATTTGGTTCAAGCGCTCTATGACGATCTGATTGAATTGACTTGCAAACGAGCAGAGAAACCGACAGCAGAAACGCACTTGATTGACATCGTCTGTGATCTGCTTGTTCGACGCAGATTGACCGGATTGAGAGAACTGTACAAAGAACTGACACCTTGGATGGATGGAACAAAGGCGTCAACCTTGGCCTCCCTTTCCCTGCAAAAGAATCCTCGACCCTGACATATGAATCCAACCTTTCTGCGTGGATCGAGACAAACGCACAAAGGCTGCAAATTCACGTGTGCGCAGAAAAAAAAAGGTCTCTCTGATTTCTTGGTCGACAGGTACGGACTGAGCCGTATGACGAACAAAGAAGCACTTCTGTTTCCGGGATTGACGAAGCCGCCCCTGAATCTGACCCACAGCGTGTACCCCCATTTACGAGCAGCTTCGAGAATGGCTGAACAGGAAGTATTGGTAGCTTGACTGCCTGTTGTCAACTTACATCATCATCATCACCCTGGCACTGCAGAAAGGAAGGTAAACAGTAAGATGGTTTGATACCTGGTCTACATCGAATCAGAAACAGAAATCACGAACAAGTACAAGATCAAATCTAGCATGATACGAAACCCAAAGAAAAACGCGCAAAACAGAAGACATCAAAATATCTCAAGATGGCGGCGGTTTACTGGCGGCGATCAGAGCAGCGACAGAATCATCAAAGTACTCATCGTCACGGCCTCTCATTCTGTGGCTGACCAGCTTTTCCAATTTCGGGCAATGCCATCTTAGCAAGTCATGGACCTCCTGCGCGCCACGGCACCTAGAATCGTCAGTCAGCTATTCAATCAGAAAACGTACCAGTACTCACATCGGATCTGTGCTAGGGTTCATCGGCAATGTGTGGGGAGTCGGCGCAAATCCAAAAGGCACTTGGAGCATCGAAAGACTCAACTTTCGCAGATTCGGAAATATAACATCTTCTCCGCTGTGGTATAGCTCGAAGAGGGGTAGATGCATCGTTGCGCCGTTAAAAGACAGATTGAAAGGCGCCCAGCGGCCACGTAAACTGAGCTCCTTCAACTCTGGACACATGCGACCTACACGATCGAACATGGCCACGGATGAAAACTGGTTGCCCTCTTTACGGTTGTCCCAGTCCAGTCGAATTACTTTGAGATGACGGAATTGCACGAGAAATGCCTCCACCGCGATGAGCGTGATTCTCTGTACGTTGTAGCCAAGCGGCGGTGCGCGCATCTCCAGATGTGTCAGATGCCTCATGCGTGCCAGATCACCCAACATCTGGTAATTGACCAGAGCGAAGTCCGGTGGAGGGATTCGAGTTTCCAGTGCGAATCGCTTGAGATTGGGTAATCTTCGTATATGGTTCAGAACACCGTCTACCAATGTGGTCACACTAAGGTCGAATTGCTCAACTGTATCCATAATCTCACTCTGTATCAGCGTTCGAGCTCCTTCTTCCGTCATGGTGAGAACGGCCTTCTCCAAGTTATTAAATGCGTAAGGAACGGTGTCTCTGATCGTTTCAGCCAGGTTCTGGTCGATCTCGAAGTCGAGAACTACACCCTTGATCAAAGGCATCCTGGCTATTCGGATCACAGTGTTAGCTTGAACAAGATCTGAAGCTCCACGGGATACCCCAATGTATTGAAGGTTGGTCAAGGTGTCGAGGACTGTCATGAGCTGGTCTGGCGTGGCGTCTTGTATATGGCGGTACAGTTCGAGGCGGGTTAGATTTGGACACTGCCCAAGATTCAACAAGTAGTTGTCCGGTACAGACACTTGAAGAGGCGGCATATTATGACCTTCGATACAAAGTTCCATTAGTCTCGGACCGAAGAACTGAGAGACGTTAAGATTGCATCCTGGAACCTTTCTAGGGTGACGAATAGCCAAAGACCGCAGGTTGCGAAAATTGAGATGCCTCGTTTCGTGTTGCCGGCTTCGATGACCATAGATTTCAAGCTCTTGAATATGATTGATGAATTTTTGCCGATCAGCACGATGAATTTCCGTGGGATTCATCAGGTGTTCGAAGCCTAGTGGTCCAACGATTTTCCACTTCTCTTCCGTCGCTAGGGCCCTCCACCCGCTGTGTACCAGCGACATGTTGAACAGATCTGTTGCATCTGATTCTAGATTCTCGAGTATCATCCTTTTGATCTCCGGCGGTATAGCTAACATTGGCGCACTCATCTTGGCGAGACGGGTTTTCGTGTTCAATGGATGAATTCAGTAGATGTGTCAGGCTGGAGTCTCGATTCTGGGATATCTGTCTGCCAGCTTTGGTATTCACTTGTGGTCAGTCCCTGAAAACAAGATAGCAATGCAATTACTGAACTGGATCCTGGTAGACATGGTCAAAAAGAATTCACCTTTGTCTGTCAAAAGTCGATCGGATGCGGCGTGATGGTTTCGTTTTGTCAAAGAAATCTCTCAACAACCGTCTCTGAGTGATAAAGAACATTACGACAAAGACTCACCTTCAATGAGCGAGTGTAACAAGCAACCAGCTATACTCGACTCTGTCTGATCGTGTCAGGGTGGTCCCAACAACATCATGCCACTGTCATCTCCTAACGTATATTGACTTGAAGTGTCCGACACCTTGTTATTCGAATTCCGTTAATCTTTACATTTAGTGTAGTTAGTATAATAGCATGTTATTACACTGTCTCCAAAATCGCCTAGTAACTACGTAGTCTTATTCGGGTCAATTCCATCCATTCTCGTGCACTACTCCATACTAGACATCTTTGGAATTCTAGTCTACTGCTGCGGGCCACGATGCCGAATAATGCATGAATATCAATAAGATGAGTCTGTAGAGCACAACGAACTTGAGTGGAAGAATGCTTCGATTTCAATCGAAAGAAGAGTTAAACACCATCTACGTCCGCTCGATCGTCCTCTAGCAACATTAGGTCCTAACTCTCGATTTTAGATTTCTTTTCATGAACTTCTTGTTTCCTGGATTTTTAGATGCCAACTGCTTCCATTTATGATAGAAACTAAGGGATAGAAGTATCTCATAACATGAAGCCTCGCACCAAAACATAAGACAACAACTCGCTAGAATGAGATCGATTGTCTACATACGCAAAACAAGAGAAAGACAAAATGCGCAAAACGCCCCCTTCATCGAACAACGACCTGCTTAAACCCTCCCTCGCATCCTCGACATCAAGATCTCCTACTTCCTGTCATTCGTTACAGCAGCTCTTCTCCTAACACTCTCCACAGTCAACGCAGCTTTATGTCTCTTCTCCGTAATAAGATACTCTCTATAAAGATAAGCCAGACCAACCGCACCACCAGGTCCAATCACTGCGGTGAAGAATGCCATAGAAAGAATAAGTTCGAACCAGCTTTTCTCCAGCATACCAGCATATTTGGCATCCCAAGCGAAGTAGAAGAGCCATAGATATGTGGATGCGATGAAGAGGAGTAAATTCCATTGAACCGCATCGTGGGTAAAAGATTGCGCGTCCGGGGAGTTTTGAGCCAAATGCTGCGGGATGAAGAGATGGTATAGCGATACAGGTGTATTGAGCACCGTGCAGAGCCACAAAACCGTGGACATAAGAGCAGGCACAGCGATCGTGTATCGAATGGTAAAGACATCTCTCTTCGGAGCAGAGATTTTGTCTTCGTCAATAGTGTCGTTCCAGAATTTGCTGATAGCCCATTGAGCAAGCGAATGCCAGATTGGGAAGTAGCGCCAGATTTGCAGCCATGTTTGACTTCGAAGCTTGTTGGGGAGGAAGTAGCTCTGCAGCAAGGGTAGGTAGTAGACCAGCAACAAAGAAGGTAGAATGGCACGGGTGTAGTTCAGCCTGGTCAGTCTCATATCGGTGGCTTTGAAGGAGTCGATTGGGGTCATTACCCAGTGGAGGAAGTAGTACAGAGGAGCTATTATTCCCACACCTTTGGACTGGGCGAAGAAGGCGAAGAAGCTAGGGCTGGTAGCTGTTAGTCACAGTCAATGGCTGCCACACAACATAGGTCACTTACAGCTGAACAGGCATCAGAGCATTGCAGCGACGAACGGCTTCGATGGACCAAATTGCGAGGATGACGCCGAAATAAGCCAAGAGAGTAGCGATGCGGAAGCCGGTAGCGAGATCAGTATTCTTTGAAGCAGCTATATAAACATCCGACAGCATGGCAAATCTGTCGGAATGTTAGTCACGAAAGAAGGTCAGATTGTGACATCACTTACCGGTTGGTCTGTCCTCCGAGGGGAGTATGCGGCAGTCCAGTGTAATTGCGAGTCACATCGAACACACCTCCATTTTCAGTATTAATAAATGTAGGGCTCGCGATACTTATGGCATACGCGAACAGGCCGAGGAAAGGGAGAGCGACCAAAGCTCGACGGAAGAAACTCTCCTTATGACCATCGCCTTGCTCAGGGTTGAATGGCAGAGCGCCTTTGAGAGATGCTTCTGGAGGGGGCAGGTAATCAAGCAAAGTCGCTCCGACTGCCATGTTGCTACCTAGATTCTCAAGAAAGTCTCCAAGAATGGTCAGTCCATATTTTGCGAACAAGATATGACCCCACGTCGCAAGGGCTTGGACGCGGGTGAGCAGGTTTGAAGCATCGATTGCAGCTTTGGCTCTCACTTCGCGATTCTTCTGGTAACCTTGGAGGCAGGCAACGATTTGGTCCTCGGTTGGTCGCCCTTCTTTGATCTGGTCTGCCAGCTTCTTGATTGAGTTGGCGAGAGCAGCAGCACTTTCCATTGCTGCATTGCCTCCGAAGCCTGCTTGGTGTCAGCTTTGTTTAAACCCTTTAGACATGATCATGCTTACCAGCATTTGGCGTCATTTTGTGCGAAGCGTCGCCGACACAAGCGATACGTCCCCATGTCCAAATCTTGGTCTCGTCAGCACGCTATCAAACAATAGCAACAATAGCACTACCTTGTAAGAAGCCGTCTCGACTCCAACAAGAGTGCTTGAGACGCTATGCTTGTGTATATCTCTGAACTGCACACTCTCCGTAGCTTTCATGTTGCCGTGACGCTCTGCAAATTCAGCCTTGTCAGCTTCAGTGTATGTCGGGATGTGGGGTAGCTTGTAAGTCTTGTCCATCTTTTCGAAAACGAAGTAGTAAGTGCGATCGTCCTTGCCGACGATGGTCATCAGGCTGCAGTCCTTGTTGTAGCCGACATCCAAGTCACCGATGGTTAAACCAGCCGAGGACGAAGCGATTCCGTAAAGACATTGATAGGAACACTCGAGAGCTTTGGAGAACAGTCAATGAGACATTTGACATCAAAGTTCACGAGGGCTTACAATTCTTGTCCGCCTTGACAAGCTCCGGATCTTGTTCATCCGCAAGACGCCACATTTCGCTCCTGGCTTTCGAGTTGACACCATCCGCTCCAGCCAGGATATCACCTGTATAGGAGCTGCCATCTTCACAGACGACTGTAACTCCATTGGATTGTTGGCGGACCAGCGAAAGCTTTTTTCCCACAAGTACCTTACTCTTGTCCTTCAGATTATCATACAAAACCTGTAAGATGTCTTGTCTATCGCTGAATGCGAAACCGTATCCAGACCTGTGCCGCATGAGTACGGACTGAGGTATGTTGAGCGTCTTCTGCGACCTACCTGGACTGCATGAGCTGCGAGACGCCGTTGGGCTTAGTCAACAGTTTGCCAGCGCTGTCGCGATCGTAGATCCATTGAATAGGTTCCTAGCCAAGTCAAAAACTGCACGCGACTTTGCTCGGAGACGTTCAAGCATACCACACAGGCATACAGAGCATCTCTACAGCCTAGCTGGTCCATGATCTGTGGAGCGTGAGCTTTGAATCTACATCACGTAGCTTGAGGTAGGCTGTACTGACCCTACAGCCATTTGACATGATGCCGATGGAAGCACCAACCTGCGGAGCTATCTCTTGCCTTCTCTCCAGGAGGACATAGTCGATTGATGCTTGCTGTTCATCTCGTTACAAATGTCGCTGATGATAGTACACTAGGTATCGAACCTCGAGAGCATTTGCGAGCGTCAGACCAGCGATGCCGCCGCCGACAACGACGACTTTCAGTGGAGTAGTCATGGGTGAGAAACTGAGCTTTGGAAAGGACAAGCGATTTATGTCGTGCGACGAGGAAACATTCAAGATATCGTTGATGCAGGCGCAGCGGAATGGGCATAAATAGAGGAATGCGGAGGATATGGAGATGTACGAGTGAGATGACAACATAAGATACCGGAAACCCATCATAGCGCTTACCTGAGACTTGACGGACTGTGAATAGGGTACTACCGGTGGGTGACACGAAGCATGGAGCATTGACCTACTGGTTGCTACTGAGTGTCGCATGGGGACACAACTAGAAGATTACAAATGATTCGGCGGAACAGCCAGTACAGAGGGAGAAGCGTACAAGTCAGGCAGTACGGGATGAGCGGGAAAAGAAAAGTGTGCTGAGGGAACGAAGAGTAATGCTGACTAGAGAAATGCCAGGATTGAAAGAGAGTTTTGGCCACCGAGGCTGGCTTCACCGGTGCGACTCGATGATGAAGGGATCACAAGCGCCCATGTTCGGGCCCTGCAGAAGCGAGCAAATCTCAAGGTCAATCGTAGGCACGGCAGGCCGCTTGCATCAAGATCTTGTGATGGGCTGGACAAAGCGATCGGAGTCGAGGATGTGGATGAAAGAGAACAAAAAGGATTTGGAGGATTCCGGAAGGGCGGGGTCTGGACGCCAAGAAAGCAATCGGTCGGGAAACTCCGCTTTCGAGAGACGCGCGCCCTCGGCCAGCGACGAAGGAGGAAGTCGCGACTCGACGAGAAATCAACATCATCGAGAAGGAAGGAGCAGATGACCAGTTGGCAGGGAAAGAGATAGAATAAGCACGCGATTACTGTATGCAGCAAGAGCTGTGGATCGGTTCGCTAAGGAAGGAGCTGCTACACGCGTCCAACTCGAAAGACGCGCCCGAGAGCGTCCACACCCACCGACCACCCTCCATACCGCCAACGATACCCCCTGACGGCATCTCCATACCATCCAGTATGGCCGACCTCACCACTCTCGACGATCCGACAACTGATCAACTGCCCATCGACACGGGTGACCATGATGGCGACGTCACTGATGCGAACAACGACAATGACAATGAAAACGACAACGACGAAGCACCCTCGACCTACAACATCGTCTGTGAAGCGGCACCTCCTGAGCGACGCTTCCCATCATTCGAGGCGGCCATAGAGTTCGGCAACCAGTGGTCGCGCGAGAATGGCTTCGACCTCGTCCGCATCAACAAGGGCAAGCAAGGCCGCAACCCTCAGGGCGTGACTTACAAGTTCTTGTGGGAGTGCAAGCGTCATGGCAAGCCCGCAAACACTCGAAAGTTGACGCCCGACAGACGACAGCGAGCTGCTCGTGGTTCGGTCAGAATGGGTTGTCGTATGCGCATCGTCCTCGTCGCCGTCGAGCCTCAAGTGCCTCAGGGCGAGTGGCAGATCAGACACTGCGGGCGCAACGGCCACAATCACGGCCCTGACAATGCAGAGACTTTCCCTGCCGTCCGTCGTCGTACCCGAACTCATGAGATGGACGTCTTTATGGCTACACAACTGCGTCAAGGCTTGTCCAGATCAGAGACGCTTCAGCTTGTCCGCCAACACTGGCCAGATGCTCTCGTCACTCGTCAGGACATTGGCAACTTTGCAAAGACTTTTGCCCAGAAGATTGGAGCTTCACGTCTGACCCCTGAAGCCACTCCCGACAACTCACCATTGCCGCCTGTGCCTTCTGCATCTACCAACGTCGCTCCGATCGCACCAGCCAACACTCAACATGCTCAGCATTCTCAACCCCAACACCCTCTCTCTCACCAACATCAACACCCCATGCAACCACTCGGCATGCCCATCCAGCAGCAGTCTGCCAACGAAGCGACTCGAGCTGCTTACCAGGCCGGCTACCAAGCAGCCGTTGAACAACATCGCATCAACAGCGACCTCAATCATCGCGTGCAAGCTCTGGAGAGTTCCCTCCAAGTCCAGGATCGCATCGCTGCCCTCGAGCAGACTGTCAATAATCTGACTCAACTCATCATGAGTGCGTACATGCCTCACATACAGCATCCTCAATCTTGACGGAAGCTGTTCAGCGGGTCTGAAAAGGCAGGCGCTTTTGGAGTTTTTCCTTGCTTTACGTGATACCCATGGCTTCTCTTCGTCTTGCGCCTCGACTCTTCCTTGTTTTACCAAATCAACATACTTCTTATCATGCGGCCTTGATTTCTCAATTGATTCATTGGTCGTATTCTCTCCCTTGCTTCCTGGCTTGGCAAGCTTCGGCGCTTGACAACATGGTTTATCAGGGACTGTCGCATGTCGTTCTCTGACCTCGCTTTTGCTTTTCACTGCATCAATAATTCGCCATGTCGTCAGCAGTAGAATGTCTCTCTTTGCCGGAGATACTGTGCCCAACATTCGACCATCTCCAGGATGATCGCATCACGTTGTACTCTGCTTTGTTTGTTAACTCAACTTGGTCAAGATACAGTGTGGAAGTGCTCTGGCGGAGCGCGCCTCTATTTACGCTCAACATGATCGATCATTCTCGACGACAGCGCATCGCGAACGACGTTCACACTCCATTTTTCTGGAAGGGCGATCATCTTCTCTCCGCTCCCGGCTGTGAACGTCCGCGGTTCTCGTCACTAGAAAAATGTTTGCTTCAAATTGACAGTTTGTTTGATCTGGACGACTATCGTTTCTACATTCCTACCTCCTTTACCTGCTCACCGCACCGGCTTGGTAGTTGGGTGAGAGATGCTGAAGAGATTGACCCGTGCGAGTCATGGAAAAGACAATGCTCTTTCAGCCGTTTGCCTGAAATACGTCTTGCTCTGCGAGGGGACCCCGCCAACAATGTCGCGCTAAAACTCGATGCTCGACCCCAGCAAACGCCAGGCGGTTACGCCCAATTTCTTGAGCACAGTCCGAAGTTGCGATACGTCTTGGCCGCGTCTAGCACTCGGTCTCATTCTGGTATTGCTGTGTTCTATGGTCGCCTGACCAGCTTGGAAAACCTTGAAGAACTCTCCCTCCCTCTGCTTTGGTTCGATCACGTGAGCTTGACAAGATGGATACATCAGCGTGAAGGGAAGCGAGTCGCACCCAAGTTGACGCATCTCGCTATTCAGATCTCGTCTCAAGGTGCTCAGATACTATTCGAGCCCATCCTTTCAAGACCAACGAGCCTTACGATTGGTCTGTTGAACAGCAGGGATGTCTGAGATTACCTTGCACGCGGGCCATCGTGTTGTCGTGGACGAAGGCACATTTCACGATATCGCTACTATTGTAATGCTCAATGAACCGACTCTTACGCTTCTCAACACTTTGGCCGAGATCTCTCCGAGACAATTCGCTGCAATGATCATTCTCATGACAGTAGAAACATATTTCTTTCTCGGTGATCAGGAGTCTTAATGACAATGCTTGTTTCAGTCGTCTCTCACGGTACGGGGAAGTGGTTGATGATGAGTGTCTTCAGGGTATCTAGCTTGTCAAGAAAGGATAATCGATGTACCCCCTCGGCGTCTCGGGAGTGTAAGCCAAAGCACCATCAAAAGCATTTGGCCCGATACCCTTCTTGAAGCATTCCACCAAATCCGGAGTCGAAGCAAACGATCGTCCAAAGCCAACTGCCAACTTGGAATCTTTGTACTCCTCCTCAATTGCAGCTCTCGCAGACTCCGCATCGAAACCACCAGTGATGATGACAGGGGTGTCCTTTGTCCAGCTGTCAAAGACGAAATCCAAAGGCTCCTCACGGTCCACGTCATACCAGTTGTCTACCTTTGAGGTGATGACGTGAAGGTAAGCCAGGTCGAACTTCTGCAATTCGGTGACCAAGTGTGAGAATTGGGCTTCGGGGTTCATAGGTGTGATGGAGTGATAAGTGCTCCATGGGCTGATGCGAAAGCCAACTCGATCGCCACCAACAACTTTCACAACAGCGGCTGCGACTTCCAGAGCAAAGCGTGAGCGATTTTTCACGGAGCCACCCCAGCGGTCTGTGCGGTTATTGCAGGACTCTTGTATGAACTGGTCGATAAGGTAACCATTGGCTGCGTGGAGCTCTACACCGTCGAAACCGGCAGCGATGGCTTTACGTGCAGCCTCAGCATGATGCCTAATTGCCTGCTGGATGTCCTCCTCTGTCATTGGCTCTGGCGGTGTCTCGTCGTCTTCAACCTCGATAGCACTGGCATGAGCATCAAGGGGTATGTTCCCCGAAGAGAGCTTGGGATATCCTTTGTCGGCTGTCCTACCAGCACAGCAAAGCTGTAGGAAGATGAAGCAGCCCTTGGAATGTACTTCATTCGTGATTTGTTTCCATGCGTTCAGCTGCGGTTCGCTCCAACAGCCTGCCCATTTTGGTAGACCGACAAGCGTTTCAGAGACTGCGGTACCTTCGCTGATAAGGAGAGTACCGGGAGTATGACAACGTTGGCTATAGTATTTTTTGGCGATCGGTAGGGGTGCATGATCGGAGTCGGTGCGGAAGCGTGTCATTGGAGCCATGACGACTCGGTGGCGAAGTTGACATCGACCGATGGTGATTGGTTCGAAGAGTTGAGAAGACATTTCGAGTGTCATCTTGGGTTGATCGTTTTGATGAGCTAGAAATGACAGAGCAAACCTGCTGTATACGTATCCATTTATTCGAGCGTGGCCGTTGGGGTAGTGGTCGTTAATAGAAGATTTTGGGGTAGAGGTGGCGCAATACTTCGTGACCCCAACGCCCTACCCCAAAGCTTATACACGTCGAATCGATCTCCATTTTTCGCGATTCGAACCATTGTGGTAATCCTTGTTCCGGTAAGACGTTCACTTTGCGCTGTCAGCAAGGAATTTCTTCGCAACATGCGTTTGTCATGAATTGATTCTCCGAACATTGGAGATCAAAGACTCCGGAACCAACGTCACTGAAGCAGCAATGAGGATTCTTCGCTAGCTTGACTTACAAAGCAGAATGATGTCGCTTGTAAGTACGAAACACGAGATACGGGATACGTTAACATATAAGAGTACTGACAATTGCCCTACTTTGACCTCGCCATCTCCTAAACTTGATCAGCTCCAGTTCCTTCAACTCAACGATCACGAGCCATGTCGAACAACACTATTAAACCCCTGATACTCTACGCCTATGCAACGGGACTAAACCCTTACAAAGTGGCCGCTGTCCTCGAAGCTCTCAACCTTCCTTACAATGTCAAACTCTGGACCTTCGCCTCCGACTCCCACGGCGTCAAGGGCCCCGAGTTCCTCGCCATCAACCCCAATGGCCGTGTCCCCGCTCTCTAAGACCTAAACACCAACATTACTAGCTAGGAAAGCATGGCTTGCATCAACTACCTTCTCCGCAACTATGACACCGATAACAAACTTGGTGCGTCCAGCGAGGCCGGCAGAGTAGAGATTGATCAATGGACTAGCTTTTTGATTAGTACTATGGGGCCGATGATTGGACAGTGTAATTGGTTCCGCCATCACAATGCAGTCGAGAATGATGATGCGTACAAGCGGTATGAAGCTCAGGCTTACAGGTCTTTTGGGGTGCTGGAGGTTCAATTGAAATCGCATGAGGGCGGGTGGGTCATTGCGGGCGAGAATCACAGCGTGGTGGACTTGCACTTTGAGCCTTGGATCCGTCAGTATGGGTATGCTGGTTTGAGTCTGGATGAGTACCCCAAAGTCAAGGGTTGGTTGGAAAGAGCGCAGGGGCTTCCAGAAGTTATCAAGGCGTACGAGATGGTCAAGGCTGGAGAAGAAGCGTAGGCGGTAGAAGTTTTCGTCGGTGTGCCGAGACCTCTTGTTGACCGTTGGATGATACCAAGAGAAACTGCTGTGATTCTTTGTCGCCGAGAATGCAAAAAGCCTGTTGATATCGGATGAAGTGGGCGGGGTAAAAATCGGGTGCTGCGAGTTCCACAGACCCAACGACGTCGAAGTTGTCGTCCAGTTTCTTCGACACAATTTCTTCTCTCCACAACAATCAGAAACATCAACCTTCTACCACAAAATCACTCTGTTCATCCGCACAACGATGACGACCAACCACTTCGCAACGCTACCTGGACAAGGTCGTCCATCAAGAGCCCTTCCTGCAGAAATCGCTGAGCAGATCCCCAGTGACCCCATTCTCAACAGAGGGGACTTGAGGAGGATCCTCCGCGCCAACTGCCCGCTCTTGTCTGAACCGGTCAAGAGGCGGCTTCCTAGTCCTAGGGTCGAAATGCTCCATGGATACGGTCGTTTCCAGTTCGTATAGATGAAGACAAGTGCACTAGGGAGGGAGAGGATGTAGGAGATCGTGGATTGATAACGAGGTGTTCATCAAACTGTGTTTTGGTTCTGTCATTTCGCAGGGCTCTTCTGTTTTGTTGGTTTGACGTCTGTGGTTCTGCTTAACTGTTTGGACATTCTACTTCTCGCGGCGAGTGGTGTGGTATGGAAGGATGCTTTACTTCCCCGTGGATGGAGAACAGCGTTGCGAACCGCCGAAGATGAGAGAAAAGTGGGAGCGTAGTGTGAAGCTTTCTGTGTTTTGCTCCTACTATGCTGGGGGTTTGTCTGTCATGCGTGTGTGGAAGAATCTACAGAAGGTTGAAAACGTGGTGGGCTGCTTCTGATGGCGAGCGGATCGGTCAACTCCCGTCGACGCGAGCTCGCTTGCATCCTGTCGACACTCAGGATCTGAAGCGCCGAGGAACAATCCAAGAGAGAAAGCACTGACCGCCGAGTCGATGAGATTTCTCGACCAATTGCCCTTCTCAATAAACAATAAGGCTTTTGTTCATGCCAACTAGAACGACAAACGCGCCAAAAGATGACAGCAACCCCTTCTCCGTCTGCCATCGCCGCCACAGCTACCGCCACAGCCTCCCCGACCATCATGCGCTCAAACAACATGGCTCGCCCTCGGGTCGTCGCCTTGCCCAGTGAGATGGTTGCAATGGTGTTGAGCGATGTTGAACACGACAGAGCGACGTTGATGTCGGTAATGCGATCTAACAAGGAGATGTTCGAGCATGCAGTGCGCCTCTACTGGCTCCTGGTCAACCCCTCAAACAGGCTCCTCGATAAACTTTCTTCCATGACCAGTCTGGGGCGCCAGCAAGTCTACGCTCAGCACATTCAGCGCCTTCATATCGACGTGGCTCCTTTGATGATCCTTCCCCCGCTCCACCACATTCGGTTCAACAAGCTCAGAGAGCTCGTAGTCATCTACAAAGAAGCAGAATCCTCAACCCAACTCCCCCACGCTCCTACCGGCTGCCACATTGGCATTAGCCACCTCTTAAACCACAGCCTGGAGGTGCTGAAGTTGGGAGACGAACCATTCACACCCGGTCGTTACTCGACGGGTAACTTCCTACCGCATCTCGCCGGCCGCTGCCCGAATTTACGCACTTTGAGCATCCGCTCTGAGGTCATGAGCGCATCACCCCGTTGTCTGATCAGGGTCATTGAGGGGTGCAAGGAGCTCCGGGATCTTAGCATGAACTCTCATGCAAGGGCCCTGATTGACGCTCGAGTCCTGAAGCACATCGCTGCTCATCCTCGACTCTTTTTCTTCCGAACGGACAAACTCATCACGGCTTCGGATGTTCGCTTTGCCCTCTCCGATAATGGCCCATCGCCCTTTGGCAGACTTCGCTGGATGTCCCTGGAAACTGAGACTGAAGCCGCGGTCCTGATGGTACCGCACACACCCAAGTTGGAGATTATGGAGCTCATGCTCTCCGGTCCCGGCAACATCTTCGCCCATATTCACAACCTCGAGAAGCTGCAACAAATGACTCTGTACTTCAGGACCGATCACATCCTCACAGAAGACGAATTTAACGCTGTCATTCCTCACACTTCGCTCCGCGTGCTTGAGCTCAGCCCCCTCGATACCGCCAACCTTTACGCCTCCTCAGTCTCCGTCACCGCTCTGCTCAGAATCTTTGCTGCACTGCCTGAGATAAGGACTCTCCGCTTGCTCGCCCACAACCGCTGGAATGTCGATCTTCTCGTCGGACTCGGCCGCCTTCTTCCGCGTCTAGAGCGACTTGAGATTGCTGGTACATATGACTTCTCGATCATGGAGTCTCTCCCCACCGCCATCTTTCCTCGTCTTACGTACCTTTGCGTCATTAAAGTCAAGGATAGCGGCGGTCCCGGAACTCTGTAAGCATTCTCACGATCCAGTCCATTGTGATATTTGTACTAATTATTTTGTACAGTGAGCACAGAGCTCAGAAGATCGCTCAGCTGATTCACAGACATGCACCTAAGCTCAAGGGGTTTGTGGCTATGGCTGGCCATTTCTCTCGAAAGGTGCGGAGAGAATGGTGGTGGATGGCTCAAAGGCTCAGAAGTTGATCTGATCTTCACTCACCACCACGACGTACGTTCCACAGCAGAAGTAACAGCTATGGAAAACATGAGGAGGAAGGACATTTGCGCAGTAGTAATACATTGTCTAGCAATGCATCAAAGTCGGCCACACGTTTACTCCAGCACCCGTCCTGCCCAACTTCAGAGAAGTCGAATGGACCCCTTTCTAGGCGTCCTTTGCAAATAGAATTTGATCGTTCATTATCACAACTAGAAGATCAACGTGATGCTCGTCAGGGATGCCAGGATACACGATCATCTCCTCGAAATGTGTTTTGCGGGACAGCAAAACTGAAGCCAGGGTGTGAGGCTCAACAATGCGACTTTGCAAAATTTGCATGCCATCTTCAATTTTGTGACTGATTCTAGCATGCCTCTCCTCACGGATCCTAGAGACTATGAATTGCGCTTCTAGAGATGTAGCAACGTTGTGAGACGTAGTAGATGTCTAGCATAAGCGTTAACTTCTATTACACCTCGCTAGACAAATCATTGACTTGGGAAAACTTCTTGCTTTTTCACATGGAGATGTTTGTGCGTAGCTATTGGCGGAGAGATGCTGATTTGTGCGCATGATAGGAAAAGACTTGACATCCATATCATCCTCGCAATTTGACAGCTAGGTTCTCTGCCAGCACCTGTTAGTCTCGGAGAAGCACTCCATGCATAAGATAATGTCGCGTGTAGTGCGACATATCCTCTACCGCGGCAAGGGCATCGGGAAATGTCGCGCAAACTCTATCTGGGCCGCCCAAACCTTGTCTCCATGTTTTTGCTCGATCACATCGAGTAACACGCCCGCCGCACCTATATCAGCGACAAAAGTGTAGGAAGATAGACAAGATACACCATCAAGCCAAGTCGCTTGGATATCCCACGGCCAAGCTGTTGAGACGTCTGTTCATTGGTGCGCTGCTTCTCCAGACTTTACTCATCCGCTTGCGTAATTAATTGATGGCGGGGATGGTATGCGACTGCTTTCCCACTCCGTCGCAAGAATCGTCGGGTGTCGAGATGATTCTTCTCCGGCTTCTTCGAGCTTCGATTCCTTCTTCTCTGCATCTTTCTCGACTTCTAGAGCGGCCCCGGACAGGATGACTTGCAGCGTGGAGTCGTTATCTAAGGTTCTGGTGACGCCCGTTTCGATCAACCTTCAGCCACATCCCCATCCTTTTGCTGCGCATTGACCTCTTTCAAGGTACGTATCCTTATCTATAACGACGACCCTTGAGGAAGAAAAATATACATATAGCTTGGTTGATTCATCGTTCTCGGTCCTCCAGACACGCGACAACTTTTCAACATGCCTTCGTTATTACAAAAAATCGTGAGCATCATATCCAGCTGTTCCGTCAAGATTAAATCGTGGTAACCGTCTATCAGGAAGTCGAGCATGACAATGGTCTGTCGAACAAGGAGTTGTTCCTCACCAATCATGACTTGAAGATTGTCGAGCCGAAACGTCGTCAATGGACCGCTTTCAACTTTGTCGGCTTCTGGATTGCCGACTCATTCAACATCAACACATGGATGATTGCTGCCTCATCGCTTGATGTCGGTCTTTCTTGGTGGCAAGCTTGGATTTGTGTCTGGTGAGTCTTGTTGAGAACAAGGAACAAGACTTTGACTGACATGCTTCTCAGGGTCGGCTACAGTATATCGGCGTTCTTCATCTGCTTGACCGGTCGCGTCGGCGCAGTCTACCACATCTCTTTCCCCGTCATGAACAGATCATCGTTTGGTATCTACGGATCGCTATGGCCGGTCTTGAATCGTGCTCTGATGGCTTGGTAAGCACCAGATCAACTTCTTATCCCATCATTCCTTCTGACATTGCAAACAGTATCTGGTACGGAGTTCAAGGCTGGATTGGCGGAGAGTGCGTCTACCTCATGATTCTCGCTATCTGGCCATCGTTCGGAACCCGTCCGTCTTTGACCAAGGAGATCGCTCTGGGAGGCACTGTCAACTATCTGATCGGCTTCCTTCTCTTCTGGGCTGGCTCGCTGCCATTTATCTGGTTCCCTGTCCACAAAGTCCGCCATCTCTTCACCGTCAAGGCCGTTGTCGCACCCACCGCCGGTATCGCGTTCCTCGTCTGGGCGCTAGTGAGAGCAGGAGGAGCTGGCAAGATTATTCATCAGCCCGCAAAAGCGAAGGGATCCGAACTTGCTTGGGCCATCATCACCGGCATCATGTCCTCCGTTTCCAACTTCGCTACCCTTATCGTCAACGACCCTGATTTCTCTCGTTTCGCCAGCAAGCCCAGCGATGCTCTTCTCCCTCAATTTGTCACCATTCCCCTTGGATTTGGTCTCACCTCTCTCATTGGTATCCTCGTTGGCTCTGCTTCTGCAGTGATCTACCCCGAACTTGGTGCAGTCTGGAACCCGCTTCAACTTCTCAACGCCTTCATCACCGAAGACGGCCATGGCAGCGCCGGCGCAAGAGCAGGCGTCTTCCTCATCGCCGCCGCCTTCGTCGTCGCCCAACTCGGCACCAACATCGCCGCAAACTCAATCTCCGCCGGTACCGATCTGACCGCCCTCCTCCCCCGCTACATCAACATCCGCCGCGGCGGCTACATCTGCGCTGTCATCGGTATCGCCATCTGTCCATGGCAATTCGTCGCCGGCTCCAGCACATTCACAACATACCTCTCCGCCTACTCTGTTTTCCTCTCCGCCATCGCTGGTCCTATGATTATCGATTACTACTGCGTGCGCAAGGGGTATCTTCAAGCTAGAGATTTATACTCTGCTGATGTCAATGGTCCTTATTATGGTCGCTTTGGCATTCAATGGCGTGGCTATGTGGCGTATATCTGCGGCATCCTCATCAATGTCGTTGGCTTCGCTGGGGCGTGTGGTGCTTCCGTCCCAATTGGCGCCACGTACATCTACCGCTTGAACTTCTTCACAGGCTTTTTGGTAAGTGGTGGTGTGTATTGGATCCTTTGCTCCATCTCGCCAGTCAAGGCGCAAAATCCAGTAGGCGCGTGGTTGGAGGCTCCTGAACCGGACGAGGAGGATTTGAGTAATGTGGTCAGTCATGGGAAAGAGGTTG
This sequence comes from Aureobasidium leucospermi, assembly GCA_019775405.1. Taxonomy (NCBI): domain Eukaryota; kingdom Fungi; phylum Ascomycota; class Dothideomycetes; order Dothideales; family Saccotheciaceae; genus Aureobasidium; species Aureobasidium leucospermi. The sequence goes on from JACWFU010000002.1 coordinate 327,824, forward strand.
AGCAGTATACTTCAGGTGTGGACGTGGAGCAGGGAGGATTTTTCAGGAAGAAGATGGATGCTATTACGAAAGCTTTGTAAATGTTAAGACATCTTAAACACATGACTATTGCTATGTGTCAGGGGGAGATCTTCTAATAGACACAAAACACGATTCTTATGCACATTAAGGTCTTAGGGGGAGTGTTGGATTCTAGAAGAGACTTGATAGAGTGCTAGTCGAAGAAGCCTTTATGCCTATTAGCTAGAAGCCTCTAGAAGGTTAGCAATAGCGAACATGGCCTTTATGATAGTCTTAGTCATTGTAGTAGAGTAGATATACAGATCGAGCTCTTCCCTCTATATGCAATCCAAGTCTTGCACTCATCATTTTTAATAGGTTATGAGCAGAGCACTACGTCTAAGTCCAACTCTGCGTTTTAACAAGTATCTATGTATTAACACTTATCGATCTCGGTCCCGTACGGATTGAAAAGCAAACCTTACTAATGCCTGTCCGTTGCAGGAGCAGAAAACAATTAGAGATTGCTAGACAGAGTGAACACGTAGCATTTAATATATACTCGAGACAAAGGGGTAACAATACTTCTCCCTTGCTTCTACCTACTTTATTCCTTGCTTCAAGTCTATATTAAGATATTAACCGGAGGCAAGGGAGAACTATAGAAGCTCTTAACATCAAGATATACTATATTGTCTCTTTGAGATGAAAGGCGGCTAAGGGAGCTTCGAGCTGGCGATCATATATAAGAAGGAGTTTCTACACATTTCATTGTGACCTGCAACAAGACCGAAGTTCGAGTTTTGGAATATCCCGATCCCGAACCTCGACGAAGTTCGACGGTTGCTTAGTCGTCGGCCCGACTCGAGCACGTTTCGAGCTTGCGACTTTTCTGTTTACCCTTTCTGTAAACGAAATCGAAACATACCCTTCTACCAGCCGGACTTGACGCGTCATTCGATTCAAAAATTTGTCGAACACGCGACTTCATCTTTTCCCTCTTGGTCAATAACACCACAACATCCTCTCACACAAACTTACTTCTGCGCGCAATCGCAATCATCTTTCCACTCACAACCCCATCATGAGTACATCCAGCACCGGCCTCATCATGGGCTCTCTTCCTGCTCAGTAAGCATTAACACCTGCTTACACCACTTCCCTGCTGACTTCTCCAGGCATCCGGCAGAGCTTTTGGTGCACACCATGCCACGCGCCAACGCACATCCAGTCCTTCATACAGGAGAACACATCAACAAGATCATGGGGTACCTCCACAACGACAAGCGCACTCTCAGTGTTGCAGTCGCCGTGTGCAAGCAATGGACTTGGGCTGGCCGTCATCTCCTCTGGGACGACGTCAAGCCGAAGGAAGTCGCCGCCACAGTGTCAAGTCACAGAAGGCAACAGTACTACGCCACCTTCATCCGAATTCTGGACTTTGACTGGTCCGAAGCCGTCTTCGGCTCGCTCAACGTCAGCCACCTCGAGTTTCTCAACCTTCAGACGCTTTCGCTGCACGAGGAGCACCTCAAACCACGCGGTCCGAATGTGATGCTCGCACTCATCACTCCTGCCTTGAAATCCTTGACCATCATCGCCGATCATGGTCTCATCCAAAGAGCCCCTGAGGCAGACGCTCAATGGCTCAAGAAGCTACAGCATGTCGCAATCAAGCTCTCGAAGTTGACCATGACCTTCAACATCTGTGTCACGACAGAACAGCTCGACGCCTTCTTCAAGTCCATGCCCCCGCTCACCCACCTTGCACTCAATGACGACATCAGCGAGACTTTGTCCGACGAGGGAGTCGCAAGCATCTTCGCCAACCCCCACCTCGAGGACCTGACTCTAATTCGTCCCATCACCCCCTCCACCATGAGCCGTATCCAGGTCGCCTGCACCAAACGCCTCGACAAGATGCGCACCCTGAACCTCAGATTCGACGACGGCGCCGGCCGCGCAGCTTCCGAACTCTTTCGCTTAATGCCCAACGTCCAGAACGTCTACATCTGTCTTGAAAACAAGCTCGGCTACTGGAGACACACGACAGACTCCATCGTCTTCGCCACCCTCGGATCTCTGAAGAACATCACCACCCTCCAGATTGACATTGAGCCGAACATCGTGTTGAGAGAAACAGACCTCATTGCCCTGTCACCTCTGAAGCAACTGCAAGTGCTCAGTCTCTGCCTCACCGACGATGCTCATTTTCCCAATCAAGTCAACGTTTTGGCCCGCGGTCAGGTTCTGCTGAAGATGTTGCTCGGAATGACTTCGCTGAAGGATCGCCAGATCATGTTGCCTGGAGTCGTTTGGGCCAAGCCTGAGGAGGTCGAGAAGTACGAGGCGCTTTGCAGGGAAAAGGGATGGAACACCGAAGACGAAACTCAGGTCGTTGCTTATCCGAGCGCTTGAGATCTGATGGAACGAATGAGGTACAGGAAGAACCGTCAGCGACTACGAGGGAGGGGGAGAGAATCGTCACGCGTATGAGGGCGCTGCCGCTGGGCACTGGTCGGCTACAACCTTTACCTGTGCACCTGCTTCAATGAAAATGCTTTTGTTTTCCACTGCGACCCCAGACCCGCTCTAGTGTCGAAAGTATGAAGTGACATGAATTAGAACCAGATAGCTGGCCGCTCGGACTGTCCTTGTCTCCTGTATGGGAAGCGTTTCTCTCATGAGCAGACGTGCAAGAAAGCTTGACGAACAGAGTTGCCGACGCCGTTTCGAACGCTATTTATCTGGCAAAGGCCTACCGCCGATGTCAAAGATACATAATAATGCTTTCCCATACATCCCTCATATTCTCACGGGCTTCATTCTTCGCAAATTCGACAGCTTTTCTGACAAACTCGAGACGATACCACATAAAAGATGGCTTCTGCAACCAGATCTCTACCAATCCTCTCTCTCCAAGCAGCAGAAGCAGCAGCCTTAGCATCACAGCAAAAAGCTAAAGAACTAGGCATAGGTAATCCTCCCCCCTCCCCTTCTTGCACAACAACCCCTCTCCTTCAGTCTAACCAACACTTCCCACACCACAGACGTCAACATCGCCATCGTAGACAGCACACTCCACCTCCTCCACTTCACCCGCATGCCAACCGCAAAATTAACTTCCATCTCCATCGCCATCAACAAAGCTTTTACAGCAGCTGGCCACCGTCTCCCCACCTCCGACTACAATTCACCCACTTTTTTTCCCGGCGGCAAGGGTTGGGGTATTCAGTATAGCAATCGAGGCAGGTTTTGCACATTGACGGGTGGTGTGCCGATTTTGGTTGAGGGCGAGGTGGTGGGGGCGATTGGGGTGAGCAGTGGGAGTGCGGGGGAGGATGTGCAGGTTGCTGAGGCGGGGATGAGAGCGGTGGAGGGGATGGTTGGGAGGGCGAGGGGTGCGAAGTTGTAGGAAGTTTTGGGAACGGAGATGGTGTTTGGTCTGGGAGGAATTGGTCGGGTATGATGCTGTTTCCGGCAGACGCCGACAAAGCCCGAGTGAGATTGACTTTTCTTGTTTGCCGACGACTATTGCTATCGGCGATAGTCGGGGATCTTCTCATATCGAGGCATTCTTCGTGCCCAATGTAGACATCTTTATGTTTGCTGCTCTGCGTTGACTTCTGTTTTGCTTGCGATACCATTCTGTCGCTTTGAAGATTGCCCGGTTCGCCGTGAGCCGGGAAGAACAAAGAAACGCAAGCGACCCATTAGAGTCCTTGATCTTAATCTAAACGAAAAGCGTGCTACTCACAATCACCATGACCGCAACTGTATGAGCCTTCCTTCTCCTCGTAGAGTACAGACCATCGGGAAGTGAATAACAATAAAGAAAAGTTGGGTGATCGGCATGTCTGAGCCCATTTCCAATCACCCAAGACATGTTAATGACAGGACGACCCTGGCTCGAATCAACCATCGAGAGATTTGCTACATTACTGGATCTATTCTTCACAGTTGTCGACTAGTATTTGCCTTACTGCGATTCCTAGCAACAAAGAAGACTAATGGCGTGTCTGTGACGGTTTTAGCTATCTAAACTACGCCTACGAGCTGCGGGACAAAATTGGTTTAATAACTGCTAAAAACTTTAGACGGTGACATAGAATTGCTTACCTTGTCCGTCGCAGCATGGATGCGACTATTCTAGAAGAGGATTAAACAAAGCAAGTCCAAAAGCGTTAAAGAACTTATAGCTTTATAGATAAAGAAGCCTTTAGCTCTTACGAGTTTACTTACCCTACTTGCTTACTTAAACTAAACTATACTACGATAGAGTCGGGATAGAAGCTTCCTAGCATCATAATGGAGGATTAGTGAAAGCTAGGGGCTGCTTCTATAGATGAATTAAAGGAGAAGCAAACATGCTCGTAGAGCATAAGTATAGCTTATCGGCCACTTTCTTATAGAGCACTTATTGCTCTATACTCCCTCTCTCGTTAGGCTTAGGTAACCTTAAGCATAACTATCCGCTTCGCGACTAATGCTATGTATATTCGACCTACCGTTATTCTACCTTACTCTTATTACTCGCGATTACTTCGATTCTAGTTACGCTAATATCGCTCCCCTAGTGTACTAACCCTCTATATACCTGCTACATATGCTACATCCTACGCAGAGCATGTTATTGTCTCTAATTAGCTTGTATACTATCCGAAATGAGTATAGCTATCTAAGGTAACCTAGAACTCCTACAAATATACATTCGACTACTTCCTTCTTATCCTTCTATTCCCTCTTTATCTTTCTATTTATCTACACTATAGAATATATAACCTAAGGATACCTACCTACGGAATTGGTTCTACTACATTACTATCCTTAATTTGCGGCCTAGAGCTAAAGATGTACGGTTTACCTAGTAGGTATAGGTTTGCTGCTACGTTTAGCGGGTTGCAATTAGGGGCTTAGTACTACCGCCTTAGCAGTACTATGCAAATGCTCCTTATAACCACTATAAGCGCCCGCTCTCTACCTTATAACATCGTTATTAAGCTTAACGACTAGAACATCTATAGCGGTAGTGTCAAGGGGCGAAGTCGGGAATAGGTAACAGTACGTAGATACGGGTCTAAGCTATATGACGAGACGTAGACAAGGAGACAGAGAGGTGATAGGGAGGAGTCGTAGAAGGCAGCAAGCAGTCTTGGCAACTCCGCACGGCCGCTTAGCAAGCGGCCGGCCAAGGTCAGGGTCACCCTGGCGGCCAGGGGTCA